>ML806082.1:54812-84202 GCA_009831015.1 Picea engelmannii
CTTGTTCTTATGTTGCTCTTATATATTAAAATGCAAAGAACTATAATAATGGCATAAACATTAACAGATTTCACCTTTGTTCCCCAACAACAATGCCAAAATGTTATCACTCTGTAAATTTCCTTGGTTGCAGAAGAAAACCTACTTTCAGATTGGAAGCTAGCCTCCTTCCAATCTAGAAAGGGATCTCTCCTACTAGTTCTTTAATCAATACAACGGTTAGATTTTATGTGGATAAAAAAAATTATGGAATGGTTGGTAGGGTTGAAGAAAAGACCATTGGGAAATGGAGTCTAATACATGAAAATCAAAAAAAGATATTGGTTATATAAATGATGAATAACATGGGAAAGATAGTCAACCCTTTACTAGACATCCAAAATATCGTTGTAGCTGAAGGTTGAAAGGAGATGATAGTCCACTACAACAGGGCATCAAAGATGAATCCTAGAGCAGCTTTAGAAGAAAAAAGGGGTAAGCATTTGAAAGTTCAAAACATAGAGCATTTAAAAATGAATTATGCAATTCCATTATCTCAGTGAAATACTGAAGACAAACACAATAATGATTTATTGATAAGGATACATTAACACATAGGAAAACAGACTAAAAATAATTGGCACATGAATCCATGCAGTCAACCATTCATGTATTTTTTATCATGCAATTTTTCATCGACAAAATCTGATACAAAGTGCCAAGGAGTCCTTCACTTAGGTCTCGAACCCCTTTTACAATACTTTTCATGATATTATATAGCATTACATTCCAATCTAACTCAATAAGGTTGAAATCTTTAGGGTTTCACATTCGAGGAGTTACAAAGTAACTCCTATTTTTTAGGGTTTAGTTTTTAACTAATTAAATTTGGCGAAAATCTATAAAAATAAGTTGTAAATATCCCTTCAAATCTCCCAAACCATGACACCTATGAAAAAACTGAGAGAGGTTTTTGTAGATGAACCCATGCTTGAGAAAAATATATTTTAGTTTGTTCAGATAAATCACCATCTTCTTGGAATCTGAGTTTAAAATTGACTGCAAAAACAATCAGCGACGGAAAATTTCGCAGCAAATGGCAGTTTTGCAACAAATCACAGTTTTGATTATTTTAAAGAGTAAATGACACTTGACCATAAAAAAAATGATTGACAAGGACAACACTGACCCCCATGAACTTACTCCCATGATTTCCTGGCCGTTATGGAGATAGGTTATCTCTAAAGTGATTTGGCATCACAGTTAGTCGTTGCGAAAAGCTAGGAGGTTTTGCAGCGAATTTGAATTGATTGGTTGCAAGTCTTTAAGAGGTACAATTTAGGTTGGGAAACCTATCAAACCTTTGGTACATGTGATAACATGCTCCCATGAATCTTTAAAAACATGATGTAACAACTTAATACTCACCCTTTTAAAATGATGACAAAGGACTATGAGATAGCAATGTGACACAATTGACTTGACTTTGGACAAGACTAACCATTTTACCTTTGAATTGAGATGATGCTCTAATTCCCTTAGACATGGCCCAATCAAACCCAAACTTGAATCCTAAGTGGACAAACCCAAAAAAAAATTATGGGACACTAACCCTAGGACCTTGAGACATGGTCATGACCACAAGACTCAATAGCAACAAAACAAAATGTTTTGACTTTGTAAATTTACACATACTAACAACTTCTATGACTTCCTTAAGGAAGATTACTAAAATTTGTTTTAGAATCTCATGAGTCTAGGCGGATTTTTGGTCCCCTCAATAAGACTTTTTTAGCTCTTATCCCGAAGTCGTCCTTGCCTTCTTCCTTCTGCGATTTTCTCCTTATTTCTTGTTGCAACCTTGTTTATAAGCTAATTTCCAAGATCATAGCTAATAGAATTAAACCCATTCTGAGAAACTACATTTCTAAATAATAGTTTGGATTTTTATTCAAACGACAAATCCATGATGCAGTGTCTTTGGCCCAAGAAGCTATGCATTTAATGAAGGTTCAAAAAATCCCTTCTTTCCTCTTAAAATTGGACCTCTCAAAATCTTATGATAAGGTCAATTGGACCTTTTTACGACTTTCCCTTATAAAAATGGGTATGAACCTAAGATTTGTAAACTAGGTCTTGGGATGCACTAAATCATCTTCTTTTGTAGTCCTTGTTAATGGTGCACCTTCAAAATTCTTTTGTTCCTCTAGGGATCTTGTCAGGGATGCCCCCTTTCCCCTTTTTTATTCATTATTTTGGCAGAGAGTCTGAGTCTGCTCATTCATAGAAGAAAAGGTTTAATATTAGGACTCAAGGTATCAATATCAGAGGTTGTTACTCATTTACTTTTCATTGATGATGTAATGGTGTTTTGTTTAGGTACTATCAGGGAAATGCAAGCAATCAAATATATCCTGACCCTTTTCTGCAAAGCAACAGGGATAGACGTAAACAATAGCAAATCCTCTATTAGAGTGTGTGAACTAGAAGCTGAAGTTAGAGATCATTTGGGGGATTTGTTCTCTATTGAAGTTTTGGATATTGAAGCAGACATCAAACATATGTGTTTCATTCTAAAGCCCAACTCCTATGGATATGCGGATTGGAATTGGTTGGCAGTTAAATTTCAATCCAGGATTGATATATGGTCGAACCATTTCCTCTCTCGAGGGGGGGAACTAGTCTTAATCAAATCAGTACTCTGTAGTATTCCAGTCCATTGGGCTACTATCGCAAATATTCCAAAAGGAATCTTACAACGGATTCGCAAATCAATCTTTAAAATTTTGTGGTTAGGAAAAAAACAGGAAGATGGTATCCCACTTGCTAAATGGTCAAATCTTGTAAGGCCAAAGGACTTTGGTGGTTGGGGAATTCACAATCCATTGTGGTTTAGTAGAGTGTTGGAAGTGAAAAGCCTTTGGAGGCTCATTTAAAACAAACTTATGTGGGGAAGGGTGCTCATCTCCAAATATCTAGCAGGTAAAACCATAGAAGAGTGGTTATGTTGCCCTGGGAAGACAGTTCCAACAAGCTCAATTGGTTGGAAAGTGATGGTCGACACCTTCCCTTTACTTGGTTCATGGGCGGCATGGAGAATTGGTAATGGAAGAAGTGTCAGAGTTGGAGAGGATCCTTAAGAAGGATATGGTAACAATCACATATTATCTAAATGTTTATTAAGAAGACTTCATGCTCAAAGTATCTTCTCTTTGAAAGATGCATCAAACCCAGGTATGGATGTCATCAGAGGCACACTGTGGAAGTCAGCAACAAATTTAAATTTAGAAGGTGATTTGGCAAAAGAATGGTCGACCTATGTGACTTCCCTAAAACAAGGTTTTATTCTTCTTGAGGTGGACGAGCCAGACACTATAGTATGGTCAAAAAACAATAAAATTGGAAATTACATTTTTAAGTTAGGATATCTGGCCATATTTGAGGAGCAAGTAGGAGTTTCAAAATGGTGGTGGAAATCAACATGGAAATGGAAGGCACCTGAAAAAATGAAAATCATCTTCTAGTTGGCGATGGAACAAAAGTTGTTGACATGGGATGTTTTATGTAGAAGAGGATGGGTATGTCGTAATCGATGTGCGCTATGTTTTGTTCAGGGCAAGACAACCCCTCATATTTTCTTTCAATTCTCTTTTCCCTCTCGAGTATGGGAGCTTATTACTCAGAAGGTTTCATTAATTTGGAAGAGAATTTAGAGGAATGGCTAGATGCTTGGTGCAAAGACTCAGATTGCAAATTGGTCATGTTAACAAATAGGATGTACAGGAGTCAAGGTTTTTAAATTTTTTTAAAATTTGTTAGTTTAGTCTCAGAAGGAGACCATTATTCTTTGTCAGTCATATGGTCAGTGCTTCTTGTATGAGTCATTTGTTTAAGCTTGTAGGTTTAAGTCATAGGATCATGTCCTCAAAGTTTTGAGTCATGTTTCATGTCAAATAAATCATGTTTTGATTTTATCTTAAGTCTAGAAAGTTGATCAGAGTCCATTTATGAAAGTCTTGGTGTCATGATAGTGGTTGTAGTCATTAGCAAAAAAGGGAAAGTATTGGTCATATCTCTTTAGTTTAAAGGTCATCATCATCAAGTTTTATGTCCAAAACACATGTATTAAAAATATTGAAGTCATATATGACCGTTTGGGAGTCGTGTCATGTGTCAAATCAATGTGTTGCAAACTCTCCTAAAAGTTTGCAGCAACTCAAAAGTACATCATGCACTAAATCGCATATGATCATGTTTTGGAAACATGCCAGTTGGTAATTTCTTGTTTTCAGCGCCATCTCTTCAACAATCATTTTCAGAGGGTCAGTTTCAAAAGGAAGCTCTATCATTCTTTACCTTTATTTCCATTTGAAAAAGTGCGTTGCAGACTGGTTAATTTTTTGCAAACTGTTTGACACTACGAACTCTCCTGTAGCGATTGAAGGTGGATCATAGACTTCAAGAGACTGTTGGTTTTGTTTTCTGCAGCAAGGAGTGAGCTCTATATACAGGTACTTTTCTTGATGTTTAAATTCCACAGCCTGAAAACTGATTATCATCAAACCTTAGTTGTTGCGAACTCCATTCGCTGCAAACTGGTTTATATAATTTGTGTCGCGAACTCCTCTTTGCTTAGTTAGCTTGCACAGTCTTATCCTTCAAATCTTTATGCAGACCCAGGATACATTGTTCTTTTTTCATAGGATCACTTGCAACTATTTCTTGCAACCATAACTCCATCTGCTGCAAAATTCTTTTTCGTTGCGAACTGCTCTTGTTATTAACTGTTAGCATTGCGAACTGTATGTGCTACGAATCCTCTGTTTTTATCAATTGATAAAACCCTAGTTGTCTCTGTTTTCACTCAGATCCGAAACACATAATTTTTCTCAAGATCGTATTCCTTTCTAGATCTGTGAATTTGCAAACTCATCTTATGAAAACCCTAGTCTAAAACCATTTGCTGCAAACTTAATCAGTGCGCTGTGAAACTGAGAAATCGTGTTGCAAACTCCTTGTTTTACACAGTTGCCCTGAAATTTGGCCTATTTTGAGATTTTATCTAGTTTTGGGTTGTCATTTTTTCCTCCCATCTCTTAGTTTCAGTCTTATTTTAGGTTATGCAGTGTTTCTTTTGGATTAATCATTTTGCCAGCAAACCCTAATTTTGCAAAATCAAGCAGTAAACCCTAATTTATGAGTTTCTATCACATACTCTTGTAGAAACTTTTATCAGAGGAGGGGGTTTTAACTTAGCTTTCATGGACACTCGGCAAGGGATGAAGATTCATAAAGGAGGGGATATTTTCATGGTTGAGCCCTATGACCTGCAATTATTCAATTCAGATCCATCTTTCAAAGGCATTTCAGAGAGTGAGTTGTCTAGCTTTTTGTGAGAAGATGTGGAGAGGACACCCTGAGGTTGCTAAGCAATTTGCATTGAATTTAAATGGGTTAAAGACCAAAGTTGGTACACTGGAGTGTGAGGTTACAGAGAAATGCATCTCTACAGCTACAAAGATACCAATTCAGGGAGAAAAATGGTTCAAGGCCATGTCTCTAAAGTCAAAATTTTCTAAGGATTTCTTAAAGCCTGAATATCAAGAAGATAACCTATCCAAGGGAGTGCCTAGAAATCATATGTTGGAGTATTGTGATAATATGTTCAAAGTCATTCAGAGGTATTTTACTTGTGAAGGTAGATTTAATATGGTCTATCAATACCATGTTATACTATTGATGTAGTTTACTGGAAAAGAGCCCTTGAATCTACCCTTTTATCTACTCAGGAGCCTTGGGAAGATGTCAGATAAAGTTCAAGCCAAATCCAAGCAGCTAGATACCATCGTTTTCCATTCTGGTCTAATCAAGATGTTAGTGTTAGAAGAACTAAAAAGGACTAATAGTGATTGGGATGCTTTCCTAGTTGCATCAGGCTTTCAGCTAGATGTTGCTAATACACCACAAACAAAGAGAGAGACACCTACCTCTGTTGAAAAGATTGTGCACTTAGAGTCCAGTAAAAGGAGGAAGATGGTTAAAAAGGATAAGTCATCTCAATCAATTGATAAGATAGGTGAAGGCCCTTCACAACCTCTTGAGGGTGAAACTTCTCCTATGGCAGAGTGTTCACCTATGGAGACATCCTCTAGCAAAGCAAGGAATCTGAAGGGAAAGAAACTTGTTTTTTCCCCACCTATTGTTGTGGAATTTGTTATGCCTAAAAGACCATTCAAAACAAAGCAGCATGTCTTTGTGGAAGAGGGTGCATCCAAAGCACCAACTTAGCAAACATTCAAAACCAATCCTCTTAAAAAGACAATAGAAATCATTGAGATCAAGTCTCTTTTTTATGAAAGGGAACCTACTTTCAAAAGGCTCAGGAGACAACTGAAAGATGTAAGGGCTGAGAATGAACAATTGAAAAAGGGAAATCTGCATGCCAGGATTCAGCTAAAGAAAACTATAGATATGGGTGAAGAAATTGTTACAAAGGCAAAGCACTAGGTTAAAAGATCATTATCTCTGCGTAGGCAATTGAAGAATGTGTACAGGCAGAATAGAGTTTTTCAAGATGAAAACAGGAAGTTGAAGGAGGAAGTGGAGCAGTTGAAAGAACATATTGAAAAAAAAAAACTGGACATGTTGGCCCGGGTGGCCACTGGGAGACGAAAATAAAGCATCATATAATCAGTTTTGCTATGGTGTCTTATATATATAGGCTTGTAACCCTAAGGAGTATTTTTGTCTTATGTTGCTATAATTATGCCCATATGCTATTTTTGCAAGTCATTTTCATGATTTAGAAGTTGTAGCAGGCATTAACAAAGGTTTTAAGGATTCTTGCACACTTTTGGCATCAGTTGCTATGTTTTGAAGGCAAAATGACATCTGCAAGAAAGTTCGCAGTGCATCCTTCTGAAGTCGCTGCGAACTGCCAAAACTGGAACAGTTTGCAATGCACTCACTGCGAACTTGATAGTTATTTGGGATCCGAGTTGTAGAAGGGTTGCCACCTGTCAGAAGAGGTTCGAGTAACTCCTCAGAGATCAGTTAAACATCAAGGGACACTTGTGTCCAAGATCCAGCTCCATCAAATCTTCATGCATGAGTTGGTTGCAGTTGTATTTATTACTGCCAACAGCCTCCTGAAATATAGTAGTTTGTTAGATTTTAGTTGGTTTGTCTGTTGCCACGCCTCTCCCAGGCTCATAATCAAATGTAGGAGCTAGGTGATGAGTCCTAGAGGGATTTTGATGATTTTTCTTTTTAAGATGTAATATAACTCCATAGGAGGGTTCGAATGGTTTTAGAGAGGACTCATATCTTTTGTTTAAGACTGTAAATTTCCAGATTGTATGTAATTAGACTCCAGACTCTTGGATAATTGAAGATCGGTTTCTTCTCCTAATGTCATATTATGTGTTTCAGTCTTGATTTGATGTTGGCTATTGATGAAGGATTCATCTTTAGTACTTGTTCATGAATGCAATGAATGATTTATTGTTTATTTATTGGTGCAAGTGTTATCAAAGTATGTTTTCTTATTGATTAGGAGTTTCCTCTTTGATAAGAATTCTACTATATATGTCTCAAAATTACCTGATGTAACATGATGCATCTACTTCATTTTTCTGGTCAGTCTTCCATCTTTCCATTGATGTTCTAAATACTGGTATGAGATTATTTCAAGCCTTGCTTGTTGGTGTATATTTTATGGAAATCTCAAGTGTTGATATTTTGAGTTGAGTTTCGCAATCATTCGCTACGCC
Organism: Picea engelmannii; assembly: GCA_009831015.1. NCBI lineage: Eukaryota > Viridiplantae > Streptophyta > Pinopsida > Pinales > Pinaceae > Picea > Picea engelmannii. The sequence goes on from ML806082.1 coordinate 62,564, forward strand.
TAAAACTAAAAATCTTTTCTTTTACAAAACTACAATTTTTTTATGGGTATTGGGCTTACACCTATAGCAGTGTAGGTGTGACTTCTAGTGCTAATGGGTCACTTCATTACCGAGTATTGTAGTTTATTTCATATGGTGGGTGAGGAACATGTACGTATTTCAAAACACGTCAATACCAACAGAGGTGGTGGTGGAAATTATTTACCAGATGGTGATTTTCTACAAGAAAGGTCCTTCGAAAAAGAAAAGATGTATCCCCACAATGCCATATTTGATTAAGGAAACTCCATGGGGGTTCTTTGATGGTGCTAGCCAAGGTTATCCTTCGGTCTATGATGTCGGTGCAGTGCTCTATATAAATGAAAATCATCATTTTGAAGTGTGTTACACTCTAGGAAGGGGTTCTAATATGAAGGCAGAGTTGACAACAATTTGGGAACTCATTTTCCTCCCAATTTCACCCAACTTGAGAAAGCTTCAATTTTTCGGAGATTCTCAAGTAGTGGTGGATTGGATAAATGGAAAAACTCATATTCAAGTGGCAAGATTACAACCAATAATGAATAGGATTAGAGAGATGTTAGGGGAATTGGAATGGTATTCATGCTCACATGTTTACAGGGAGCTTAATCAGAAAGTTGACCAACTGTCAAAGGAGGCGCTAGAAATGGAATCTAGAGCTTTTTTCTATCAAGAATTCCAAAAAAATATGCCAGTTCATAACATGTCTTTTGATTTATAGATGTCATTCCTGAAATATGTTAGCAAGTCTATTTTATTTTTGAATGTATAAAGGTTGTAGTCAGCAAAGTATGACGAAGATATGTAAATAGAATGATCGGTATGGTTATGAAAGTTAGTTTGAATATTGTAAGCCATAGAGGAAAATAAAGTATCAGTTAGAAGATGAGTAGTCCTTTTCTTTTATGAAGATGGATAGAAACATGTATATTTTACTTTTTTGGTTGAAATATAAAGCTTTTTTCTTCCTTTGAAAAAAAAAAGTTTTTTAACAACTTTCTAACCCCGTGTTGTTTTTCTCCATGCCTTCTTTTAATAGGGGTGATAGCTTCCCTCCCAACAGTGAATCTACATCAAGTACTGAATTTTCTCACGAAGCAATGCCCACTCTCAAAGTTTTGGTTGTAGTAGCATACAAAAAAGAAAACAAATGTTTGAGTCCTTGATCAAGGTTCATCAAGATGTCACAGAGAGTGCTCAATTTGAACATTTTGTTGGATGCTCCTCTAAAAATTGCATTTCTCCTTACAAAGTTAACTAGCTAACAAATTGCAAGTGCTTGGTTGTCTCATAAGATCCTTGATGGCTAGATCTCCAAAATATGGTTACCTTGGTCTTTAGGTACATTAAAACATTACAATTATGAAAATGGGTCTTACAACTTTTTTTTGAAACCAAAGGAATAAAGACATAAGTTTTAAGAAGTCCTTTGGTTCTTTGGAACAAGTAGTTTTTATCTAAACGTGTCATTTATGTTTTTTAATCTAGAGGAAGAAATTTTGACAATCTTTTTTTTTGCACGCAAAAAAAGCAATTTCGTTGTTATTCATTATTGAATCAAGAGAAACTTTATATTACATTGGGGTCTATATAGAAGTATAGATTGTATCTCTTAACATCCTTGATGTTGATCTTAGGCTACCTTATATATACTTTTAGTTCTTCATTCTATACAAAAATTAGCAGGATTCAGTTGCATACATGTTCAAATTATAAATATCCAAATTGTACTTCATTGTCCAAAAGGAAAATACAAAAAAGGTTGGAGTACTTTAGAAGATATAGAGTTGATCTGCATTGATCATAGATCCCACGTAGGATTCCTCAAAATGCAACCAACCTATAGGAAAAGTCAGAGCTTTTTTGGAAAGAGAGTCTGCCTCAGAATTGAATTGCATGTGGACATGCATGGATTTCATCCCAGTGAAATGGCCTCTAAGAATTAGGATCTTCGTCTTCCATGAGTTGAGGGATAGAATTCCCAACTTTGTTTTATCAGCAAACCAGTTCAGAAGTACTTTAGAATCTCCTGCAACCATTAAATGATCTATTCGGAGACTTTTAGCGAAAAAGAGGAGGCCCCAAAGTCCCAAGATCTCTACTTTGATATTATTACCTTCACCTCCTACAAAATAGGCTCTGTAAACATCATCTGTATTTAACTTGAGAAACACTCCAATTCCACACATATCACCAGCAACAGCGTCATCAAAGAATCTGATAGTAGTGCTACAAAATAAACCGGGCAAAGAATATAATCAATCTTGTCTCCATCGTTGCTCCCTACATGTTCTTTTATTGCCATTATTATGTTTGTGACAATCTGAGCATCATTTCGAGACAAGTCTTCAAATAAAATTTTGTTCCTATATTTCCAAATTCCCCAAAGAACTATAAAGGGAATATATCTCAGATTGGGGTATGATGTAAACCATTTCAGTAGATTATCCTGTAAGGATGGACAGTCCCAAGTACCTGAAATCTTCAACATACCGAAAATAACTTGTCAAGTTCTATGTGTATATTCACACTAGACCAATAAATGTAAGGAAGTCTCTTCATTTTTAAGACAAAAGATACACATTGAAGGGCCTACCCCTCCCCTTCGCCTATAGTTTTCACTTGTGAGGATACAATCCTTCAGACAAAGCCACATAAACATGATAATTTTTTCAGGAATCTTAATTTTCCAAATAGCCTTATACCACCAAGTAGGATCATTTGAAAGGTTATGATAAATAAGAGCATCATATGCTAGACCGACTGTCACTGAACCTGAGGCTTTGTTCCATGACCAGACTATTCTATCATTTTCATTTAACAGAGTTATTCCACTACAACGAAGCATGGTATGGAAATCCTACCATTCCAACGCTAACTCACCTGTAAGTCCAAGGTCTTCAGCCTCGAGCCAAGATTGATATGCATCGGGAGAGGAATTTGATGGAGCAAAAACCTGAGCAATGGAGAAGATCTGTAATCCATTGAGATGATGTATTAAAGCATTTGATAGTTTGTACATCGAATTGCAACCAATGAATGGGTCCAGGCCTATCGTGGCCCTCTTACCACACCCTATCGACCATGCCAACCACTTTTTAATTAGAGGGATAGAGCCCATGAAGTTTTTCCATATGTTGGATGCCACATGGAAGATATATGATTCTAAGAGTAGCCAAGAAATCACATCTTTTCTTTTTAAATATTTTTTCCTCATGACCAAACTCCACAGTCCAGAACCAAACAATCCCCTCCAGCAAGATTTTGTTGATAGAGCTTGTGCAAACCAGAATAGGTTTCGAATACCCCAACCCCCTAGAGCTTTGGGTCTTGCAATCTTACTCCAACTAGTCAAGTGTAGGCCAATGGATTTCTTTACTCCCCTCCATATGAACCCCAAGATAAGTTGTTGGATCTTGTTTATAATTGAAGAAGGGACCTTTGCCAAACTAAGCTAGTAAACAGGAAGATTTTGTTAGAAATCATAGATGTGCTCGTTTAACCATAGACAATATAGAAATATTGTCACTCAACCATAGGTCGCACCCCCGAGCACCTTAACCTTGACAGAGAATGATTCTGAAAGCAAACCAGTATCCAACCAACGATAATGCACAAAGAAAAGATAACCAAGACTGATCAAAAAGTCCAACCATAACCAATAGAAATTTTGAGCCTAAACCGAGAATGTAGATTGTAGTAGTTGTAGTTGCAGCTACTCCCAGACTTGCGCACTTGCCCATTTTCTGCAGTGCGCACTTCTTCACTGCTATAATTTCGAGCTGTGTGTACCAAATGAGGTCTGGATACTTGTATTTATACTATTTTTCCTGAGTTGTCTGGGATGAATTCTCATTCTGGAGGCTAAATACTTAATATTAAATATTTCCTTGAGCCGAATTGTCTTCTAGGGTTATGTTCAATGCTTTAGGGTTTCTTCTTGCTTCCCAGAATATTCTATTCTCGTCAGGGTTACACGTGGAGGTAAATACCTCCCGCAAATACCATAATATCAACACTCCCTCCTAGTTAGGGAGGTATTGAAGGCAATGGTCTTGAGCACACACATACCATTCAACCAGTAGCATCATCATAGTCGTACAGGCTATCTCATGATTAGATCTCGAGCACCATTATCACTATCATCTGATAGCATCAACTGCATCATCTCTAGAAGCCATACTCCATCTGATGTTGAATAAGTCACTCACTCCATAGAGTGATACAAGGACCATTCTTCTAATCTGGACATATGTCCTAGAAGAATGATTGTTCAAACAGAGCTAAAAGCTACGCCATGGACTATAGAGACCATTCCTATAGGAATGTCAATCTAGGACTATTTTCTAATCGAGTCATATGTACCATAGAGATCTATCTCAACCTATATGCCTTAGAAAATATCGGTCCTGAACCATTTTCCTAATCAGGCCACAAATTGTGCCTTAGAAAAATACTAGCCCATGTCATGTCAACAAACTATCAACCTGGACCATTCTCCAGAGAGAGAATACCTGTCCACCAACAATTTGTTCTATCTGGACCATTCTCTTCCTGGAGAATGTCTATCCACAAGCACATTAACTATCCATCTAGTTAACAATCATTTTCAACACTATTAATAGTCTACATGGAAATCCAAACAATGTCATTCAATAGAACACAATTGTGTCTATCCATAATAGTACATAACTACTATCCAGTGGTACACAACCACATCAAGTAGTACACGACTACTCAATCAGTGACACATAGTCACAACCAGTGGAACACATCCACCACAGTAGCATACATATATTGTCTAGAGACATACAGTCTCCATAGCGATCATATCATCTGATATCAACCTGCACAGAAAACAATATCATGATTTAAACTGAGTCATTTGGGCCATTCTTCCACTCACATCTGTTAGGGTCCTAACCCGCACATAGGTAGAACAATATATTCGGATGTAATAAAGGTCGATATTAATAAGGCCTTACAATAAAGTAGAATAAGTCGAATGTAAGAAGACCTAATAGAAGCTTTCGCTTCTAGAAGGATTCTCCTCTAGATGCTTCTTTTGATAGACATTTAATACAAATAGAAGTCAAGGGTATGAGAACCCTAGCTTGGATATTATTGTAATAGAGCTCTGCTCGACTGGAGGTTGCCCCCTTGAAGAGGCCCGTGAACATTGCTCTCAGAATCAAAGTGTTCTTTCTGGTGTTATTTTCATATCATTTCTGTGTTGTTGTGGTGTTGTTGTGGTTATATTGTTGTTTATCTGCCATTTCTATCATTTTATTTCTATTCTGCATACTTTATAGATCCGGTATATTACAAGTGGTTTCAGAGCACTTTCCTCGGCATAAATTGTGGGTTAAATTTTTTTTCAGCGTAGAGACTTTTTCCGACGTCTTTAAGCCACATATATCTGTCATTACGCGCATAAACCCGCGATTGAGGGATTCATACACACAGGAAATACAAGTAGTACTTAAGCGCACATCTGTTTGCCACCCTTGTAACCCCTGTTGGTACCCCTTCGAGTGGTAGCGCATCAAACATCACCTGTGTACGGATCGGCCTAGATTTCCTAAAGCCCTCTTTAAATAAACTGATTGGCCGCCTCATTGTTATAGTGCCACCGAGAACAGCACTCAGGAAGATACTCTCTAGTACCTGGGTAGTCGGGTAGTACGGGTAAGGGCACGGTCTAGCCTCCTTAATTAGTGCCTTGAGATATTGGGCCGAGTACAACTGTTGGACCCTGCACGTATATCAGAGAGCTATAGCACAGGGCAAACCCTTGTTTGTAGAACCCTTGAATATCTAACCCTTGGGGATGAAAACAAAAATTAAAATAGACAAGATCTATTGTCGTGCAACTGTGTTCAAGTTGCCAAATCACTACACAATTCTTCTTGGTTAAGCATTTGGGCATTTCATCACTGCAGTATTTTTCAGATCGAAGTATAAATCTGCATGTGTAAAATAAAAATAAAATAAGTCTGGAAATTTTTGCACCATTATTTGAGACATATTCCATTAGATTTATCTCTTCGCCCTTATCACAATCATACCTATCATTTTTCAGAAAAAATTCTTGACCCCACCCGCCCCTTTTCGGTTCCCTCATCATCATGGCCCATACCCGCAGCCAAGACTTGGAAGCTCGCTTCAATACCTTGCAATCCAATTTCACAGAGACCCAACAAGAAGTGAAACAACTCAGTGCCAATGTCGTCGCCATCAATACAACCATGCAGTCCTCATTCGAGGAAATCAAACAAGACATGACTACCCAGCTTGAATCTGTCATTTCAATGCTCTGCACCAAGCTGCATATCCCTACTGTTAGCAACATTACTTGTCTTCGGCATATGAATATCCAGGTCTACAAATTGCATGAGAAGCGCCCAGGCGTAGCACAGAAAAGTCTCGTTTTAGGCTTCCAAGCAAGTGAGCGGGCGAAATTATGTTGTCAACGGCCCATATCCATCTATAGAGCAGATCGACGGTCAGCGGGAAATCGCGGTTAGCGGAGTTGCGCCAGGATTAGCGTGATGGATAGCGCCTATATTACATGCAAGAATGGATATCAGTCGTCCACCCAAAGGATGCGTGGTGCGAGATCTAGTCATGTCGGTATTTCGGCATTCGGGAGTTCAAAGGGTGAGAGTTTCTCGTCATTTTACATCTCGAAACCCCGAAACGCCGAAATCACCCAGAGTCGAGCCCACAGTGATGGCACTCGATCACATCAAGCGAGCCTGGTAAAGGAGGTAGCCCTCTTCTAACGTCAAAGGCCATCTCGACCATTCAATTGATCCAGGTGGCACCAGGAGGAGACCTCCATGTCCCAGGAGGCAGAGTTGACTAGGAATGCTCCTGATCTCTAGATAGCAGTTATTGCAGTTGCTGGAGGTGGTTAAACATCGTCTCCGCTATAAATGGAAAGTCTGGTAGAGGACTGAAAGCATGTCGATTCACCTGCAGGACAGTCAGGGGTCCGATTGCGTCTGCCAGAAGCTCATGGTCGTCCGGAGTCTGACTGCGCAGACTGTCAGAAGCCATGTAGACGTAATGTTTTTATTGTTGTTTCTTGTTTTCGCTGCTAGGGTTTTGTTGGAGTATATGAAGGCGTTTTCACCATTTTTGTAATCTATCAGTGGTAGAGCAAAGCTCCCGATTGTAAAGTTTTAAAAGACCATCTAGTTCTCTGGTTATGCACCTGTATGTGAGATTTCTCGTTTTATGACAGACGGTTTTTATTATTCCATCTAGCTTCATCTCCTGCTGAGAGTGTTCATCATCGACTGAGTCGTGTGAATCTGTGTGACTATGTTAAGATAAAAGGTTTATTGAGACATCGTTGTATTCTCCAGTGTCGCTTACATCTGAGTGTAAGAAGTTCTTACGTTCAAGTTTCTTCTACAGGCTGTTAGAGGTTCGATGCCTACAGCAGCTCCCAGCTTTTCCTCACATAAATCTTCCTCCTACTCACCCTTACTACAACTCATTGTCTGAAGTTTAACTTAGACCTTACCTACCTGGGCATGTCCAGTCTGGTTTCAGGATTAGAATGATATCGTTTTGAGTTTTCTTCCATTTGATCACCCTCTACAAACAAATCGTGACATAAAACTGATGGGTGTCGGGCTCTGCTCCTGCCGCAATCCAGGAGTGACTTATGACGCTAACATTTCTGGCGCTGTTGCCAGGGACGAAGTTGAAAATTTTCCCCGAGATTGAACAACATTGAGCCTCTGATTCTGAAGGTGCATCAGGCATCAGAGATTTTGAAGATTGCTACTGTGCACCTGGCGACTCCACTGTGGCAAACCTGCCGTGTAAATTGTGGCTTTCAGAGGCAGACACACGTGGTCCCATCCACAACTGCCTCTAGCTATGCAGGAAACTGATCTGGAGGTGGTTCTCAGAAAAGGAAAGGCCTCTGAAGGAGAAGCTTCCACTGCCGGACAAGGTAATCCGCCATCTCTTTCTGTAGGAACTCCTTTTTCTCCTCCTCGGTTTCTTAGCAGACCTTTTTCTGAAGTTTCTCGTTTCCTGAATTTCGGGAGTGTTCCTGCTGAGTTTTCCCCTCCTAGTCTGGGATTGGAGGGAGAAATCCTTGTCACTCCCCTCTCCCCTGAAGTTGTACCTTGGCGCAGACCCAGGACCACAGAAGATTCCCCCACTCCTAGCTTTACCATTCCTCCTCTTGTTACTGTTGCTGCTTCTGCACAAAGAGAAAAATCTGTTGACTTAAGCCCATTAGCCTTCTCCCTAAATCCCCTATTTTTTCCCATTCCACTTAGCAGCTCAGTCCCAGTATCCCCTTTTCGAGCTCCTTCTCCCCCAAGTTCTCCTCCACCTAATATTCCCATGGCAGGAGCAAATCCCCCCATGACCAGAATGGAGGCTATAATAGCTGCTAGGTACGCCCCCCTTGTGTTACCTCAGCCTCTCAATGCCCTCCCAGCAAAGGGCTACCTTAAGCAGTTTCCCAAGTTTACAGGCGAGGGGGACATAGTTGCAGAAGAACACCTTGAAGCCTTCTACACTTTTACAGATGATCATGTCATCATGCACGCAGATGTATGGATGAGGATTTTTGTCCATAGTCTTGAAGGCGAGGCTAGGAAATGGTTTAGGGCCCTGCCTCCTGGATCTATTGATGGGATTGAGGCTTTGGATAGTGCCTTTTTGAGAAAATGGGGAGACCAAAAGGATTTCATGTATTACATGACTGAGTTCGGGTCTTTGAAGAGAAAGGAAGGAGAGTCTGTCTCTGACTTCTCCAAAAGATTTAATAAAATGTACAATAAGATCCCCACTGAGATAAAGCCCTCTGAAGCCTCTGCAAAGATCACTTATGCCAGCGCTTTTGATCCCAATTTCTACCCCCTGCTGAGGGAAAGGAGAGCCACCACTCTGGCTCATATGCAGGACGCAGCCGTGGAGGTAGAGTCTAACATATTAGCAGTTGATCGACTCAGGAATGAGGCTGACAGAGACGTATCCAGGAAAAGAACAGAGGCCTCCCCGTCCCATTCCTCTCCCCTTCCCCTTCAGATGGACGAGGTAACTAAAGTACTGAAATCCCTTTCGACTAGGATGGAGAGATGGGACTTAGAAGGGAGGCCTACATACAGAGGCCCCCAGAATACTGATAATAGAGGTTTCAGGAGGCCTGGTAGCAATATGTCATAGACTTTGCCAAAGGAACAAAGGAGCAGAGACAGGGAGGATTAGAGGATTCAGACCCCTCTCCAGAATATCCTATTTTCTCATGAGGAAGGGGAGGATATGGATGAACTCGACCCTGAGATCCACTGCATCGAGGACACCTCCCCTTTCCCCCATTTGATTCAATCTGCATATGAAGAATCCCTTATCAACACTCAGATTAATGAGTTGAGTAAAGGAGAAAAGGCCAATACCACTCCTAACAGATACAATCTCAGATCAAAAAAGAAAGAAGAGAATTTTGATAGCCAGGATCATCCCCTCATAGTGGAAAGGCCTACTAAAGCTGCAGCAGTCGCTGTTAAAGAGAAGAAAACTCAGAATGCTTCCCAGCAACCAAGGAACATATCTCAGAGGTAAGGGAAGTCCCTAAGTCTCTCTCCTCCTTTGATTTTGAGCATGAGATTTAGAAGATTAGAATTCTTGTACCCCTCTCCGAACTGGTTAAAAATGAAGACTTTAAAAGGTCCCTCTCCAAGCTGCTATGATCTGAGCCCCCCCAGCCTCCCTCGGACTCCATAAATCTCCAAGATGAAAAACCAGCAGTCGTCCTAGGTCCCATGGTAGAAGATAGAGATGATTCATCCCCTCCTTTCTACACATCCCTGAACATACATGTTAAATTGCTGCATAACTGCCTCATGGATTCAGGGGCTTCCCATAACCTCATGCCTAAAATAGTAATGGAAGAATTGGGGTTGGAAGTGACAAGGACTTATCATGATTTGTACTCTTTCGATTCAAGGAGGATGCAATGCCTTGGAATCATCAAAGACTTGGTGGTCTCTCTATTTCAGCTGCCAATGAAGAGTGTGGTCATGGACATTGTAGTGGCTGATGTTCCTCCCAAGTTCGGCATGCTGCTGTCAAGATCTTGGATTAAAAAGCTTGGAGGAACATTACAGATGGATCTCACATATGCTACTATTCTAGTCTTTGGAGGAGAACACAGGAGGCTGTACAGAGAAGCCCAGCTTGCCTACATTGTCAGCGATGAGAAAAACCCTACCAATCACCCTATCTTTGCGCTAGACACTGATTTGGGGTCTAGCTTGTTACAGCTCACTGATGCTCCTGAAGTCCCTTTCCAAATCAGAAAGCAACCCTTAGTTGAGCATGGGGCACCTCCCTCAACCACCTCTGTCTAGAAAATGTTTTTCGACGGAGCCGCTTCTAGCGAAGGCGCCGGTGCTGGAGTGGTCTTTGTGTCGCCTTGTCAGGAAGCCATATCCCTGTCATACAAGCTTGAGTTTGAAGCGACTAATAATGTGGTAGAATATGAAGCTCTTGTTCTAGGTTTAAGGGCTGCAAAAGAAATGGGGATTGAAGAAGTAGCAGTGTTCAGAGATGCCGAGTTGATTATCCAGCAAGTCAAAAACGCTTACTAGACTAAGCATCCTTAGCTCAGAGCTTACAGAGAGGAGGTACGAAACCTGATTGACCATTTCTTCTCAGCTTTCAACATCTCTTTTATTCCAAGGGAACAAAATGCTTTGGCTGATTCTTTAGCTGTCTCAGCTAGCCAGTTCAGGATCCCTCTGCCACCTATAGTCAAATATGATGTTGAAATAAGATATAGGCCCGTTGTACCAGACAATGTCAAGCATTGGAAGGTATTTGAACATGATCTTGAAATCGAAATATTTCTCCAGTCTGTCGATGAATTTTCTGCATTGCACATCGATCAGGATCCTGACCCCGAAGGTGACCCTCACCCTGAGGTGTTTTTAAATAAAATTGTTAATCACCATATTATTCAGCTGCCTAGCAATCACATTTCGAGGGGATTAATCCCTTTGGAAAGATTATTCGATGGGAGTGATGTGGCAGTAAAGGGTAGGGTTTTAGATGAAGATGCTGACACAGCCAAGTGCAACATTGGCACACAGGAGGAGCCTAAGTTTGTCAAGTTGTCAAGCAGTTTGACCAAAGAACAGAGGACCGAATATACATAGTTATTAAGAGAATTTGTCGATGTGTTTGCATGGACCTATGAAGACCTCAAGACATATGACACATCCATCATTGAACACAAGATCCCACTGAAGGAAGAGGCTAGGCCATTTAGGGAGAAGTTAAGACAGATAAATCTCATGTTGTTGTCGGTCATGGAGAGAGAAGTGAAGAAGTTGTTAGAGGCCCAAATCATTGTCCCTTTGAGATATTCTGAATGGGTGGCCAATTTGGTCCCGGTGAGGAAGAAAAGTGGCGAAATCAGGCTTTGCGTCGACTTTAGAAATCTGAACAGGAGCTCAAGAAAGGACAATTACCCCCTGCCTAAGATGGAACACATACTTTAGAGGGTAACTGGTGCATCCAGGATATCCATGATTGATGAGTTTTCTGGATATAATCAAATATCGGTCATGCCTGAGGACAGGGAAAAGATAGCCTTCACCACTCCTTGGGGCACATTCATGTATGCCAAAATGCCATTTGGACTAATGAATGCAGGAGCAACGTTTCAGCGAGCCATGGACATAGCTTTCATTGGGGAGAAAGACCATCTTGTGGTGATCTACCTAGATGACATCACAGTCTTCTCCAGGTCTGATAAAGAGCACTGTCGTCACTTAAGGAAAGTTTTCTCGAAATGTCGGAGGTTTGGCCTTTCCCTAAATCCCAAGAAGTCCTTGTTTGCTATGACTGAGGGAAAGTTGTTAGGCCATATAGTATCAGCAGAAGGAGTGAGAATTGATCCCAGCAGAGTAGAGGCAATTCAGACCCTGTCACTTCCCAGGTCTAAAAAGGAAATCCATGCCTTTTTAGGAAAGATTAACTTTCTGAGGAGGTTCGTCTCAAATTTTGCTAAACTAGTGAAACACATCACAGCCATGCTCAGAAAGGGAAATGAAGTAAAATGGACCGCTGAACCCAGGGAATCTTTTGTCCAAATTAAAAGAGCACTGACTGAGGCACCTTTGTTGATCAGTCTTGACTATTCCAAAACCTTCCTAGTGTTTTCTTTTGCTTCTTTTGATACAATAGCAGTGGTCTTATTGCAGAAGAATGAGGAAGGGCGAGAGCAACCCATTGCCTTCTTCAGAAAAGCATTAAGAGATGCAGAACTTAGGTATGAAATCATGGAGAAGCAGGCCTATGCCTTGGTGAAAGCTCTCAAAGATTTTAGAGTTTATGTCTTGCACTCAAAGGTGACCGCATACGTTCCTTCAGCCTCTGTGAAGGACATCCTTGTACATCCTGACATAGACGGGAGGAGGAGTAAGTGGATAGCCAAGATCCTGGAGTTTGACTTGGAAATAAGGCCTACCAAATTAATTAAAGGTCAAGGCTTAGCCAAACTGTTGGCTGAAGCAAATTGCAAAGCTTTGGGGGTAGATTTTATCAATGCATGTTCAGAGAATCTGCAGAATCAGTTGTCTGATGTAGACCCTCAAGCAGAACCCATGTTGGCTCGATGTCCTTGGTATAAGGATATCATATATTTTCTACAGGAGTTGCGGCCCCCCAGATGGCCTACAAAGAAACAAGGCAAGAGCCCTGAAGCTCAAAGCAGTCAGATATTGCCTTGTTGACTGAATTTTATATTGGAAAGACCCCATGGGGGCGCTTTTAAGATGTATGAATCCACAAGAGGCTGAAAGGGTCATGGTTGAATTTCACAGCGACCTATGCGGAGGGCACCACTTCTGGAAGACCACAGCCTACGAAATCCTCAGGGCTGGGTACTACTGGCCCACCATATTCACTGACGTCTGCAGAAAGGTCAGAGCCTACATCAAATGCCAAAGATTTTCAGGAAAGCAACAACTCAAATCTCTGCCTTTAAAGCATGTAGTTGTTTCAGGACCTTTCTAGCAATGGGACCTAGATTTCATTGGAGAGATCCACCCTAGATTTCATTGGAGAGATCCACCTTGCTTCCAGTGGGCAGCATAGATGGATCCTGACGGCCACAGATTTCTTTACAAAGTGGATTGAAGCTATCCCCACCAAGAGTGCTTCCCACAAGGTAATCATTGGATTCCTGGAAGACCTCATCACAAGGTTCGGCTACCCAAGAAAGATTGTTACTGATAACGCAGCCTCTTTCAAGGCTGAGCCGTTAGCCAAGTTCTGTGAGCAATTCGGGATCAAACTGATTCACTCCACCCCATACTATCCCCAGGGCAATGGTTTAGCAGAGTCCTCCAACAAAATCCTGATAAGGATCATCAAAAGATTATTGGAGGACAACAAAAAGGCCTGGAACTCAAAGTTGAAATTCTCTCTATGGGTCGATCGAGTGACCACAAAGAGATCTATAGGCATCTCCCCTTTCCAATTAGTTTATGGAGCAGAAACTGTTTTCCCTTCTCAGCTAGCCATTCCTATAGCGAAATTTTTCCAGGATTATCAAGAGGAGCCAAATAATATGATCAGAAGAATTCATCAACTGGTGGAGGTCCAGCAGGCCAGAGAGCAGGTAATGATTAGAATTCAGGACCGTCAGCAGAAGATCAAGCAGGTTTTCGATAAGAAGGCCAAGAAGGAGGAGTTCCAGATAGGAGACCTGGTACTGAAATGGGATGCTCCTAAGCAAGACAAGGGAAAGTACGGCAAATTTGAAGCCTTGTGGGTCGGGCCCTTTAGAATCTCTGAGGTTTTCTCAAATAACACGTACAGGTTGCAGGATTTGGAGGGTGAAGAGGTTTTCAACAGCCCAGTAAATGGGCATTTTCTGAAGAAATGTTTTGCCTGAGCCTTAGACGGCTCCTTTGTTTGTAAATACTGTCATTTTGGTTCTTTGTTTAATTTTTTATTTTTCGGCTTAGTAAATGACTCCATAGCCCAATAGCAAGGCACTGAAACTACAAATGAGTTCTTAGAGCATCGAAGGGACGACTCTATCCCCCATGGAGCCTAATGTTAACAACATTATTTGTCTTTGGCATATGAATATCCAGGTCTGCAAATTCCATGAGAAGCGCCTAGGCATAGCACAGAAAAGTCTCGTTTTAGGCTTCCAAGCGAGTGAACGGGCGAAATTATGTTGTCAACGGCCCAGATCCATCTATAGAGCAGATCGACGATCGGCGGGAAATCGCGGTTAGCGGAGTTGCGCCAGGATTAGCGTGATGGATAGCGCCTATATTACATGCAAGAAGGGATATCAGTCATCCACCCAAAGGACACGTGGCGCGAGATCTAGTCACGTCGGTATTTCGACATTCGAGAGTTCAAAGGGTGAGGGTTTCTCGTCATTTTACATCTCAAAACCTCGAACCCCGAAACGTCGAAAGCACCCAGAGTCGGGCCCACGGTCATGGCACTCGATCACATCAAGCGAGCCTGGTAAAGGAGGTAGCCCTCTTATAACGTCAAAGGCCATCTCGATCATTCAGTTGATCCAGGTGGGACCAGGAGGAGACCTCCACGTCCCAGGAGGCAGAGTTGACTAGGACTGCTCCTGATCTCTAGATAGCAGTTATTGCAATTGCTGGAGGTGGTTAAACATCGTCTCTGCTATAAATGGAAAGTCCGGTAGAGGACTGAAAGCATGTCGATTCACCTGCAGGACAGTCAGGGGTCCGATTGCGTCTGCCAGAAGCTCACGGTCGTCCAGAGTCTGCCTGCGCAGACTGTCAGAAGCCATGCAAACGTAATGATTTTATTGTTGTTTCTTGTTTTCGCTGCTAGGGTTTTGTTGGAGTATATGAAGGCGTTTTCACCATTTTTGTAATCTATCAGTGGTAGAGCAAAGCTCTCGATTGTAAAGTTTTAATAGACCATCTAGTTCTTTGGTTATGCACATGTATGTGAGATTTCTCGTTTTATGACAAACAATTTTCTTATTCCATCTAGCTTCATCTCCTGCTGAGAGTGTTCATCATTGACTGAGTCGTGTGAATCTGTGTGACTGTGTTAAGATAAAAGGTTTATTGAGACATCGTTGTATTCTCCAGTATCGCTTACATCTGAGTGTAAGAAGTTCTTACGTTCAAGTTTCTTCTACAGGATGTTGGAGGTTCGATGCCTACAGCAACTCCCAGCTTTTCCTCACAGAAATCTTCCTCCTACTCACCCTTACTACAACTCACTGTCTGAAGTTTAACTTAGACCTTACCTACCTGGGCATGTCTAGTCTGGTTTTGGGATTAGAATGATATCGTTTTGAGTTTTCTTCCATTTGATCACCCTCTACAAACAAATCATGACATAAAACTGATGGGTATCGGGCTCAGATCCTGCCGCAATCCAGGAGTGACTTCTGATGCTAACACCTACAGATATCCCTTTATCTGACCCACCTCCACATACTAAAGCTGAAAATTCCCCTCATTCCCATAACTTTTAGCACCATCACTTTCCACGTGACCTACGCCTTCCGCGGGTGGATGTGACCAAATTTGATGGCTCGGATCCCACTGGTTGGGTAATCCAAATGGAACATTATTTCTCTTTATACGGCATTACCGATGACTTGGCTAAACTCCGATATGGTGTTCTCCATCTAGATCAAGAACGTTGGTAATGGTGGCAATGGAGAAAAACTTTCCGTCAAGGGTATATTGCTCGGACACAATTTGTGACAGAGCTTTATGAACGCTTTGACACTGACACCAACCATTTAGGCCATTTGACAAAGTTGAAACAATCTGGAACAGTGCAAGACTTTATAGCTGCTTTTGAACACCTGGCTTTTCGAACAGAGGGCATGTCTGATGCCTTTTTCCGAGAATGTTTTATTAGTGGCCTCAAGGATGAGATTCAGGCCCATGTCCTCATGGCTCGGCCTCAGAGTTGGGTGGAGGCTACTAAAAGAACTAAAGAAGCACAACAGGTTGTATCTTCTCAAAACCGAAAACCCTCCTTTATCCCTCGCACTAAACCAGTAAATTCCCCTACTCCCTCTGCTCCACTAAACATCCAAAAATTGACCAGGGCTGAAATGGTTGAACGCCAACTCAAAGGTCTTTGTTATAATTGTGATGACAAATATTTTTCGAACCACAAGTGTAAGGAACAAAAGATTTTTATGGCCATCTCGGAGGATATTTCGAAAGAGGATGTTAAACTCCCCTTGTGTCTGAGTCACCTGAAACCACTGACATAACCCCTCCCTCAGACCCTCCCGAAGTAGAACCGGTCATTTCCCTAAATGCTCTCACTGGCTTCTCTACTCCCCAAACCCTCAAACTAATCGATTACATCAAGCATAGGAAGGTCATCATTCTGGTTGATAGTGGAAGCACCCATAATTTTATTCATCACCGCATTGCCCAAGAAACTCATTGTTATATCCATGCAGTCAATAATTTCCAAATCATGATTACCAATGATGGCTCCATGAAATGTGGAGGGCGTTGTGAAAATGTGCATCTCCAAATTGGTGACTACCACCTGAAATATCATATGTTTGTTATCAACAGAGGGTGGCAGGGGGAGGCATTAATAGAGAAATTATAATAAGTTTTTCTATTAATGCACCCTCCCCCCCCCGGACCCACATATGTTTTTCTATTAATGCCTCACCCCCCCACCCACATATGTGGGTGGGGGGATGGGGACGGCATTAATAGAAAAACATATGTGGGTAGGGAGAGGGGAGGAGCATTAATAGAAAAACATATGTGGGTGGGGGGAGGCGATGGGCATTAATAGAAAAACTTATTATAATTTCTCTATTAATGCCTCCCCCTCCCACCCTCTGTCGATAGAAAACATGTGGGTGGGCGGGGGCATTAATAGAAAAACTTAATGTGGGTGGGTAGGGGGAGTTTTTCTATTAATACCTCTCCCCCTACCCACCCACATTAAGTTTTTCTATTAATGCCCCCACTTCCCCCACCCACCCACATTAAGTTTTTCTATTAATGCTCTCTCCATCCCCACCCACATTAAGTTTAGGGTGGGAGGGGGTGAGGCATTATTAGAGAAATTATATTATATAATTTCTCTAATAATGTCGCCGGGGGTGAGGCATTATTAGAGAAATTATATTATATAATTTCTCTAATAATGTCGCCCCCCTCCCACCCTCTATACAGTTGTGACATTGTGTTAGGTGCAGACTGGCTAAGGACTTTGGGTCCCATTCTCATGGATTTTAAAAAACTAACCATGCAATTCGACCAAGAGGGTCACCAATATAAGTTCCAAGGCATCACAGTCGGTTCACCTGAGATCATTAGTTCCTATCGCATCGAAAAGATCCTCAAAAAATGTCATTATGGAGTTATTGCCCAACTCCATGTCATACAAGCAACAGAGACACGCTCAGTGCCGCAAGACCTCCAATCCATCCTTTCTAAACATCAATTGGTCTTTTCCACTCCCCAGGGACTACCTCCTTCCCATGGTGTTCATGATCATTCCATTCCCCTTGTACTAGGAAGCCTTCCTCCCAATATCCGTCTGTATCGTCACCCCTTTTCCCAAAAAAATGAAACTGAGAAAATGGTTCAGGAACTCCTTAGCGCAGGCATTATATGCCTTAGTACAATCCCTTACTCTTCTCTTGTGGTCATGGTCCTGAAGAAAGAAGGTTCTTGGCAAATGTAACATGACTTTTGTGCCCTCAACAAACTTACCATTAAAGACAAATCTCTCATTCCCATCATTGATGACCTCCTGGATGAATTGAGTGGCGCCCAGTTCTTTACTAAACTTGATCTTCGTTTTGGCTACCACCGGATACCTATGAAAGAGGCAGACATTCCTAAGATTGTCTTTAGAACTCATGAAGACCACTATGAGTTTTTGGTCATGCCCTTTGGCTTGTGTAATGCCCCCTCCACCTTCCAAAGCCTCATGAATCATGTCTTCCATCATTTTCTCTATAATTTTGTCTTAGTTTTCTTTGATGATATCCTCATCTATAGCAAAACCTCGACATACCATCTTGCTCAAGTGGATCGATTTCTCCATCTACTCTCTTAGCACCAACTTTTCCTGAAACAGTCTAAATGTGTTTTTGGCACCTTAGAAGTAGAGTACTTGGGTCATCTAGTTGGCAAGGACGGTGTCATGGTGGATCTTAAAAAGATTGAAGCTATGCAAGACTGGCCTCACCCAAAGACACTCAAAATCTTGTGTGGATTTCTGGGCTTAACAGGTTATTATCGCAAGTTTGTTAAGAATTATGGAAAGATTGCAGCACCTCTCACTACACTCCTAAAAAAGAACTCTTTCACTTGGACTCCAGCAGTTGCTCAAGCTTTTCAAACCTTGAAGATGGCCATGTGCACCACTCCAGTCCTGGCCCTTCCCGATTTCACAAAGACCTTTGTCCTGGAATGTGATGCTTCAGGGAAAGGAATTGGTGTTGTCCTTATGCAAGAGGGTCGGCCTTTGGCCTTTACCAGTAAGAAACTGTCTGAACGAAATCTAGGCAAATCAATCTATGAAAAGGAAATGTTGGCTATTCTGAATGTCGTTGATCTGTGGCGCCCTTATCTATTGGGGCAATGCTTCCAAATTAAGACAGACCATCAAAGCCTCAAGTATTTTCTGGAACAATGCATTTCCTCCCCAGAGCAACAAAAATGGGTGACTAAGCTCTTTGGATATGATTATGAGATCATTTACAAAAAAGACAAAGACAATGTGGTTGCAGATGCACTTTTCCGAAAAATATGAAGATGAAGGATCCATTTTTTCTCTTTCCTTCATTGTACTAGATTGGCTCCAAGTCGTTCGCCAGGAATGGCTACAAGATCCCAAAAGTTTGCATCTAATCCAACAATTGCAGTCCCATGCTCCAGCTTCCCTAGGGTACTCTTGGCTCCATGATGAGCTTCGATACAAAGGTCGTTTGTATTTAAGTAAATAATCACAACTTAAATCCAAGGTACTTTCTGAGCTTCATGCTACACCCACAGTTGGGCACTCCGGGTTTACCAAAACCTATGACAAGGTCAAACGTTCTTTTTTCTGGGATGCTATGAAACAAGACGTTTGTAATTTTGTCATTGAATGTGATGTGTGTCAATGCAACAAAGGTGAAACAGTAAAATCTCCTGGCACACTACAACCGCTCCCGATTCCCCCTGCTATTTGGAGGGATATCTCAATCGATTTTATTACAGGTTTACCCAAATCAGGAAATAAATCAGTGATCATCATGGTTGTTGATCGCCTTTCCAAGTATGCTCATTTATGTGCCCTTCAACACCCATTTACAGCATCCACGGTGGCTCAACTTTTCATGGATTAGATCTTTAAGCTTCATGGCATGCCGCATTCTATTGTTTCTGATCGTGACCCAACCTTCACCAACAATTTTTGACAAGAACTATTCAAGCTACAATGCACCCAATTGCATCTCAGCACAGCTTATCATCCCCAGACTGATGGTCAAACTGAAATTGTCAACAAGTGTTTGGAAACATATTTGAGGTGTTTTGCCTCGGAAAAGCAAAACCAGTGGGCTCAATGGTTACCCCTAGCTGAATGGTGGTACAAAACTTCATACCATACAGCTACACGCATGACTCCTTTTCAAGCGGTATATGGACAAAAGCCACCTTCAATTTTCTCATACTTACCTGGTGTCTCGAAGGTCCAGGCGGTTGACCAAACGCTTACATTTCGAGAGGCTATTCTTCGTACCCTCAAAGAGAATTTGGTCCTGGCACAGAATCGCATGAAGAAACAAGCAGATCAAGGTCGCTCTGAACGTAAATTTGCAGAAGGGGATCAGGTATTTCTTCGACTGCAACCTTACAAGCAAAATTCCCTCAAGGCCGAGCATTTTCAGAAGCTAGCGCCCAAATTTTATGGTCCTTATATCGTTCTCAAGCGTGTAGGACATGTGGCCTATCAGTTAGCTTTGCCCAGTCATTCTAAGCTACATCATGTTTTTCATATTTTATGCTTAAAGAAGGTGATTGGAACTAAGTGCCAAATTCAAACCAACCTTCCCAAGTTAGACAAAAAATGATCCATTTGGCTACAGCCACAAACAGTTTTGGACTAGCGTGAGCGTTGCCTGCGTCAGAGAACCATCAAGGAAGTGTTAGTCCAGTAGAAAGATACAACTCCAGCAGATGCCACTTGGGAACCAGCTACCATTCTGCAGCGATTTCCACATCTCAAGCCTTAAGGACAAGGTTGTTTTTAATGGGGGGAGACATGTTAGGGTCCTAACCCGCACATAGGAAAAACAATATATTCGGATGTAATAAAGGTCAATATTAATAAAGCCTTGCAATAAAGTAGAGTAAGTCGAATGTAAGAAGACCTAATAGAAGCTTCTGCTTCTAGAAGGATCTTCCTTTAGATGTTATTTTGATAGACATATTTAGTATAAATAGAAGTCGAGGGTATGAGAACCCTAGCTTGGATATTATTGTAATAGAGCTTTGCTCGACTGGAGGTTGCCCCCTCGAAGAGGCCCGTGAACATTTCTCTCAGAATCAAAGTGTTCTTTTTGGTGTTATTTTGATATCATTTATGTGTTATTGTGGTGTTGTTCTGGTTATATTGTTGTTTATCTGCCATTTCTAGCATTTTATTTCTGTTCTGCATACTTTATAGATCTAGTATATTACAACATCTGGAAGAGCATCTGCCCTCAAAAAGTAAAACATCAACCATGATCTATCTAGACTATTCTTCTCAAGCATAGAAGAATAATTGTCCTGGTTTCTGAGACTAGACCATTCACCTAACTGGGTCATTCCTCTGGCACTAAACAAAGTGCAACCTGGAGAGAATGAGTCTCCCCAGGGAATGCTTGTCCCTGATTGTTGAACCTGGACCATTCACCTAACTGGGTCATTCCTCCAGCTCTAAACAAAGTGCAACCTGGAGAGAATGAGTCTCCCCCAGGGAATGCTTGTCCCTGATTGTTGAACCTGGACCATTCACCTAACTGGGCTATTCCTCCAGCACTAAACAAAGTGTAACCTGGAGAGAATGAGTCTGCCCTAGGGAATGATTGTCCGGACCATTTCCTAAGGAAATGAATGTCCTACACCAACCTCCAAAATGGACCATTCTTCGAAACTGCTCACAACTGTGAACTTTGAAATAATCACTGCCCGACGAGGCGGACCATTCTACTTGACCACTAATGAGAGTGACTGCCAAGAAGAAAGATTGTCCTAGACCATTCCCCCACACTGGGAACAAGGGGAATCGTTGTCTATGGTACATCAACAATCTATCGAACCACTTTCCGAACTGGAAAGGAACTGCTCATCCTGAACCATTTTTCGAACTAAAAAATGTTTGTCCATAAATCAATAACACATCGGTGCTCCCTCCCAACCTGGGAGTAATCTCTTCCTTTTTCAATAAGGAAGTCGTCTCCACAAGCTCCAACTTGTTTTTTGAGTACGCAAACTTTTTCCATCTTGAACAGAGGCTTCACCAAAATATTTGTTATTTTCTCATCTGTGGAGATATATATTGGAGAACCACTTTTATTTTCTG
>ML806082.1:87008-103395 GCA_009831015.1 Picea engelmannii
TTAGAAATAATAGATGTGCTCATTTAACCATAGACAATATAGCAATATTGTCACCCAACCATAGGCCGAAACCACCCCCGAACACCTTAACCTTGACAGAGAATGATTCTGGAAGCAAACCAAGGCTAATGCACCAAGCAAAGATAACCAAGACTGATCACAAAGTCCAACCATAACCAATAGAAAGTCTGAGCCTAAACCGAGAATGCAGATTGCAGTAGTTGTAGCTGCAACTACTCCCCAGACTTGCGCACTTGCCCAGTTTATGCAGTGTGCACTTCTTCACTGTTGTAATTTCGAGCTGTGTGTACCAAATGAGGTCTGGCTACTTGTATTTATACTGTGTTTCCTGAGCTGTCTGGGCCGACTTCTCATTCTGGAGGCTAAATACTTAATATTAAATATTTCCTTGAGCCGACTTGTCTTCTAGGGTTATGTTCAATGCTTTAGGGTTTCTTCTTGCTTCCCGAAATATTTTATTCTCGTATGGGTTACACGTGGAGGTAAATACCTCCTGCAGCGACCACAATATCAACAGATTTTGTAGTACAGATTTTGCTAAGACTAATCTACCTCACAAGGATAACCATCGATAAGTCAAGTGTCCAATATTTTTCTCCACCTTTTGGATCAACCACATCCAATCACTAACCCTGTAGTGATTTGGTTTAATAAAGAAACCCAGATATTTCATACCTTCCTCCAGATTGTGGAACTGGATATTAAAGGCCTCATTTAACCTTTGTTCCATGTGGGAATCAATATTTTGAGCAAGAAAACATGATTTATGACAATTAACATCCATACCCAAGGTCAAGCAAAAGCTAGATAAAAGAGATTTGAAAGAAATCCAGTATTCATACCTCCCCATACCCGGAATAAGTACATCATCTACAAAAAACAAATGGGATGTGATAAGTCATGTGGCCACCTTTATGCCTTGGAATTTACCCTCCATACAAGCTTTATTCATAAGTCTACTGAGACTTTCCGCTATCAAAAGGAACATAAGTGGTGAAAGAGGGCATCCCTACCTCAACCCTCGATGACTTTTAAAAAACTTTGTTGGAGAACTGTTTACCAAGATTGCAAAGATGGCACTAGAAACACATGTCATTATCCACTGGGTGACCTCCCATTTCAAACCAATCTGAATCAACATTAACCTAAGAAAATTCCAACTCACCTTATCATATGCCTTCTTTAAATCCAGTTTAAGTATGATCGAAATCAATTTCTTTGTCTTAGGAGTATGCATGCATTCTTGTGTTATCCCCGCAGCATAAAAAATCAATCTGTCTTTAAGGAAACCGAACTATTCAGCTGAAATACAGGAAACCAACTTGTCCTTTATCCTAGTAGCTATGATTTTTGTAATGACTTTATAAACAAAATTACAAAGGGAAATAGGTCTGTAGTCATTGAAAATGATAGGTTTATTCACTTTGGGAATGAGGGTAATAAAGGTAGCATTCAATGCTCCAGGAATATGTCCTTTGGCCTAGATTCCTCTATAGCCCCTAGTAATTCCTCTCCCATGAGGTCAAAGAAGAAATGAAACAATCCCTATGACCACCCATCCGGCCCAGGACTTTTGTCCCTAGGCATCCTGCTAACCACTTCTTCCACTTCGTTAAGAGTGACAAGTTTGCTTATATCGTCACTTTCATCATCTGTAAAATACCTGAGAACCTTTTTAATTACATTGATTTGATTGAATGTGTCCTTGGGTCCGATTTCTTTATACTGAGCTTTAAAATGATTGTAGGCTATCGCACTAATCTCTTTATAAGATGATTTAATGCTACCATCTTCATCTGAAATATCCCAGATAGTATTCTGGCTCCTTCTGTGCGTAGCAAATCAGTGGAAGAATTTGGTGTTTCTATCCCCTTTCTCAAGCCATATTGTCTGGCCTCTTAGTCTCCAGGTGGCCTCTTCTATTTCCAAGATCCTTTCCTTTCTTTGTTTTAAAGAACTTAGGAGGGACAAATCTATAGGAGTGAAAATCTATGTAGGACACCTCTTGAAGACTTTTGTCATCTTTTGTTCAATGTCCTTTAGTTCAGAGTGTAATTTGTTCTTTTTGTCCACTTGCCACTGAATAACCGCTTCCTTTAATTTCCTCAGCTTCGCACCAAGTAGCGTTATAGGAGAAGGATCCTTCCAACTGTCCATAGAGTGCCAAATGGCTCGAACGAAAAGTATAAATCTGGATCAGTCGACCAAGAACTGTTGAACTTAAAAGGAGGGGTCGGTTTGTGGGCAGTTTCTTCAATTTGCAGACAGATCAGATTGTGATCCGATAGAGTTGAATTAACAACCCATGATCTAGTCTTTTTCAAACCACCCAGAAAACTTTCATTCACAAAGAACCTATCAAGTCTTTTAGAGATTCCAGCCAAACCCGATCGACCGTTTCTCCAAGTGGGCGCCAAGTGGCTTGGTTGAAGGTCCACCAACCCTGCAGAAGTGAACAAATTGGAGAAATATTTAGACATGGGGTCGACTCTAGCCAGAGAGCCCCACACCTCCCGAGACGATAGAGTTAAATTTAGGTCACCTCCCATAATTAAAATTTCCTCTTTCAGAAAACCACAATCTGTCAGGGGTTGCCAGAAAGACTCTCTATCCTTATAAGGAGCATAGCAGTTGAGAAATTTCACACTATGTCATATGTCTTTGATCCTACCTTCCAGCAGAAACCCTACAGTGGTGCCATAAGCACACAAGTCAGCGCTAGAAGGGTTCCATCCTGATAGTAAACCACCCAATCGGCCATTTGGATCAAGTGCTACACAATTCCACAACGGACAACATTGTAGAAAGAATTTTTTCGCCTTTTCACAATCAACCAAGGTTTCTTGAAAAAAGATCATATATAGTTTCACCAAGGCTAGAAGATGCTTGAGGGAAGAAAGTTTGGAAAGGCCCCCAATCCCTCGAAGGTTAAGGGAGAAAATGATCATTAGAAACCATCCAAGGACGGCTGACATGCTCTAAGGGCCGATGAAGAATACAGGGCATCACACGGTGACTGAGTAACAGAAGACAAAGGGGCTAAAGGCGCCAACCCTCCTTCTATAGCCCCAAAAACCTTCTTGTTATTAGGTGGGCGGGGTTTCTTCCTCATAGTTACATTAGACTTGTCACTGGCAATGGGGAAAGTCTGGAAGTTATTTGAGATAGGAAGGGGGGAAGAAGATAGCACAGCATTAAGGGACACTGTTTTTTCAGGGGGTAAAACGATATCATCGGAGGGGATAGTATTCTCACTTAGTAGCCCATGACCCACAGTAATATCAGTAGAGACTGGCGTATTATGAACTTTACCCATCCCACCAACATCAGAACACTGCCCACCTAGAGGGTCTAAAATGGAAGGGGGAGTGTCAACAGAAGGATCAGTGGAGGTAACACCCATGGGAGGAGAGTATAAGTGAAGTTTATCGGTGGAGACTGTCTGGACAAGGGGAGAGCCACCCAAAACCTCTAACCCGAACCCAGAAGACCCTACTGGCTTTTCGAATTTCTTTATTAGAAGGTCCCGAAAATCACCAAAAATATCCAGAACCCAACTTTCATTTCCTCTTAGATAGTTAATCTCATCCATGGAGAGCTTATTGAAAAAGGAAAGGAAGAAGATTTGGATCTTACCAAGGAAAGATTCCTTATCAAAAAGTTTTGTCTAAAGGTTCACTGAGAGGGAAATCGAAGCTCCACGCTGCACGTCCAGGGAGCAGGGTGTTGTGTCCGAGCTTTGAATTTTGAACGAGCAATTTGATTTTAAATGATCGATATGCCAACAGTGGTGACAACGAAACGGCTCCCTCCAATAATCCACACTTTAGCGGAATGTGGAATCGCCTATCGAGATTTATATTCCATCAGGCAGTCCTAGGTTCAGGTCAACCTCAATTAAGACACTTAGGTACTAAATCTAATGAGGAGGGGAACCAGGGAAAACAAGAGCAAGGCATGGAAGAAAATATTGTTTTAGCCTTGACAAAGTTAGGTGGAAAACCAAGGATGGATGTTTCAACATATTTTGAGAGCTTCCATCCAAAGGAGTTGGTGGATTGGATAACAAAAATGAACAAAGTTTTTAACTTTGAACGAATGGAGGATCTTGGGTGTGTGAAATTCACATGCATTAAGTTAAGAGGGCATGCATCTTTATGGGGTGAGTATCTGTAGAAGAAAAAAGTGATAAAGGGGAAAGAAAATACTTGAACTTGGAACAAGAAGGTTCTTAAGATCAAAAGAGGACTTTTGTTCGTCGATTACCCACAAAGTTTGTTTAAGATGCAAAACCTCCAATAAAAGAATCTCAATGTGAAATAGTATACTAAGAACTTTACAATCCAACCATTCATGTTGGTCATGGTGAAGATGATGAGGAGATTGTGTCGAGAGAGTGAATGTGCTAAGTATACTCGTTCGAGATGAACTGAGTATGCATATAATGCATTCATTGGGGGAGGCTTAGCAATTAACCTCGAAATCATAAGAGAAAATACCTAGAAGCTTACAAGAGGAAATTATAAATGGAAAGATGACACTTATTGATAGAAAAACTCTAAGACAAGCTTCATTAGAAGAAAGTTCTTCTCAAGTTGTGGTAAGAGTTGATGTTTATCCTCATAAAGGAAGTGGACTTTGAGCAAGAGGTCATGGAAGAGGCGATAATAGAGGGCCTTGTTAATGGTGTGGACCACCTTGGGATCATACATTTAAATGCATGGAACACTAATGAATGAAGAAGACAACAATAAAGACTCATTGTGGCTCAAGAAAAAGAATATGCATTTGTTCAAGAAACTACCTTAGTTGGATTAGATCATGAGAAAATTTAATGTTTGAGAAGAGTGTTGTTGAAGTCAGAAAAGGCGAAAGAAAGGTAAACTATTAAAATTAAAAATTGTGATTTTTAAATAATAAACTACTAAACTGTTAACAAAATTCTGATTCCTACATAAAAAAAAATTATTAACTCTAATTTCAGATTTTCATTTCAGATATGTCACTAAGAAATTACATCATAGATTCAAAATTATAATCATAATAATAGAAAGGAGGCTTTTTTGGTTGAGAAAAAAGAGAGGGAGATTTCTAAAGATATTGCACTCCAAATTCACCAATTGAGAGTGTTGTTATGCCAAATACACTATCTAAATGCATGTTGTTATGTTGTCACTGTCATTGTACTAATGCTCTCCATATCCCTATTACTGCTAGTGCTTTTAGGTCTCAACCTCTCATAGTTTGCAAATGAAACTGAAAAATGATGTTGCTGAGGTTTAGTCTTTGGTTGACTAAGGTTTAGGTTTACTTTTTGTGGTTGTAGGCCCCTCACCCATCCTCTTTCCCTCCAAATGCCCTTCTTTTTCACATTCATTTCCATTTATAGGAAATAGTTCTAATGTGATTCGTAGATTTTGATATTTTGATTCATGATACAACACTTTCACTAGGCAATTTTTGTAACTGTGGGCCTAAGCAAAAAAGTGTTTTCTATCATCAACATGATCTCTTAAGCTCGTTCCTCCAAAGGAATGTATCATAGGACGAGCAAAGGATTCAGCACAAAGGGCTTTGATTGGTTACTTTGGAGGGCCAAAGCCACCCCTCCAAAATGGTGCCCTAGATCAACTCTGCATGGGCCTCATCTGCTCACAATAGAGTTCAAATCGCTCCCCTTTAAAAGAGTTTTGTTCACTTGTCTCTTTGAGAACACTAAAGACAAGGATGTAGTCCTCAATGGAGGTCCTTGGTTTTTTGAAAACTCAAGCTTGGTGTTCAAGCCATGGTATGACTCGTTTTCTCGTTGAACTATGCCCTATAGGAGATTTCCATTTGGGTAAGAATTTTTTGGGATATTGTTACACTATTGTAACATGATGGTTTTAAAAGCAATAAGGGATAATTTGGGCTTTTCTAAATATCCAATGCCAAAAATCCTAAATCATTGGAGGTTGTTTGTACCTTTGCCCTTTACGCAAAACTTGAAATTCATGCTTTTGCTACCAATTCAATCTAACCATCAATGTTAGAAAAAGAGTTTCATATTAGACATGCAAGTTGATATAAACTTATTTGAGCAAAATAGCTTTTGATAATCTAATAAAATAATTGATTTGGAATTCTTTTGTTTTTAATATACAATGGGGTTTCATACATCAAATTTGATGTTTGGCTAGGCCATGACTTTAAAATTATATTATTATTATAAACATCATTAAAAGACAAAACCGTTGAAAACAATCTGACACACATGGGCTAATACAATTAAACAATGCATAATGAACCCATTGAATAAGAATGATAAAATTTAAGAACAGTTATGTCAAATTAGGGTAGTTATAAAAAGACTACGTCGAAATGTCCAAATGCTAATCGAAAATGCATGTGTTCATTTGTTCTTTTGATAGTGGCTATAAAGTTGGGAGATGAAGCATCATCAAATATAAAAATTGTTCCATGGTTGGTACATAAAAGAAAATCGTTCCATGGTTGGTATATAAAAGAGAGAAGGGCCTTCCATAAGAGAAAAATAAATAAAAGAAGATAGACAGCTCCCACATGAGGAGGTGGTGAAATGAGAAGATACACAACAAAATAAATGAGTGAGTACAAGAAAAAAATGAGTGAGTAGATAGCCAAATATTAGGATTTCATTGTGGACTGATAAATCAATCTAATACTCTGTTTAATATTAGGATGTTATATTAGGACGTTTTGACCTAAGTAGCAGGAAACTTCCAACCAGGTGTAATCCCGTTACAAGAAACTCGGCGAAACGATGAAATGGGTACGAAACCCGACTAAAACACCATCGGCCGTACCATATGGCGTTTCGCGAGTACGAAACACCATACGGTACAGTCGGCGACGTTTTGACCATACAAACGACGTTTCAACGTTGTTTTGGTTGTTTGTGGGCCCGTACGGGCATCTAAGCAAACCGCAGGCCCCCCAAAACTCGTCAAATTTGTTGTTTTTTCCATTTCTAAGAAAGATAAACCATTCAAAACTCACCAAATTTGTTGTTTTTTCCATTTTTAAGAAAGATAAACCATTCATACATGTTTTTTATTCGTTTAGTGTTTAAAATTTTTTATGTCATTTATGTGTGTCATTATGTTTTTCTTGCAAGATAATTTGTTATATATATACAACGTTTCCGTCGGCATTTCCATTTCCACTGACGTTTCCATTTTTGGAGAGTTGTGTTTCCTGCCGTACCTGTTTCGGAAATTTCCAGATGTTTCCCCGTTTTGTGCAACTCAGGTTTTGACATTTTATATGTTAACATGTACATTGTTGCATCTATATGTTAAGTATCTTTATGTTCTCCAATAAATTTTTATGTTTAATAGCATACCCAAAAATTAAAAATTGTCCTGGAAGGCTTTGAATGACCAAATCTCTATCCTGAAAAGGATCACCTCAAAGACCTAACTTATATTCCCCTGCACTGTCATTTAATGAAAAAACATTACAGATGCATCTTACTTCTCTATAAACCCTTTGGATACAATTCCGACAAATGGAAACAAAGATCTGTCAGCAGCTATGCTAACAGCTTAATTTACATTTTGTTTGCATTAAAGCAACAGTAATGAGCTAAACCTGCAGTATTGAACATTTCTAATTCAAAACAAAACCAGATAGCACATGGATATAATATTCAAGATTGCTTTGTTGTAAAAGCAAGTGATCAATTCTACGAAGGTTGATGCAGAAACATCAAGCGGAGTTTGATAAGACCCCAAAGTACGCACTGGAGGATGTGAAGAGAGGGAAGAAAGGCCAATGAGGTTATGGCTGACAGTGGCAGATATAAGCCATGCAAATGAACAGCGGATATGGACTTCGAGGTAGGCAGCAGTTATGAAAAAGAATCTGGAAACAATCCAGACAAGACGACTGGATCGAGACCAACTGAAGCATTTACACGGGTTTAGAAATAAATAGCGGAGATCTGAAAGAATCCTGGGGCTTTTGAGTGTGTGAGATGAACGATTGTAAGAGAGAGCCCTGGCTAGCCACTCGAATTAGATAGATGCATAGAGATAGTCAGATAGAAGTTTAGAGAGTTTAGATGAGGCAGAATACCATAGAACAATATAGATAAAGAGCCTTATGAAAGCACTGAAGCACTATTGTAATATTGTTTCAGTATAATGAATTAATAGACCGTTCTCTGTATATCAGTGTCCATGAATTGTAAGAGCTATTATTCTGAAAATGATATCTATACAAGGTCCATGTGAAGTATATTGATGATGAGCTGTCTAAACGCAAGTGGATTTCTACATGGGCAGAGTATACCATGTATTTAATGGTTTACTGTATTGTCCAATGTTTGCAGACTATTGCTATGAAGATTATTGCAGAGAAAGAGCTATTATGGGTCCATAACCTGCAGTCTCAGGGGTAAGAGGAATACTGCTTTTAAAGACAATGAGGATTCAGGGTGAGCAGAGCCTGAGAGTTTAGCGTTTGGGTTCATTAAAGACCATTCTACACTCTCACAGCAGGGACCTCTGGATCTATCTGCATTAAAGGTTCTTGATAATTAATAGTTGAACTTGCCCACACAAAACCACTTGACAAATAAAGCTCTTTTTCCTCGACAGAAAACTATTAAATTCTTCCCCAACATCAACTAGTTTTATTAGGACAGCAACCATAACCAAGCCTCGGTATTTGTACTTCACAAATCCCTTGACTAATATACTACCAAACAAGACATTTTACACCCAACTAGAGGCAGGAGCCTTTTAACATTAACAAAGTCCTGGATCATCTAGAAGCTCCAAATCCCTTAACTTTCATTTCCAAGAAAAGATTGCGTGCTTCTTCATGTTTACCTGATTTGCGACAAACCCTAATCAAATAGTTATAGTTACCCATATCCAGTTTGTTATCCTTTCCACTTTGCTGAATCAAGAATGCATATGCTGCGTCAAAACCTCTAAGACGGAAGAGTTCGCGAAGAAGATGCGAGTAAGTAACAAACACAGGGTTAAACTCTTCTTCTTTCAGCCTTTCAAAGAGCTGAAGTGCACCTTGGATATTCCCTATATTGCAAGCAGCACAAATCATTATATTATATGTATTTGCATCTGGTTTGCAGCCCATATTAACCATAGTCTGAAGAAATCGAGTTGCCTCTTGAAATTGTTCCTTATGACAAAGTGCACTTAGAACAAGATTATAGCAGATGGGGTCTTGAGGAAAGTCTTTAGTCATCTCAAAAACCTCCTGCACCTTATCCATCTGGTTGTTCTGACAGTACACCGGTATAAGTGGACGACATGTCTGCATTCTGGGAGCACAACCAGCACTTGCCATCTTTTCCAATGCAACTAAGGCTGCATTGATGTGATTCTCTTCACAGAGAGCCGCAATAAGCATTTCATAAGCATTTCTTCTTAGAGAAAGTGCCATCTTCTTAAACATTTCCATGACTTCATTCAGCATATCCGGATCATCATGCCAGGCAGTAGCGAAAGAAAATGTTTTCACAGAATAATTGCAACAAGCAGATGGCATCTCTGCCAGAATCATCTGCAGGGTTTTAAAGTCCTTGCAGCGGCCGTGAATATCGGCAAGCTTGTCATAAGATGAACTGTTATGTTTAAACCCTGGTTGTGCTTTAGCCCATTGAAAAAACCTCCGAGACAAACTTGGGGAACTCGTTTTATCCAATACCATATTTACCAGTCGTGGATTTAACTGCACACCCAATTGATCTAGGGCTTCTTCCATGTCTTCACCGCCCTTTTCAAGAACTTGGCAGATTTTTCTTCTAGCATCCACCGGCTTCCATTTCTTTTTCTCTGGGATTTCGTCAGTTTTGTCCAATTCAGGAAAGATATCTTCCTCTTCTTCGCTGTTTACGTCTTGCAATTCGGGGTTTTTGCCCTCATCCGAGGTTGCTTTATTTTCCTCATGTATTTGAAGCATGGAGGATGCATCCGTTGAGTAAAATTTATTACTCGAAATGAGTTCATGAAAAGGAAAAGAGCTCTTACCGTTTTCGAAGCTTTTGAGGGCCGTGGAGTCCAAATTTTCGGGCCATTCCGATGATACAGATCTCCATTGTTGAGGGCGCAACTCGATTGTTGAAAATGTTCGCCTGATAGAGGCCAGTCCTGCACGACGCGCACAAGCCATGGCCTGCAGTTGTTTGTATTCGAGGATTTTACCAGCTGGATTAAAGAGAAATGGATGGAAAGGAAATTGGAAGAGAGGGGGTTGGGGGTTTTGTTATCGATAGGGTTTAAGGAACTAGGGTTTTATGGGTGTGGATTGAATAGATAATTATTTTTGCACAAATCCATAGTTATTACAGGAGAAAAAAGGGGTTACACTTTTGTGATATTGAACATTAAAAAATAATGAATGAAAATAAAAATATGGAATTGTTTTATTTATTTTGATAATGTATTAATGATTTTGGTTGTAATGTTATTAATTTGGATTGCATATAAATTTAAAAAATAAAATAGTTTAATTATTTTAAAAAATATAAAAAAAATATTTATCCATTACATATGTATATGATAAAATATAAAAAGTTAAATCAACTTAGATTGATTTGTGGGAGGGGTTGAAACACTCCCCAACACAAACCACCCTAGTTATGTTATAGTGAACAATAAATAAATAAATAGTAAAATACATTTTAAAAATAGTTCTTACCATTTTAAAAATTCTCTTCTTCTTTTCTAAAAAAGATTAGATGGACGTGCAAAAATCACCCTAGGAGAAGAGATAAAGTTGTGTTGTGTTTGAGAGATTGGACAAACAAAAACACCTTCCAAGTGTTGTTGGATGAGTCCATTGCTATAAAAACATATTGTTTCAAAGTAGTTTTTCTCCCTAAGATTTGGTTTCCCATTATACATCAATCTTGTCTAGTATTTTGGTAATTAAACATTAGGATAATAAACGTAATGAATTTTTACAAGTTATTATTTTTCTTTATGTTTATGGTTTTTTTTAACAAAACATATATAGTTTTATTACTCAAAAGGCAATGTCTTTAACTCATCCATAGAGTACAACAATATTCTATTTTAGCTATCTCAAATACTTTTTAAAAGTTATATAGAGTTTGAGATTCTTTTTATAAAAAAAGTTTTTCATCCTACTATTCAACAATTGTGTTAACTAACAAATTGATCAATTAATAACATATATCTCTAAAACATAAAAATAACATTTTAAACATAGATTCATTCTTCATTACAACATTATTCATATACTCCATAGAGGGAGAGAGGGGGAAGAGGGAGAGGCATGGGGGAGAGAGATCATTGTCATTGTGCTCATGCTCTCCATATCTCTATTATTGTTGGTGCTTTTAGGTCTCAACCCCTCATAGTTTGCAAATGCAACTGAAGAATGATGTTGTTGAGGTTTAGTTTTTGGTTGACAAGGGTTTAGGTTTACTTTTTGTGGTTTTAGATCCTTATTGATCTTTTTTCCTATTAGGGACAAGAGTCAACCTCCGAAGGTCTTCTTGAAAAAACTAATCAAGATTCCCCTCTACGTTTTATAGAGGTGGTACTCCTCTTTCTCACTCAGATATTCAATAAACTTGCTCAAAATATAAATTCAAAGATTCATAGCATAAACACCTATGAATGGACCATGTGGTAAAATAACTGAACAAATAATAAATGAATTATTAAAAAAAAGTGATAACCTCGCATGAAAGAATAACTATATCCATTCCATCACATCCATTCATTCATGTAATGAGGAAAGGGATTTGCAGCAAGACTCATAGACAAAAAATAAAGATGACGGTCCAGAAATTAGAGAACTTTAAATGATTTTATTCATTAAACTCATCATATGCATAGGAGAAACACACAATATCTCATGCTTTTTAAAAACTCTGAAACCAAAAATGTTATGAATTCCTAGAAACAGCTCTCTACGAGAGTAAAAAATATTACAAATTGAATGTTCAAGTTCAAATAAAGTGTTTTCCTTTCGCAAGACACAATGTTCCTGATACATAAACGATAAAAGTAAAGGTGTTTGTCCAAACAGTCTGGGATTGGGGCTCTCATGGACCATATAAAATAGTAGAAGAAACCTGGAAGAAAAAGAGAAATGCAGTCAGCAATTGGCTTCACAAATGAACAATACACTTAATAAAGTTGGATGATCAAAGACTGGGACGAATGGAAGGGAGATGCTTCGAAAAGAAAAACACTCACAGAATGGCAGAGGAATGGTAGATAGATGGATATGTCTCTCTCTTGATTGTGATTTTTGTTGTTGGGGTCTTTGTCTTTATCTTTGGGCAACGAACCTTCTTGAAATAATTGCTTCTTGGTAGTTATTCAGGGTTAACTATTTGTGCCAATGATCTCTCGAGCCATTATTCAATATATTCCTTGAACTTGGCTAGAGAAGGAAAAGAAGGTTGTTATAAGAAGCTTAGTCCATAGACTTACACTTCGCATGATATTGACCAAGTGTTAAGTACTACCGAGATGTTTTAAGGCTACCGTTGGATGCATGACTATTGTTGGATGAACTAGGTTATGTTGGACTTAGTTGTGCATCTAACTTGTTGTAGTTTAAGACAAAATTATGAGAAAACCTTAAGTGAAAAGGAATAGTTTGGTTGTACTTGGTGTATGCTAGCCAAGCCCCTCCTACCAAGTCAAGGAAATGTCGCATGACCTTAGGTGCCAAAACAAACTTGGGGGGAACCCAATTTTGCAAAGAAAAATTCAATTTAGGTCCATGATAGGAAATATCATAGTTGATTGGTGACAGTTTTGGTGCTCTTCACCCCTCTCACTACGGTGACATGTGGTATTAGAGAAAATTCTTTGGCCATGCCTATGTGTAAATTGTATGGCGTAGAAGAAGAGTCATGGAAGACCTAGATGGAAGTCTTGACCATGGACTTGGAACATTTGGATCAAGAGCTTTGTCACTTGTACCAAGAACATGTGGTGAAGTGAGAGTAGATTAGTACATGGATTGAATCTTGGGTTCAAAATTTGCAGGCTTTGACTGACCAAGTAGAGACTTGGGTGTTTCCAAAGTTGGGATCGCTTAGAAATGAGGATTCCCAAGATGGAAACATTAATACGACAACTAGAAAACAACCAAAATTGCCTAAGTCCAGAGGTAAGATTGTCTCGTGTTTCCTATGTTACAAGAATCATTTCACAATGAATTTTTCTTTGAAGAAGAAGTTGGAGGACTTGGAAGAAGTCCAAGCACAACCATTTTTGAAGGTAAAGCCAACAACTTTGGGAGTAACCCATGTACAACATAGTTCAAAGACAACATTGGATGTTCTGGGTTCCTTGGTAGTAGGTTTGGGAAAGTTCTTAGAAGGAGGCTAGGAACAACAATTTGTTAGGATGAATCACATAGTGGATACAGGATAAATCCTTGTTACAGTTGTTGGAGGTGGCCTTGGTAGCCACCTACCATCTTCCATTCACTAATCAAAGTCACAGGGGGCTCGCTACCTAGGAGCAGGTGGTGGAGCCTAAGGCACTTGTAAAGATGCCAAGTTTGGTGAAAGGAAAGATAGAAGAGGAGACATTTTGTTAAAAGGATGAAAATTATGAGGGTAGAAAGCCATCGTTGGGGAACTTGTTGGTCAAGATGAAGGAAAATGGGCAAGGAGGCACTAGTGTATGAGTTCCTTAAAAAAATTGTTGAGTTGTAGGAGTCAACTTGATAGCCTTGAGGATAGTAGGTTCTTGAGGTGTCGTTGAGTGATGAGGACAACGATGAATTTTAGTGGGGGAGGATGTAAGGCCCTCATCTTGAGTGGCTTCAGGTGCCTTTGCTGCATGATCACATCAGAGGTCATTATTTGGTGCAGAGGGACATGATGGAAGGTTGATTCCTTAGACAAATCAATTTTGGGTGCCTTGGCTTGTTGGAAAGGTGCACCATGGACAAGTCATACACCCCTGCTCATAGACAAGGAACACCACATACAATGGCAACTCGCATTGGTCAGACACACCAAGAGAATGTGGGAAGAGAACTTGGCTTGAGAAGGCAAAGAAGGTTTACACGATCATCCTCATTGACAAATATGCACTTCACATGACATACATGAGTTGCATAGAGAGCTTGATGACCTAGGTTCCTGGACTATATATAGACTAATGAAGTTGGGTGGTCCACACTTAGGGATTGTGATGGACTATCAAACTGCCTTTGGGCATAGGTAGACATGAATCGCAATAGTGGAATTCACTCGTTGGGAATACACCATTTGGCACACATCCACTTGACACACTTATGCATGTTGTTGGGTGCACTTGGGCACAACTAGATGGATTCATATGGATCTTGGTGCAATCATGTAGACTTAGATAATTTAGGTGCATTTGTGCAGATTGGGCCAACCAAGACAAGTTGTATGGATGGATTGAAACAAATTGGATGGATGGACCGAGTTAAGTTGGGTGGATTGAAACGAGTTGGATGGACAAACTGAGACGAATGGACCAAGTGCACTTGGGAAGACTTCGACACACTACCAGACACACTTGTTGGATGTGAATGGTCAATGTACAAGTCACTAAGCAAAGCAAGTCGACTATGTGGGCACTTGGGTCCACCTTGGAATGAAGAGGCTTGCAAGTACAAGGAAAGAACCATATAAAAGGAGGATGACTCAAAGTTCCAAGGCATAAGAAAGAAGTGAAAAGTTATTCACAAGAGTACAAGGAGTTTTGCGGTTGTGATAAGTTCGAGGTTGGGCACAATGGAACAAATTGCATTGGTTGAGTGAGATGAAGAAGAAGATGTGACTTATAGGAGACGGGTATGTGGTTGCTTCAAGGGTTGGATTGATAGTTCTTATAAGTTGTTTTTCCTAACTGTAATTATAGTTTGTAAATGAGTTGCAGGTAGTTGGATGTGCTCCTCTATTGTACATTGTAACATTCTTCATATAATAAAGTGTTAGGCTATAAGGTACCAGATGTATTATGCAAAGAAGAAAAAGAATTTGTTATGACAAATATCAGTGGAAGAGCAAAATATAGAGAACAAGAAC
This sequence comes from Picea engelmannii, assembly GCA_009831015.1. Classification (NCBI taxonomy): domain Eukaryota; kingdom Viridiplantae; phylum Streptophyta; class Pinopsida; order Pinales; family Pinaceae; genus Picea; species Picea engelmannii. The sequence continues at coordinate 102,085 of ML806082.1, forward strand.
ACCATAAATGATACCTTTATTGATAGAAATCTAGGTTCACTTGCCTCTTTGAGGGGGCCACCTACAAAAGAGCATATCTCAATTACAAAATAATTCTCAAGACAAACTTTCCCATGCTTTCTACTTCTATTTATATTATTTCTATCTTCCGGAGGACATTCTAGAGGAATATATTTCTAGAAGCACAAACTTATATTAAGTCTTCTTATTTTAGACGTGTTCACAATATTACATAGGCCTTATTTACTAATGTCATCCTTTATGATATAGAAACAATATTATTCTACCTATGTGAGGGGTTAGGGAGGTTAGGTCCCTAGCGTGCCCTCCCCCTTAAAAAATAACCTTGCTCCGAAGACTTGAGATGGGGAAATTGTTGCAGAATGGTAGTTGGCTCCCATGTGGCATCTTCTAGTGGTGTATCCTTCCACTAAACTAAAACTTCCTTGATGGTGCGCTAATGGAGACGACACTCATGGTGGTCCAAGAGTGCTTAGGGATACAACCAAATGGAGCCTTCTTCGTCCAATTCTGTGAGACTAACTTGAGTCTGGCACTTAGCTCCAATCACTTTATTTAAGCAAGAAACATGAAAAACATGATGGAGCTACGAGTGACTTGGGAGAGATAACTTGTAGGCCACAAGCCCCATGGATTTAGAATTGTATAAGGGCCATAAAACTTGGGAACTAGTTTTTGACAGTGTTTGGCTTTGAGTGAAATCTGCTTATAATGTTGCAGATGAAGAAACACCTAGTCCCCTTCGACAAATTGATGTTCGGAACGACCCTTATTTACTTTTTTCTTCATGAGATTTTGAGCCATGACCAAATTTTCTTTAAGGGTATGGAGAATGGAAGCTTGAACTATAAGTATATTGTAGACGTCATGAACCTTGTATACACTTGTCAAGTAGGAGAGGAAAAAAGGTGTATTTGACTATAGATTGTTTCAAAGGGAGTCATGCGAGTGGAAACATGGTAGGATGTGTTGTACCACCATTCAACTAGTGGTAACCACTGATCCCGTTGAGTTTTTCTGTTGGATGTGAAACACCTCAAATATGTTTCCAAACACTTGTTGACAGCTTTATTTTATCCATCAATCTGGGGATGATAGGTTGTGTTGAAATGCAATTGGGTGCCCTGGAGCTTGAACAATTCTTGCCAAAATTTGCTAGTAAAATTTGGATCATGGTTAGAGACAATAGAGTGAGGCATGTTGTGGAGTTTAAAGATATTATCGATGAAAATTTGAGCCACCGTGGATGCAGTGAATGGGTGATAGAGGACACATAAATGAGCATATTTG
>ML806082.1:103445-126555 GCA_009831015.1 Picea engelmannii
TTAGGGACAAGAGTCAACCTCCGAAGGTCTTCTTGAAAAAACTAATCAAGATTCCCCTCTACGTTTTATAGAGGTGGTACTCCTCTTTCTCACTCAGATATTCAATAAACTTGCTCAAAATATAAATTCAAAGATTCATAGCATAAACACCTATGAATGGACCATGTGGTAAAATAACTGAACAAATAATAAATGAATTATTAAAAAAAAGTGATAACCTCGCATGAAAGAATAACTATATCCATTCCATCACATCCATTCATTCATGTAATGAGGAAAGGGATTTGCAGCAAGACTCATAGACAAAAAATAAAGATGACGGTCCAGAAATTAGAGAACTTTAAATGATTTTATTCATTAAACTCATCATATGCATAGGAGAAACACACAATATCTCATGCTTTTTAAAAACTCTGAAACCAAAAATGTTATGAATTCCTAGAAACAGCTCTCTACGAGAGTAAAAAATATTACAAATTGAATGTTCAAGTTCAAATAAAGTGTTTTCCTTTCGCAAGACACAATGTTCCTGATACATAAACGATAAAAGTAAAGGTGTTTGTCCAAACAGTCTGGGATTGGGGCTCTCATGGACCATATAAAATAGTAGAAGAAACCTGGAAGAAAAAGAGAAATGCAGTCAGCAATTGGCTTCACAAATGAACAATACACTTAATAAAGTTGGATGATCAAAGACTGGGACGAATGGAAGGGAGATGCTTCGAAAAGAAAAACACTCACAGAATGGCAGAGGAATGGTAGATAGATGGATATGTCTCTCTCTTGATTGTGATTTTTGTTGTTGGGGTCTTTGTCTTTATCTTTGGGCAACGAACCTTCTTGAAATAATTGCTTCTTGGTAGTTATTCAGGGTTAACTATTTGTGCCAATGATCTCTCGAGCCATTATTCAATATATTCCTTGAACTTGGCTAGAGAAGGAAAAGAAGGTTGTTATAAGAAGCTTAGTCCATAGACTTACACTTCGCATGATATTGACCAAGTGTTAAGTACTACCGAGATGTTTTAAGGCTACCGTTGGATGCATGACTATTGTTGGATGAACTAGGTTATGTTGGACTTAGTTGTGCATCTAACTTGTTGTAGTTTAAGACAAAATTATGAGAAAACCTTAAGTGAAAAGGAATAGTTTGGTTGTACTTGGTGTATGCTAGCCAAGCCCCTCCTACCAAGTCAAGGAAATGTCGCATGACCTTAGGTGCCAAAACAAACTTGGGGGGAACCCAATTTTGCAAAGAAAAATTCAATTTAGGTCCATGATAGGAAATATCATAGTTGATTGGTGACAGTTTTGGTGCTCTTCACCCCTCTCACTACGGTGACATGTGGTATTAGAGAAAATTCTTTGGCCATGCCTATGTGTAAATTGTATGGCGTAGAAGAAGAGTCATGGAAGACCTAGATGGAAGTCTTGACCATGGACTTGGAACATTTGGATCAAGAGCTTTGTCACTTGTACCAAGAACATGTGGTGAAGTGAGAGTAGATTAGTACATGGATTGAATCTTGGGTTCAAAATTTGCAGGCTTTGACTGACCAAGTAGAGACTTGGGTGTTTCCAAAGTTGGGATCGCTTAGAAATGAGGATTCCCAAGATGGAAACATTAATACGACAACTAGAAAACAACCAAAATTGCCTAAGTCCAGAGGTAAGATTGTCTCGTGTTTCCTATGTTACAAGAATCATTTCACAATGAATTTTTCTTTGAAGAAGAAGTTGGAGGACTTGGAAGAAGTCCAAGCACAACCATTTTTGAAGGTAAAGCCAACAACTTTGGGAGTAACCCATGTACAACATAGTTCAAAGACAACATTGGATGTTCTGGGTTCCTTGGTAGTAGGTTTGGGAAAGTTCTTAGAAGGAGGCTAGGAACAACAATTTGTTAGGATGAATCACATAGTGGATACAGGATAAATCCTTGTTACAGTTGTTGGAGGTGGCCTTGGTAGCCACCTACCATCTTCCATTCACTAATCAAAGTCACAGGGGGCTCGCTACCTAGGAGCAGGTGGTGGAGCCTAAGGCACTTGTAAAGATGCCAAGTTTGGTGAAAGGAAAGATAGAAGAGGAGACATTTTGTTAAAAGGATGAAAATTATGAGGGTAGAAAGCCATCGTTGGGGAACTTGTTGGTCAAGATGAAGGAAAATGGGCAAGGAGGCACTAGTGTATGAGTTCCTTAAAAAAATTGTTGAGTTGTAGGAGTCAACTTGATAGCCTTGAGGATAGTAGGTTCTTGAGGTGTCGTTGAGTGATGAGGACAACGATGAATTTTAGTGGGGGAGGATGTAAGGCCCTCATCTTGAGTGGCTTCAGGTGCCTTTGCTGCATGATCACATCAGAGGTCATTATTTGGTGCAGAGGGACATGATGGAAGGTTGATTCCTTAGACAAATCAATTTTGGGTGCCTTGGCTTGTTGGAAAGGTGCACCATGGACAAGTCATACACCCCTGCTCATAGACAAGGAACACCACATACAATGGCAACTCGCATTGGTCAGACACACCAAGAGAATGTGGGAAGAGAACTTGGCTTGAGAAGGCAAAGAAGGTTTACACGATCATCCTCATTGACAAATATGCACTTCACATGACATACATGAGTTGCATAGAGAGCTTGATGACCTAGGTTCCTGGACTATATATAGACTAATGAAGTTGGGTGGTCCACACTTAGGGATTGTGATGGACTATCAAACTGCCTTTGGGCATAGGTAGACATGAATCGCAATAGTGGAATTCACTCGTTGGGAATACACCATTTGGCACACATCCACTTGACACACTTATGCATGTTGTTGGGTGCACTTGGGCACAACTAGATGGATTCATATGGATCTTGGTGCAATCATGTAGACTTAGATAATTTAGGTGCATTTGTGCAGATTGGGCCAACCAAGACAAGTTGTATGGATGGATTGAAACAAATTGGATGGATGGACCGAGTTAAGTTGGGTGGATTGAAACGAGTTGGATGGACAAACTGAGACGAATGGACCAAGTGCACTTGGGAAGACTTCGACACACTACCAGACACACTTGTTGGATGTGAATGGTCAATGTACAAGTCACTAAGCAAAGCAAGTCGACTATGTGGGCACTTGGGTCCACCTTGGAATGAAGAGGCTTGCAAGTACAAGGAAAGAACCATATAAAAGGAGGATGACTCAAAGTTCCAAGGCATAAGAAAGAAGTGAAAAGTTATTCACAAGAGTACAAGGAGTTTTGCGGTTGTGATAAGTTCGAGGTTGGGCACAATGGAACAAATTGCATTGGTTGAGTGAGATGAAGAAGAAGATGTGACTTATAGGAGACGGGTATGTGGTTGCTTCAAGGGTTGGATTGATAGTTCTTATAAGTTGTTTTTCCTAACTGTAATTATAGTTTGTAAATGAGTTGCAGGTAGTTGGATGTGCTCCTCTATTGTACATTGTAACATTCTTCATATAATAAAGTGTTAGGCTATAAGGTACCAGATGTATTATGCAAAGAAGAAAAAGAATTTGTTATGACAAATATCAGTGGAAGAGCAAAATATAGAGAACAAGAACACCATAAATGATACCTTTATTGATAGAAATCTAGGTTCACTTGCCTCTTTGAGGGGGCCACCTACAAAAGAGCATATCTCAATTACAAAATAATTCTCAAGACAAACTTTCCCATGCTTTCTACTTCTATTTATATTATTTCTATCTTCCGGAGGACATTCTAGAGGAATATATTTCTAGAAGCACAAACTTATATTAAGTCTTCTTATTTTAGACGTGTTCACAATATTACATAGGCCTTATTTACTAATGTCATCCTTTATGATATAGAAACAATATTATTCTACCTATGTGAGGGGTTAGGGAGGTTAGGTCCCTAGCGTGCCCTCCCCCTTAAAAAATAACCTTGCTCCGAAGACTTGAGATGGGGAAATTGTTGCAGAATGGTAGTTGGCTCCCATGTGGCATCTTCTAGTGGTGTATCCTTCCACTAAACTAAAACTTCCTTGATGGTGCGCTAATGGAGACGACACTCATGGTGGTCCAAGAGTGCTTAGGGATACAACCAAATGGAGCCTTCTTCGTCCAATTCTGTGAGACTAACTTGAGTCTGGCACTTAGCTCCAATCACTTTATTTAAGCAAGAAACATGAAAAACATGATGGAGCTACGAGTGACTTGGGAGAGATAACTTGTAGGCCACAAGCCCCATGGATTTAGAATTGTATAAGGGCCATAAAACTTGGGAACTAGTTTTTGACAGTGTTTGGCTTTGAGTGAAATCTGCTTATAATGTTGCAGATGAAGAAACACCTAGTCCCCTTCGACAAATTGATGTTCGGAACGACCCTTATTTACTTTTTTCTTCATGAGATTTTGAGCCATGACCAAATTTTCTTTAAGGGTATGGAGAATGGAAGCTTGAACTATAAGTATATTGTAGACGTCATGAACCTTGTATACACTTGTCAAGTAGGAGAGGAAAAAAGGTGTATTTGACTATAGATTGTTTCAAAGGGAGTCATGCGAGTGGAAACATGGTAGGATGTGTTGTACCACCATTCAACTAGTGGTAACCACTGATCCCGTTGAGTTTTTCTGTTGGATGTGAAACACCTCAAATATGTTTCCAAACACTTGTTGACAGCTTTATTTTATCCATCAATCTGGGGATGATAGGTTGTGTTGAAATGCAATTGGGTGCCCTGGAGCTTGAACAATTCTTGCCAAAATTTGCTAGTAAAATTTGGATCATGGTTAGAGACAATAGAGTGAGGCATGTTGTGGAGTTTAAAGATATTATCGATGAAAATTTGAGCCACCGTGGATGCAGTGAATGGGTGATAGAGGACACATAAATGAGCATATTTGAAAAGGAGATCGACGACAACCATGATGACTGACTTATTACTTGATTTGGGTAATCCAAAAATGAAGTTCATAGAAATATCCACCCAGATAGCAGGTGGAATAGGGAGCAGTTGGAGTGTGCCTGGATTTTTTACAGTTTCTCCCGTATTGCATTAACAACTATCACATTCGGCCATGAAGGTGTGGATGTCCTATTTCATGCCTTCCCAGAAAAAGGAAAGTTTGAACTGTTAATAGGTTTTGTGAAAACTTGAATGCCCAGCTATTGGTGAAGCATGAATTTCAAAGAGCACAATGGATTTAAGGTGAGACTATTTGCTTAAATGTAGGTGACCTTTATAGCGAAGCTCCTCATTGTGCCAAGAGTATCCCAGAGAGGTCTGAGGATCTTGTTGCAATTGTTGGATCATGTGAGAAAGTTTGGGATATTTGAACCACTTCTGACGAACTTCTTGTAACCAATCTGCTATAATAAAAGAGAGGGAAAAGAGGGACCCTTCTTCTTCATATTGCCTTGAAAAAGCATCCACAACCACATTTTATTTTCCCTTCTTGTAAATGATCTCATAATCATAACAAAACATCTTGGTTACCCCATTTTTTTTGCTCAAGGGATGAAATTCTTTGTTCCAGAAAATACTTGAGGCTATGATGATCAGTTTTAATTTTAAAGTGTTGTCCCAACAAATAAGAATGTTGGAGATCCATTGCATGTAGAATAACCAACATTTCCTTTTGATAGGTTGATTTTCCCAAATGTCACTCTAAGAGTTGTTTACTAGTGAAAGCCAAAGGTCTTCCATATTGCATGAGGACTACCCCATTTCCTTTCCCTGAAGCATCACATTCCAAGACAAAAGTCTTGGTGAAGTTGTGTAGTGCCAGAACAGGAGTTGTGCACACAAATTTTTCAAGGCTTGGAAGGATTGATCTATTGCTAGAGTCCAACTTAAAGCATTCTTTATAAGGAGAGTAGTGAGGGGAGCTACGATTTTTCCATAATTCTTGTTAGCGTCGGAAGTCACTCCTGGATTGCAGCAGGAGAAGAGCCTGACGCCCATCATTTTATGTCACGATTTGTTTAATGGGGTGATCGAATGGAAGTTGACTCAGAACGATGTGGTTCTAACTCCGAAACTAGGCTAAGCGTGCATGGGCAAGTGAGGTCTTAGATAACTTCAGACAGTGAGTTGTAGTAAGGGTGAGTAGGGGGAAGACTTGTATCAGAGAGATGCAAAGGCCTGTCATAACATCAGGTTGTAGGAGAAGGCATCTAAACGCAAGATCTTCTTACATTCAAACACAAACACCGGAGAATACAACAATGCAACAATAAATCCTTTATCATAACATGATTACAATAATTCACATGAATCAGTCGTTCATGAACTCTCTCAGCATAAGATGAAAATTAAATGGAGTAAGAAAGACTATCTGTCATAAAACAAGAAATCTCACATACAGATGCATAACCAGAGAACTAGAGTGTGTTAAAAATTTACAATTGGTAGCTTTGCTCTACCATCGATAGATTACAAAATACAAAGGCTGAGTCTATATACTCAGAAAATTCACCTAAATCAGCGTGCTCAGTCATTCAAGGCTTGGTATCACTTCAGCCAAATTCCGGAGGGTATTCTTTATCAAACGTCACCTTAACTGAGCATGGCTCCTGCAAGGGGAGTAGCTGAGCCATTAAGTGTCAAGTTAGCGTGTGCAGACTTCTCTGTCTATTCGAGGACTTCGGCATGGCTTCTTTGGAAAAATCGATACACAGGACCTCTTCGAGCAGACCACTTGCCAGACCCTCCATACCTCACACTTAATGAATGAAAGGAGGTTTCAACCACCCGTTCTCATCATCATTTACTCCAAGCGAAAACCAGGATCAAGGTGACATCAGATGGCACCTGGATATCGCGACGATCCTTTCGGCGACTGGACTCGATGCCTTTGGCCCCCCTTTTGCACAGTTCCTTTCTTCCCCAAGTGACCACGGGATGTGACCCTGTGTTTATTCCCAAAGTGCTTTCGACGTTTGCGGATGGAAGGAGCTAATCCTTGCCTCTTGAAATCACGATGAGCGAAATGTCGAGATGGCCCAATGTGGCACCATGCGTCCTCTTAGATCTAACAGTCCTGAACCCGCTCAACGATACTGTGGGCCCAGGTCCTGGACACTCCCAGCACCTCGCGCATCGGAATACAACGAAGATGATCTTTGCGCCTTGAAATTGCGATGGCCAAAACAGCGAGGAACCTAATTGCGCGCCAGGTGTCTCCTACGGATGAACAGCTGAGGTTGCTTCGCAATACTGCAGGCCCGACTTTGGGCGCTTTCGACGCTTTTGGGGTTCGGGGTTTCAAGATGTAGAACAACATAGAATCCTCACCCCTTGAACTCCCGAATGCCGAATCGCCGACGCAACTAGATCTCGTGCCACACGTCTTTTGGATGGACGACTACTATCTTCCCTGCATGCAATATAGGCACTATCCATCGCGCCTAATCTTGGCGCAACTCTGCCAACCGCGATTTCCTGCCAACCGTTGATCTGATCCTTTGGATGAATCCTGACTATTGAAATCAGACTGTTCGCTCGCTTGATCTAGGCCCGAAATGGATTTCTCTTGTGAGCTGCGCTCGGCGCTCATCGCGCCACTTGCAGACCTGATCGCTCTTGCGCTTCGGATGAGAAATGTTACTAACATTAGGCTCCATGGGGGATAGAGTCATCCCTGTGATGCTCTAAGGACTCATTTTGCAGTTCAAGTGCCTTGTTGTTGGGCTATGGAGTCATTTACTAAGTCGAAACAATAAAAGTAAAAACAAAGAACATAAAGGACAATGTTTACAAAACATAGGAGCCACCGAAGGCTCAGACAAAACATTTTTTAAGAAAATTCCCATTTACTGGGCTGCTGAAAACTTCTTCACCTTCCAAATCTTGCAGCCGATATGTGTTATTTGAGAAAACCTCAGAGATTTGAAAGGCCCGATCCACAGGGCTTCAAATTTGTTGTGCTTGCCCTTATCTTGTTTAGGAGCATCCCATTTCAGCACCAGGTCTCCTATCCGAAATTCTTCCTTCTTGGCCTTCTTATCGAAAACCTGTTTGATCCTTTGCTGATGATCCTGAATTCTGTCCATTACCTGCTCTCTGGCCTGCTAGACTTCTACCAATTGATGGATTCTTCTGATCATGTCATTGGGCTGTTCTTGATAATCCTGGAATAATTTTGCTACAGGAATAACTAGCTGGGAAGGGAGGATAGCTTCTGCTCCGTAAACTAACTGGAAAGGGGAGATGCCTATAGATCTCTTTGTGGTCACCCGATCAGCCCATAGAGCAAATTTCAGCTTCGAGTTCCAAGCCTTTTTGTTGTCTTCCAACTGTCTTTTGATGATCCTTATCAGGCTTTTGTTGGAGGATTCTGCTAAACCGTTGCCCTGTGGATAATATGGGGTGGAGTGAACCAGTTTGATCCCAAACTACTCACAGAACCTGACTAATGGCTCAGCCTTGAAAGAGGCCACGTTATCAGTAACAATCTTTCTTGGGCAGTTGAACCTTGTGATGAGGTCCTCCAGGAACCCAATGATTACCTTGTGGGAAGCACTCCTGGTGGGGATGGCTTCGATCCACTTAGTAAAGAAATCTGTGGCAGTCAGGATCCATCTGTGCTGCCCGCTGGAAGCAGGGTGGATTTCTCCAATAAAATCTAGGCCCCATTGCTGGAAAGGTCCTGAAACGACTACCGGCTTTAAAGGTAGAGACTTGAGTTGTTGCTTTCCTAAAAATCTTTGGCATGGTATACAGGTCCTAACTCTTCTATGGACATCAACGAACAAGGTGGGCCAGTAGTACCCAGCTCTGAGAATTTTGTGAGCTGTGGTCTTCTAGAAATGGTGCCCTCCACATAGGCCGCTGTGAAATTCAGCCATGATCATATCGGCCTCTTTTGAATTCATGCATTTTAAAAGCACTCCCAGGGGGTCTTTCTAGTATAAAATTTGATCGATAAGGCAGTACCTGACTGCCTTGAGCTTCAGAGCTCTTGCTTTGTTTCTTTGCAGGCCATCTGGGGGCCGCAACTCCTATAGAAAATATATGACATCCTTATACCAAAGACATCGAGCCAATGGGAGCTTTCTTTGAGGATCCATTTCAGACAACTGACCCCGCTGAATTCCTAAGCATTTGTTCATGAAACTTACCCCCAAAGCTTGGCAATTGGCTTCAGCTAGCAGCTTGGCTAAGCCTTGACCTTTGATCAATTTGGTAGGCCTTATTTCCAGGTCAAATTCCAGGATCTTGGCTATACATTTACTCCTCTTCCCGTCAATGTCGGGCTGGATGAGGATGTCCTTCACAGAGGCTGAAGGAACGTATGTAGTCACTTTTGAGTGCAAGACATAGACCCTGAAAGCTTTGAGGGCTTTTACTAAGGCATAGGCCTGCTTCTCCATGATTTCATACCTGACCTCTACATCTCTTAATGCCTTGCTGAAGAAGGCGATAGGTTGCTCTCGCCCTTCCTCATTTCTCTGCAATAAGACCACTGTTACTGTATCAAAAGAGGCGAAAGAGAAAATTAGGAAATCTTTCGAATAGTCAGGATTGATCAGCACTAGTGCCTCAGTCAATGCTTTTTTTATTTGGACAAAAGATTCCCTGGGTTCAATGGTCCATTTCACTTCATTTCCCTTCTTGAGCATGGTTGTGATGTGTTTCACCAGCTCAACAAAATTTGAGATGAATCTCCTTAGAAAATTAATCTTTCCCAGAAAGGCCTGAACTTCCTTCCTAGATCTAGGAAGTGACAGGGTCCGAATTGCCTCCACTCTGTTAGGATCAATCCTCACTCCTTTTGCTGATACTATATGGCCTAATAGCTTCCCCTCCTGCATAGCAAACAAAGATTTTTTGGGATTTAGGGAAAGGCCAAACCTTCGACACTTCGAAAAAAAATTTCTCAGGTGACAACAGTGCTCTTTGTCGGACCTCGAGAAGACTGTGATGTCTTCCAGATAGATCACCATGAACCGATCTTTTTCTCTGATGAAGGCTATGTCCATGGCTCGCTGAAATGTCACTCCTACGTTCATCAGTCCAAATGGAATTTTGGCATACATAAATGTGCCCTAAGGAGTGGTGAAGGCTGTTTTTTCTCTGTCCTCAGGCATGACCGATATCTAATTATACCCAGAAAAACCATCGATCATGGAAATCCTAGATGCACCGGTTACCCTCTGCAATATGTGTTCCATGTTGGGCAGGGGATAATTGTCTTTCTTTGAGCTCCTGTTCAGGTTCCTGAAGTCGACACAAAGCCTGATTTCTCCACTTTTCTTCCTTACCGGAACCAAATTGGCCACCCATTCAAAATATCTCAGGGGAACGATGATCTGGGCCTCTAACAACTTCTTTACTTCTTTCTCCATGACAGGCAGCAACATGGGATTTATCTGTCTTAGCTTCTGCTTGAAAGGCTTAACCTCTTCTTTCAGTGGGATCTTGTGTTCAATGACAGATGTGTCATACGTCTTGAGGTCTTCGTAGGTCCATGCAAACACATCAGCAAATTCTTTCAGCAACTCAGTATATTCGGCCCTCTGTTCTGTGGTCAAACTCCTTGACAACTTCACAAATTTAGGCTCCTCCAGTGTGTCAACGTTGCACTCGGCTGTGTCAACATCTTCATCTGAAACCCTATCCTTTACTGCCACATCATTCCCATCGAACAATCTTTCTAAAGGAATTAGTCCCCTCGGAATGTGATTGCTAGGTAGCTGAATGATCTGGTGGTTAGCAATTTTATTTAAAAACACCTCAGGGTGAGTGTTATCTTCTGTATCAGGATCCTGATCAATGTGCAACGCAGAGAATTCATCAACAAATTGGAGAAATTTCTCGATTTCTAGATCATCTTCTAATACCCTCCAATGCTTGACATTATCTGGTATAGAGGGCCTATATTTTATCTCAACATCATATTTGGCCATAGATGGTTGAGGGACCTTGAACTGGCTGGCTGAAACAGCTAGAGAATCAGCCACAACATTATCCTTCCTTGGAATAAAAGAGATGTTGAAGGCTGAGAAGAAATTGTCAATTAGGTCCCATACTTCATTTCTGTAATTTCTGAGTCGAGGGTGCCTAGCCTGATAAGCATTTATGATCTGTTGGACCACCAACTCTGCGTCTCCGAACACTGCTACGTCCTGAATTCCCATTTCCCTTGCAGCTCTCAATCCTAGAATAAGGGCTTCATACTCTGCCACATTGTTGGTAGCCTCAAATTCTAGTTTGTATGACAGAGACATGGTTTCCTGAGCAGGTGACACAAAAAACACCCCAGCTCCAGCGCCTTCCCTAGAATAGGCTCCATCAAAAAACATTTTCCAGATGGGGGTGATGGAGGGAGGAAATTCATGGGAAGTGGTGGGCGGTTTTCTGAGTCTTAAAAAAGGCTCGGGAGCATTAGTGAGTTGTAGTACACTGGAACCTAAATCAGTGTCTAAGGAAAAAATGGGATGGTTGGCAGGGTTGGCTTCATCACTGATTATATAGGCTAGCTGGGCTTCCCTGTATAGCCTCCTATGTTCTCCTCCGAACACTGGGATAGTAGCATATGTGAGGTCCATCTGCAAAGTTCCCCCCAGTATTTTTATCCAAGATCTTGATAATAACATACCGAACTTGGGGGGGACATCAGCCACTACAATATCCATGACCACACTTTTCATGGGCAACTGAAACAAGGTCACGACCAAGTCTTTGATAGCCTTGAGACATTGAACTTTCCTGGAGTCGAAAGAATAGAGGTCATGATAGGCTCGGGTGAGCTCTAGCCCTAATTCTTCCATGACAGTTTTGGGCATGAGGTTGTGAGAAGCTCCTGAATCCATCAAGCAGTTGTGCAGTACCTTGTCATGTATATTCAAGGAAGTGTAGAAGGGAGGGGATGAGTCATTCCTATATTCTACCATAGGACCTAGAATAATTGCAGGCTTTTCATCTTCCAAATTAATGGAGTCTGTGGGAAGGCATGAGATCTCATACTGCAAAATCTCAGAGAAGCGTTTCTTGAACCCTTCATGTTTAATCAATTCGGTTAGGGGCACAGGGATTCTGACCTTTTGAATTTCATGCTCGAAATTAAAAGAAGATGTAAGCTTAGGAATTTCTCTTATTTCAGGAACATGACTTTGGACTATGGGAGAGAGGGGTTGGTGCTTCTTACCTCTGTGACTGTCCGCTACTTCATTAGCAGGTTTCTCTACTCTTGGGAACTGCTCAGGAACATCAGGTGCTACTATCTTTCTTTTAGACCTCAAATCATACCTGCCTTGGCTGCCACTAGCCTTGCCTTCCTTGCTCAGATCATTTAGCTGATTGTCCATGAGAGACTCCTTGTATGTTGATTGAGTGAGATGAGGAAAAGGAGGAGTATCTCCGAAGCAATGGATTTCAGGATCCAGCTCATCTGTTTCCCCTTCTTCCCCCTCGGCCACAAAATTATTTTGAAAAGGGGCCTGAATCTTCTGGTCTTCTCTATCTCTTCCCCTCTCCCTTTGCACAGTTGGGGAAGTAATATTGTTTGACCTCCTGAAACCTCCTTTGTTTTCGGCGTTCTGAGGGCCCTTGTATGCTTGCCTTCCTTCCACCTTCATTCTCTCCATCTCTGCAGACAGAGACTTCGCCATCCTGGTCAGCTCATCCACTCGAGGGTGGGGCACCGATGGGTCAGAAGTCGAGGCTTCCGACCTTCCCTTTCTTCTGTCTGTGTCGGCCTTGTTTCTCAATCTATCAGCTGCTAATACATTGGATTCCACTTCTATGGATGCATCTTGCATTTGAGCTAAGGAGGTGGCTCTTCTTTCTCTCAGTAACAGACAGAAGTCGGAGCCAAACGTACTAGCATAAGAAATCTTGGCTAAGGCTTCTGAAGGCTTTATCTCAGCAGGGATTTTGTTATACATCTTATTGAATCTTTTGGAGAAGTCGGAGACAGACTCTCCATCCATCTTCTTCAAAGACCCGAACTCTGTCATGTAATACATGAAATCCTTCCTATCGCCCCACTGCCTCAAGAAAACACTATCCAGGGCTTCGATCCTAGCAATAGATCTGGGGGTCAATCCTCTAAACCATTTCCTCACCTCGCCATCCAGGCTCTGGACAAAGACTCTCATCCATACATCTTCATTTTCAATGTTCAGGTTGTCTACATAGCTGTAGAAAGAAGCCAGGTTCTCTTCCGCAGTTATGTCCCCTTCCCCAGTGAACTTGGGCATATACTTCAAGTAATCTCCAGCAGGGAGAGGATTCATAGGATGAGGTAGGATTAAGGGAGCATATCTGGCAGAAACTATGGCATCCATTCTATTTAGAGGGGGATTAGTGCCAGCCATAGGAATATTAGGTGGAGGAGAATTTGGAGGAGAAGGAGTTCACGAAGGGGCTACTGGGAATGAGTCTCGAAGTGGAATGGGAAACGGAAGGGGATTTAAGGAGAAGGTTAATGGGCTTAAGTCAGCGGGTTCTCCTCTTTGTGCAAGAGTGGGGAAATCTTTTGTAGTCCTGGGTCTACGCCAAGGTACAACTTCAGAGGAGAGGGGAGTGACAAGGATTTCTCCCTCCAATCCCAGACCAGGAGGGGAAAACTCAGCAAGAACACTCCCAAAATTCAGGAAACGAGAAACCTCTGAAGGAGGTCTATTAAGAAACTGAGCAGGAGAAAATCTCCTTCTTACAGAAGGAGATGGCGGATTACCTGTTTCAGCGGTGGAAGCTTCTTCTTCAGGGGCCTTTCCTTTTCTGAGAACCACCTCCGGATCAGTTTCAAGTGTAGCTAGAGGCAGCTGTGGATGAGACCGTGTGTGTCTACCTCTGAAAGCCACAATTAACACGGCAGGTTCTCCACAGTGGAGTCGTCACAATGGAGTCGCCAGATGCACAGTAGCAATCTTTAAAGGCTCTGATACCTGATGCACCTTCTGAATCAGAGGCTCAATGTCGTTCAATCCTAGGGAAAATTTTCAACTTCGTCCCCGGCAACGGCGCCATAAATGTTAGCGTCGGAAGTCACTCCTGGATTGCAGCAGGAGCAGAGCTCGACGCCCATAAGTTTATGTCACGATTTTTTTAATGGGGTGATCGAATGGAAGTTAACTCAGAATGTTGTGGTTCTAACTCCGAAACTAGGTTGAGCGTGCATGGGCAAGTGAGGTCTTAGATAACTTCAGACAGTGAGTTGTAGTAAGGGTGAGTAGGGGGAAGACTTGTATCAGAGAGATGCAAAGGCCTGTCATAACATCAGGTTTCTAATAGGCTGTAGGAGAAGGCATCTAAATGCAAGATCTTCTTACATTCAAACACAAACACCGAAGAATACAACAATGCAACAATAAATCCTTTATCATAACATGATTGCAATAATTCGCATGAATCAGTCGTTCACGAACTCTCTCAGCATAAGATGAAAATTAGATGGAGTAAGAAATATTGTCTGTCATAAAACAAGAAATCTCACATATAGATGCATAACCAGAGAACTAGAGTGTGTTAAAACTTTACAATCGGGAGCTTCGCTCTACCATCGATAGATTACAAAATACAAAGACTGAGTCTATATACTCAGAAAATTCGCCTAACATCGGCGTGCTCAGTCATTCAAGGCTTGGTGTCACTTCGGCCAAATTCCGGCGGGTATTCTTTATCATACGTCACCTTAACTGAGCATGGCTCCTGCAAGGGGAGTAGCTGAGCCATTAAGTGCCAAGTTAGCGTGTGTAGACTTCTCTGTCTATTCGAGGACTTCGGCATGGCTTCTTTGGAAAAATCGATACACGGGACCTCTTCGAGTAGACCGCTTGCCAAACCCCCCATACCTCACACTTAATGAATGAAAGGAGGTTTCAACCACCCGTTCTCATCATCATTTACTCCAAGCGAAAACCAGGATCGAGGTTGCATCAGATGGCACCTGGAGATCACGACGATCCTTTCGGCGACTGGACTCGGCGCCTTTGGCCCCCCTTTTGCACAGTTCCTTTCTTCCCCAAGTGACCACGGGCTGTGACCCTGTGTTTATTCCCAAAGCGCTTTTGGCGTTCGCGAATGGAAGGAGCTAATCCTTGCCTCTTGAAATTGCGATGAGTGAAACGTCAAGACAGACAAATGTGGCGCCATGCGTCCTCTTAGATCTAACGGTCCTGAACCCGCTCGGCGATACTGTGGGCCTGGGTCCTGGACTCTCCCGACACCTCACGCATCGGAATACAATGGAGCTGATCTTTGCGCCTTGAAATCGCGATGGGAGAAACGGTGAGGAACCTAATCGCGCACCAGGTGTCTCCTGCAGATGAATGGCTGAGGTTGCTTCGCGATACTGCGGGCCCGACTTTGGGCACTTTCGATGCTTTCGGGGTTCGGGGTTTCGAGATGTAGAATAACATAGAATCCTCACCCCTTGAACTCTCGAATGCCAAATCGCTGACGCGACTAGATCTCGCGCCACGGGTCTTTTGGACGGACGGTTACTATCTTCCCTGCATGCAATATAGGTGCTATCCATCGCGCCTAATCTTGGCGCAACTCTGCCAACCACGATTTCCCACCAACCGTTGATATGATCCTTTGGATGCATCCTGACCGTTGAAATCAAACTGTTCACTCGCTTGATCTAGGCCCGAAATGGATTTCTCCTGTGAGCTGCGCTCAGCGCTCATCACGCCAATTGCAGACCTGATCGCTCTTGCGCTTCGGACAAGAAATGTTACTAACAATTCTAAACAAACTTGCGATAATAGCTCGTTAAACTGAGGATACCTCTTAAAATTTTAAGAGTTTTAGGAAAAGGCCAATCCTTCATAGTTGATATTTTCTTAGGATCCACATAGACACCATCCTTGCAAACAATATGGCTCAGTTACTCGACTTCATAGGCTCAAAAATCACATTTAGACTTTTTGAGAAATATTTTGTGTTGAGGCAGTAAGTGGAGGACTTGATCCACATAGGCCAAATGGGCTTACCAAGTTTTACTATAGATGCGGATATAATCAAAGAAAACTAAGACAAAATGATGAAGGAAAGGACGAAATACATGATTCATGAGACTTTGAAAAGTGGAAGGTACATTACATAGGAAGAAGGGAATGACCAAGAACTCATAATGGGCCTCATGAGTTTGAAAGGAAATTTTGGGAATATCGGCCTCTTTCATTCGTCTCTAGTGATAACCAAAATCTATATAAAGTTTGGTAAATTACTAAGCACCACTCAATTCAACCAAAATGTCATCAATGATAGGAATGGGGAATTTGTCTTTGATGGTGATTTTTTTGAGGGTGTGAAATTCAAAACACATGCATTAAGTGCCTTTTTTCTTGAGTACCATAACTACAAGAGAATAATAAGGGTTGGTACTAGGACGAATAATACCCACCGCTAGCAATTCTTGAACAATTTTCTCAATTTCATTTTTCTAGGCAAAGGGATGACGAAAAGGGTGAACATCAGGAGGAATATTGCTAGGGACAAGGGGAATGGAATGATCATGTGTGCCATGGGAAGGGGGAAGTCCTTGTGGATTGTTAAAAACATATTGGTGTTTGGATAGGAGAGATTGGAGGTCCAGATGAACAGTAGGTGAGGGAGTGTCAACTGCTTGAATGGAATGGAGTTGGGAAATAATGTTGGAATGACCTTTTTGAGTATTTTCACTATTTGGTGGGCACTAATGATCTCAGGGGAGCCTGTCGTGGTTCCTTAGAACTGATACTATTGTCCATCTCGTTGGAATTGTATGGTTAATTCTTTAAAATCCATTCTGATGGGACCTAATGTGCGTAGCCATTTAGTATCGAGCACAATGTCACAACTTCCCATGTCAACAACAAACACATGATATTTCAAGTGGTACTAACCAATTTGCAGGTGCACATTTTCACAACACCCCCACATTTCATAGAACCTCCAGTTGTAATTGTGATTTGAAATTTTTTGACTTCATGGATATAACACATGGTCTCTTGAGCAATGTAGCGATGAATAAAATATGGGTGTTGCCATTGTCGACTAGGATAATGACTTTCCTATGCTTAATGTAACCAATGAGCTTAAGGGCTTAGGGAGAAAAAAAGCCAATGAGGGCATTCAACAAGATAAGTGGTTCAACTTTTGGTGGATCAAAGGTTGGGGTATGATCATCGGTTTGGGGTAGTTCTTCAAAAGGGGGAACATTGATATCCTCTTTAGAAACATCCTTAGAAATGGCCATAATTTTTTTTTGTTCCTTACACTTATGCCCCATAAAATATTTTTCATCACAATTATAGCAAAGACCCTTAAGTTGGCGTTCAACCATTTCATCCCTAGTTAATTTGTGGATCTTTAGAGGAGTGGAATGAGGGGATAGATTTTAGATATCGAGCTCTCAACATATGTGTTGACCTTAGACATGGTAATATGAACTCTTGTGGGTTGTAACTTATCAATCTATTGGGCCTTACACTTTTCAACATTCCAAGAATTTAAACTAATAACCCCCAAAAAAACTTAGGTTTATTCATAACCAGGAAGGATAAGCTTGTTTGGGTCATGTTGGAATGATTTTTATTTGATCCCTCTTACTCATGATCTTGTTGGTTTCATTTTTTTAATTATATGTTTAGTTATTTTGGACAAAAAACCTATCTAGTAAAGAGACAGGGGGCACACCCATCGACATTTCATTTTCTAAATATTCTATGTGATATGTAATCTGAAGAAAGTGAAATTCATAATTTGTTTGCTTGGAACACTCTTGGAAACTTTAGAATATCAATCTCATGGATTTACCCATCATGACAAACATCAACTCATTAGAAATCAAGCTTTGGTTATTTAATTCAATTATGGTTTCTAATTGTATATTTCATTTATAATGGGGGGATCAATCAATCTAGGTTGTTATTTGAGATTATTTGTAGCTTATCAGAGTGTCTTAACTACTTCCATATCCATAGTGATTTCCTCTTGCCTCTCACAAGGTTGAAGATAACCATATGGATGTTTCATATTAGTATCACTAATGACAAGAGGAAATAAATACCTTGATGTGCAATGTTGGTGATTTTTGAATCAAGTTTTTATTTATCTTTTAAGCATAACAAAGGTTTGTTGGTGGACAAGTATCATTAGAAGGTGGATGGAATTGAAGTTTTTTAATTTGATTGATTCTGATTTTAGGAATAAGATGACGTGTCCAGGGATTCAAATCTTAGAACCATCAACGACACTGAGACTCCTGTCGAAGGGAACATTGTGGGAAAGAAAATAATGTTTATTTCATAAGAACAAGGCTACGAGATTTGGCTAAATGAATGGAAGATGGATATTTGAATGAATACACTATTGTTATGCTTTTACATAAGTTTTATGACAGTTAACATAGTTTGAGTCTAGAGTAGCTTAGTAGGCTTTGCTTAGGATTGGTTTTAATCTTGGTCCTTATTTTTCTTTTTAGTCTAATTTCATTTTAAATAAGTTAGTCATTTAGAGGAAGAGTCTTTTCCCAGACTTTCAAATAGTTGAACATACGATTCTCTTTTGTTATGCAGGTTGGAAAATGGCTCGTGCAACCATCAACTCGAGATTTGTTCTCTTTATATGAAATCAACTTACGGGAGTGTTAATCTACACTTATCTACTCAGATTCAATTGTGGAAAATTTTAACCCCACGTAGTACATCTTGGGACAAGAACTCATAAACAATAAGGGGTAGTTACCTTTAGGGGTTTGACCTCAAATTTTCCACTCCCAAAGCAAGAAGGCTTTGGCTGTCATTGAGTTCATCATTGAAATACATACTAGCATGCAGGTTGACCCACCCCTCAACGATGATTTCCCATATGAGAATATCTTTATTTTATCATGGATGACCCATGGTTTGGTGATATCCCTGTCTATGTTTGAACACAAAGATTTGAACCCTATCTTTGTCATGAAAATCAATGACACATTCTCCACTAGTTTCTTTGATATCTTCTTCTTGGGGATGTCCTCTATCGATGAGGATTCGACACCATCTTATGTCAATGCCTATCTTTGAGGATCCAAAGTGTGTTTTCAATGATTTTCACAATGGTTCTTTTGGTGGTCATTTGTCTAGAATGGATACCACATAGAAAATATTCCACATGGATTATTATTGCCCCTCCCTTTTTCATAATTGCATCCACATACTTAAGTGATTGGAGAACTATCAAATCTTGCATCTAAACCCCAAGAACCACCTACTATTATGCATCTTAGTATCACTATGGATCCCTTCTATAAGCGGGGGATCAACTTTAGGGAATGCTACCCTACATTAAGTGGTGTGATGGGCCTCCCAATTGTTGTATCATGAGGCCAATTTTTGACATATTATGATCACCTTTGTACTCCATGAGACATCTATTGACCATGATTAATATAATTATTTTAATTTTTTTGCAATTGATTGTTAATGAAATGATTTGGATGATTGAGTGTGTGTTGTATCCTAGTTTAGTTATGATTTTAATGATTTCATGCATGTCTAAGGTTGTAATAATCTATAGATCAAGTACGTATTTTGAAGTTCAAAGAGATACTTCACTAAGATTTGCATGAGAGAAGAGGGGGATTGTGTCCCCACACCAACCTCCAAGTATTTCCATGCCTTCAATCACCCAAGGCACCAAATCTAGCATCATATCCATTTGAATTGTTGATTGAGAAAGGTCAATCTAGAAAGGGATTTGATCCTTAGAACATAGGCCCCTAATTATAGGGATCTTAAGGACATGAGTGCTTCAATCAAGGAATGATTGAAGGGTTCATTGATGTAGTCTTTTTGCATAAATAGGAGCTAGGGGATCATATCCCTAGCAAGTCAAAGTTATTTTTGAGAATTAGAAACTCTTCTAGAGCTAAGGAATTCAAACTCTTTGATGATGTATTGTTGTTATGGGTTGGTGTTCTAATGTAGAAAGATTACTTCCAAATTTCTTACTTTTGGTAGTATTTTTAGGTTCCCTATAGAAGCCTTGGGTAGGGCCCAGTCAAGGATAAAAAATGAACCTCTGTGTGTTGTTACACTCCTTTTCTTTTAGTTGAGTTTAGTCCATCTTGTTTCCATTTCGTGTTATGCTTAATTTTTTGCAAATAATCTTTATTTTCTGTAGCAATTTCTAGCTTGTCATTTCAAGTAAACTCCATGGTATTATGTCATCGATAAGGAGGTATTTTTAACTCTTTTTCCTTTAGATTTGTAGTAGGTTACCTCAAGAATAAACATAATTGTTTTCTAGTGCTTTGATTCAACTTTATAGTTGGATAATTGCAGTAGAGTAAACTATGATTCCATGGTACCCATCATCTCTCTCCACCTTCTTCCAATATAAACTCTCCTTCTCTTCATCTAATATTGTTATTGCTCTAGGGAATAGAAGGAGAGGGGTGTTGAACCTAAGTTGAATCCAATTGATCTTGACCCTCCTCAATGAGTTCTTGCACAACTAGGCCTTGAACAATGAAATTTGCAAGTTGTTGGGGGAATGAGGTTCATCCCTCTTGAGATCATGTGGCAATGCGTTCCACCTTCTTTGGAATTCTTGGGCTACCTCTTCCCCTCAGAGCCTAATTGCATCCTCAAAATGAGTAATTTCTCCTCTCTACTTTTCCTCTAGGATAGGAATAAGCTCCACATCATAGGTGAGGGTAATATGGTTGCAAATGAGCTCTTCAGGCTTGATGGCCTCTGTTATGATCCATAAGGGA
The DNA here is from genome assembly GCA_009831015.1 of Picea engelmannii. NCBI lineage: Eukaryota > Viridiplantae > Streptophyta > Pinopsida > Pinales > Pinaceae > Picea > Picea engelmannii. The sequence continues at coordinate 124,127 of ML806082.1, forward strand.
TTATTTACCTCTTCTTCTCTGTGTAGCTCAATTTCCCTCATTTCCTCATGTTGAATCCAAGAGCACAAGGCTCTTAGATACATTTATGCTACATATGGATTGGGGGTCCACTTGTAAGGTTGAGGCAAGGAAAATTTGTGCAAGTAAAACTCACACAGTTGTGCCCTTTCTTCTTCATTTTTTTCCTGACATGTCTCAATAAACTCTTTAGGGGTGCCCATCCTGAAGGGAATTTTCTTTACTGATCTTGCCATTTGGAACTTGTGCCATTATTCCTTAAGGAAAAGGGTGTAAATTTTGGCCAACACTCTAACGATGACACTCATTAGTGTTGGGTTGTTATATTCTTTGTAGTAAAAGTCTAGTCGAGGTGGATCGACTAAAATTCGAAGTCGAAGAAATCGACAACAAGTTGAAGGTCGAGGTGGTTTGACCAGGTAAAGTCGAAGTCGAAGGTTGAGGTGGTTCGACCAGGTAAAGTCGAAGTCGAAGATATCAACAAAGAGTCAAAGGTTGAGGTGGTTTGACTGGGTAAAGTCGAAGTCAAAGAGGTAAACCGACAAGAGGTCGATAGGCGAGCATGTGGAAATCGACTGAAGATCAAATGAAGGCCAACTGGTAGTTGACTGGTAATCCAACTTGGTAGTCGACTGTAACAGAATCCTAAGATTCACGAGATTTGTAGCCAATGATCTGCGTGGATCTGTAACCGTTTTTGGGAACTTTTCTTTAGAGATTTTCCTACTTTAAAGCCTATAAAGAAGGTGTGTTGTAATTTTGTAAAGGCTAATTAATAATTGTAGAATGGATAATCTTTAGAGGTTGTTGGTCATGTAGATGTAAGTCGACTTAACTACGGGGTTGTTCTTGTGTAAAGAAAGAAGGTATGATGTTGATTGTGTCTTAGGTGTAGACCAAGGTTAGGAATGTAACCTTTTATTCTTAATGAATACGACAACAAGAGAGAAAGACGCTCAAGGAATGTTGGTTTTCCCGTTTGGGTTTCCAAGGTAAAATCTTTGTGTACTGTGTGTTTTCTTTGTCATTTACTTTCTTGTTTAAATATTTCTTCCTCTCTTACGCTAGGTTTAGTGTGGAAGTGTTCCTCATTTCCTAACATGTGGAATCATAGTTTGTTTTAACAATATTGGATCTGAGCTAAACCCTAGGTTCAGTAAGAGTCGTAATTTAGAAATCTTTAAAGATTGTGTTAAAGAATGGAGAGAAAATCGAGAATAGAGATCGAAAAAAGCAATGGCCAGAATTTTGAGCTTTGGAAGCTTAACATTGAAGATCTCCTTGTGGATCGAGAACAATGGGTAATAGTCTATCCAAGTACCATTCTGATAGGTATGTTGACGGAAGAATGGGAGAAACTCGAGAGAAGGGCAAGGAGTACAATTTGAATTTGTCTTGCAAATTCAGTACTGTTGAATGTCTCAAGTGAAGATTTGAACAAGAAACTGTGGGACAAATTGGGAAGCTTGTACCAGTCAAAATCCCTGGTAAATAAGTTGTTTCTCAAAAAGAAATTGTATCTTCTGAAGATGAGTGAGGGAATTTCAAAGACTGAGCATTTAAATGCATTTAATACCATTATAAGCCAATTATATTCTATGGATATTAAAATCACTAAGGAGGAGAAATGTGTTAGCCTATTATGTTCTTTTCTAGACTCCTGGGATAACTTAGTCGTGGTTATAGGGAGCAATTCAATCACATTAGCATTAGAAGATGTGGTTGCATCTCTATTGTCAGAAGAAATGAGAAGGAAGAACATGGAAGGTGTAATATCCCAAAAAATAATTGATTATTAAAGTCTAAGTGTACTTGGGAATAAATTTCCGTTTTTAGCAAATTCAGATTTGGAAATTATTTTCCATTTATGGAAAATCCGAATTTGGAATTTGATTATTGTAATAGATTATTTATGGTTGTTGGGAAAAGATTTGATTTGCCCAAATAACTTCTTTGATTGTGACACATGTAAAAGACAAACTTTTTTATAAATTAAATACTGGAAGGCAAATGGAACAACTAGGTTAAAAACAATTGACCATGACTCCATGAGTAGGGAACAAATTTGAGTTGCCCGAGGGATGATTTTTACAAGTGGCAAGTGAGGAATTTGATCACTAGAAGCCCCTAAAAATCAGGGATTTGTAAAGCTGCAAAAATTCCCAAGGAGGGAAGGAAAAACCTAGGCACAAGATGCATATAAATACAACATATGGAGGAGGCAAGACGTTGCTTAGTATGTTGGAGAAAGGAAACTACTTATTGTTATGAACATTGTTAGTGTGAGGCAAGGAAATTTTTGATATGTGGAAGGTGACTGTAGCAAAGGAGGATCATCTCAGTTTTCCCTTATGGACTCATGGTCATGCTAGGGGGTGAACGGAGCAAGTAAACTTGGTTGTTCTGTTCTA
>ML806083.1:36375-49648 GCA_009831015.1 Picea engelmannii
CACTCGCCTCTGGAATTTCTTTTGGTGACGTGCCCTTCAGGATGCACCACGTGCTCCAAGGGTGCCACTCGCCAACTGAGTTTCTTTTGTGCGACGTGCCCTTCAGGATGCACCACGTGCTCCAAGGGTGCCACTCGCCAACTAAACTGATTGGTAGACCTCTATAACCCCTGGAGTCAATACTCCGCCAGGTGACTAGTAGGAGAATAAGGGCTCTAAGGAATAAGGCCGTCGCCTTATTGCGTGCCCCTTAGAATCATCGTGAGCGACTTTCGCAGTCAGCCCTCACGGCATCGTGGGTCCTCTCGAAATAGGTAATCGTTAACCTACAGTTCGATCCACGGCAGGAGTGCTAGCAGGCAGTGGCAGGGCTGTTGTCCACCCCTCTCCCTCAACCTCTCTGCAATCGTCTGTGGCCCCTTTACTCCATATGTGAGTCAAGTCGGCAAGCTATCGTCAGCCTGCATCACCAATAATCATGTCAGAAATGTCAACATCAAATCATCAAATCAATGAAACATCATAATAAACATATCAGCCCAAAAGCACACTCCCTGACTCAGTCCGGAGTCCAAGGGGGTTCTACCGATGCCTCTGCATCCTCAGGGTCAAAAACCATGCACACTCAATAAAACTGAGTCAATAGCACCTGTCTACATCAAAAAATAACACAGCATGTCATCTGTCAATCACATCATAATCATATATAAAAGGTCTAACATCAAAAAGGGTCCAGATCACTTGCAAGCAAGTGTCCTCAAATAATAAGTGTTCTCAGTGCGCCAGAGCGGGATGTTACAGGTAGAGTGTGACACATGTAGTGGGTGAATAATCCTTTAATTAAATTATTAAAAATTAAATATTTGTGCATGATGACATGTGTCATTCGGGATTTTTCTATAAAAGAAATTGAGAGGAAGGGAAAGGGATCTCACTTGGGAAAGCTACTATTAGGCTGTCAATTTTTTTTTGAAATAGTTTACTTGATGAGATTTGGGTTCCAAGACTTGGAAAAGAGTGGAAGCTCTTCCTTTTAAGGCAAGCTTTGGTACTATTGTATTTTTGGATTTTTTGTGTCACCCCTTGGCGGATCAAGGGGATAAGGGGGAAGAAGAGTACCTCTAGTGTTGGCTAGGAGGTACTGATGAAGTCTTGGGATTAGTGGGAGAATGTAAGGAGATCGTGAAAAATTCCTCTAGTTGAAGAAAGTCAACAACATAACTTATTCAGATTACCATACTATATTCCTGTGTATGAAAATGATCAATTAATTCTTGAGATATATTTCTCCTAAACTTTGTAGTATTGATTTATACTAATTAGTAGTGGATACACAAATTTGTAATGGAGGAGTGATTCTTATATTCATACATTTTTCTACAACATGTATATGCATCATCTCTGTCGATATGAAAGTATGGCGAAGACCCCCTTCCCTCCTTGGGACTATGTGACCTCCCAGTCCTCGATCTTCAAACTCCTGAGTTGGATTTACTCTTCGGGCCTTCAACAGACTCTGAATGCTCAATACACAGGACCCTTTTGTGTTACCCGTAGGGACAAACTACCTATGTCTTCGCTCTTCTATGCTCTCGGCAACACTCAAATCCACAAGTGCTAACTCCACACTAGTACTGCCTCTTAGGTGACCATGGTCTATGACCATGGGCCAACCCTCCACAAATTTGATCTTCGGAAATATCACGAGTTCTACCTTTATCTCTTCCCAAAGTGCTCTTCTTTGAGTTTCTGAATTTATGCCCCATGTCTCCTTGGATATTGACAACTCCACTATAGTTCAGGTTTCGTGACTTCGCGAAACTCTTGCTCACCTTATGCACAACCCTCCATACTTTTGAAACTCCAAAGTGCCAAAAAACCTTATGGCCAATCTCCACGTAGTTCTTCTAGATCTGATGGTCTAGAACAATATGCCTCCCTCCGGAATGGATCTCGTTTGTGGATTTTGTAAACCCTTAAAGGTTCTCCTCAAAGATTTCTCACTACTTATTTGTTATTTTGAATGCCCTTTTCAACACTTGGTCAAAATATCGACCTATGCATGCCTTGCAAAAGGTTCTCTTCCACACTCAACTTCCATGCCGATGATTTCACACCCTTTGCGACTATTCTTCAACTGCTTCTCTGCGACCAAAGTCATGCTACTCCATCTTTTGAGTCAAAAAATCTCTCACAAAATCCTTGTGGACGTCTGTGCACTCCATGCATATATAATTTCATGTTGCCTCTATTGAACATACGAGTCGAAATAGACTATGTCAATGCACCCTTTGCAACTATTCTCCAACTACTTCTTTGCGACTAAAGTCGTGCTACTCCTCTTAAGATTTCAAGTCTGAAACTCTCTCATGCACTCCTTGAGGATGTCTATGCACTCCTTGCATATATAATTTCATGATGTCTCTTCTAATATTACGAGTCTAAATAGACTCTGTCAACACACTCCTTGTGGACACTATGCACTCCTTGCACTCACTCGTAGAAGAGAAACAATTGAAACTTATTTTAAAATCTCACAAATTAATACATCTAGCCATGTAAATGCATGCATAGGTACAAAATCAAGAAATAAAAGAGAATTGAAAATAAAACAAAAAGTATACCATTCACTCATTCAGATAGACGCATCAACACCACACATTTGGGACAATACTCCTCTATTATATTCATTCAACTAAAAATTACATGCATTCATACACTACTTCTCAATGGCTCTCAGCTCTCTGCTACAATGGAAACCTATACAATAGGTTCAACGACCCATAAACAACAACCTCTATTGGGAAAAGATACAAATATTTATATAAGAGGTGCTCTTCGAGCCTTTCCCTCGAACTACTCTATGCTATCCTATCGAAATAAAATGTTTCAACTACTTAACATTTATTACAATAAATATTTGATTCAGACAGATAGGTGCGAAAGTTCCAGATCTGTACTCCAATCCTTCTCATTAAAGAAAAAAACATTTCCCCATCAATCTTATGCGACGACTGAGTATCCGATCATTAAAGATTCTCGTAAATCAAAATATTCCCTGGATATTTCATTAACACGCCAACTTTGGAATTCAAAACATTTCAAAATGTGCGCTAGTGCACCCAACTATCCTTCTCTTTATGCTTCACTTGCGATGCTCCTGCATCATACTCCTCTCGCTGAAAAATTTATGGACTCTTGTCCATGAGATCTTGCACCAACCTTCCATGCTTCTGGATGTCTTCTTCACCGACCCAATTGGCATCTCCTACCGGTCATCCTTTCCATTTCACCAAATATTCAAAATACATTTTCCTTCTGGTCTTCTTACCTATTCGCGGATCTATGATGTTCTCCATCTGTGACTTCTCTACTACACGCATTTGTTTCTCCCACTGGATATTCTTTTGATCTTTGGATCCTCCAGCTCCATCTCCCCTATATGGATACAAGTTTGCAATTTTGAATATGGGTGATATACCCACATCTCCTAGTAGCTCTATCTCATAAGAATTCTCGCCAAATCTTCTCAGTATTTTGCATTGTCCTATATTTTTCAACTTCAACTTATTATATGTTCCCCTTGGGAACCTTTATTTACTAAGATGTTCTAGAACTTTATCTCCAACTTCAAATTCAAGATTCCTCCTATGTTCACAAACTCTTCATTTGTATTCATTGTTTCTCTTCTTCAATTGCTCCTCCATCTGATTATGAAGTTCATGCATTTCTACAGCGAAGTCTTCGGTTCCAACGCTCCTAAATTAGCTCTGTTGTAGATCTCTCAACTCCGACACTCCTCTTGGATTCATTCCTCTTGGATTCATTCCATACACTATCTGAAATGGAATTTTCCTAGTGCTTCTATTAACTAAGTCATTGTATGCAAATTAAGCTTGTGCTAGAATCTAATCCCAATGTCTATGTTGTTCAGTGACGAAACTCCTCAGCAATTCTCCTAAACTTTGATTCACCACCTCCATTTGTCCATCTGTTTGAGGATGATATGCAAAACTAAAGGATATTTATGTCCCCAATTTCTTCCACAACGTTCTCCAGAAATGACCAACAAATTTGTTGTCCCTGTCTGAAACAATACTCCTAGGAAATCCATGGAGTCTCACAACCTCTTTGAAAAACAAATTTGCAACATGTGTTGCATCACTAGTCTTCTAGCATGGGATAAAATGTGTCATCTTCAAAAATCTATCAACTACCACAAATATGGAATCACTTCCTTTTTGTGTCCTTCGAAACCCTAACAAAAAATCCATTCTTATTGCATCCCAAGGCCTCTCTAGAATAGGCAATGGTTGATACAACCTAGTGTTATGGCTCTTCCTCTTGGCATAATGGAAAATCTTACACTTGTTCAAAAACCTCTTTACCTCTACTCTCATACATGGACAATAATAAGGACCGTTCAACTGAGAAAACTTTTTTTCATGGTTGAAATGTCCGACTAGACCTCCACTATGCTTTTCCTTCAAAAATATTTCCCTCATCGAACACTTTGGTATGCACAACTGGAATCCCTTGAACATCAACCCATCCTGAATCAGATATTCGACTCACTGGCTTGTTTCCCTAAGTAAATGATTTGCACATGCTTCATATGCCTCCCTAAAATATGGATCATTGTGATACATTTCCTTAAGGTGATCAAACCCCAAGGTTTTGACCTGAAATTCTTGCAGAATCAAATTTCTACTGCTCAATGCATCAACAACCTTGTTAGCATTACCAGAAATATGTTTAATGACAAACGTGAAATTTTTCATAAACTCTATCCACTTAGCATGTCTTTGGTTAACTTATCTTGTCTGGTTATGAATTTCAAATCTTGATTATTTTTATACAAAACAAACTCCTTTGGAACGAGATAGTGCCTCCATTTCTTCAAGGCTTGAATTATGGCATAGAAATATGTCATATGTGGACTACTTATTTTTAGCTTCGTTCATCTTTTCGTTGAAATACGCAATAGGTCTGTTATCTTGGCTCAAGACCGCTCAAATTGCAACTCCACTCGCCTGAAACGTCTTTCTTAAATCCGGTAATACTAGAACTAGTTGTTATGTTATCTTCTCCTTCAATATATTGAAGCTCTTATTAGCCTCTTTTGTCCATTTGAAAGACTTGTGTCTTTTCTTCACTGTATTCGTCATTTGAGAACTAATCCCACTAAATTTTTTTATGAACTTCCGATAGAAACTTTCTAATCCATGGAAGATTCTCACCTCGAAAATATTCCTCGGTGACAAGCATTCTTTGATTGCTTTCACCTTTTCGGGATCCATCTTCAATTCATTTGAAGAAATCACAAAACCCAAATATATGAGTTATGTCTTCATGAAAGAGGATTTTTTTAGATTAATCAACAACCTCTCTTGCTGAAACCTCCTCATTACCAATGTCAAGTGCCTCAAGTGCTCCTATTTAGTATTTCTAAAGACTAGCATATCATCCAGATATACGATCAAAAACTTACCAATAAAATATTTCAATACTTCATTCATCGGCCTCATAAAAGTACTCAAGGCGTTTGTTAAGCCAAACGACATAACAAGCCATTCATACAACCCCTCGTTTGTCTTGAATGTTGTTTTCCACTCATTACCTTCTCTCATTCTTATCTGGCGATATCCACTTTTCAAATCTACCTTTGAAAAATAGTTCGCTCCACTCAAACACTCCATCAAGTCATCCATCCTTGGCAATGGAAATTTGTATCTGATGGTGATCTTGTTTATGGCTCTTGAGTCTGTACACATTCTCCATCCTCCATCCTTAGTTGGTACTGCACATGGAATCAATCTTTATCTAACTAATCATTTGTCTAATAGATCCTGAACCTATCTTTTCAGCTCCTCATTCTCTTAAGGTGTCAACCTGTACACTCCTTTGTTCGACAGGTTTTCTCATGGTATAAAATAAATGTGATGGATGATACTTTTGATAGGTTGCAATGAGCTTGGAAACTCATCTACTACTATGTCAACAAAATTTTCTAACAGCTCCTGAATTTCCTCAGGAAAATCTTCCACAAAAGTGCTCATAAGGATAAATCTCGGCTTCCTCACTACAATGAATTCCATCTCTTGTTCCTTCTTTAGTTCATTCAGAAGTTACTTCCCACTCATGAGAAGTATTCTTGTGATAGATTCATCCTTCAATTTATTCTCTTCAATTGGCAACAACATGTGTGTCCTACCATGCTTATCCAAAGTATAGGTGTTTCTTCTCCCATAATGAATGACATTCCTGTCATACTTCCATGGTATTCCCAAAAAAACATGACATACATCCATGGGAATCACATAAAATAGAATTTCATCTCTATATCCTCTTATCTTAAATTCAACCAAGCATTGTTTAGTGACTGTTATGTGATGACCTTTCTGCAACCATGAGACTTTGTATGACGTCAGATGTACAACCATCTCCAATTCTAATTTATCCACTATCTCTATGGATACTAAGTTATCAGTGCTCCCACTCTCAATTATCACCTTTCATGCTATGTCCTTAGTCTTGCAAGATGTCGTGAACAAACTATTCCTCTACACTGCCCTTTCAATTTCTAGCTCTGGATTCAAGAGAAATTTCTTCATCATCAAATATATCCCATCTTTTGTCCCTTTGGCCTCTACATCTCGCTTCTATGCTTATGAAATGTGAGCTTAACCTCATTATTTCTTTCTCCCGGGACAATCTCAAGACATGTGCCCTGTCTTTCCACAGGCATAACATCTTACATCTCCTCCTCCGCCTCTTCCTCTTCCATTAGGAAATGATTTCCTACCACCAATCTGCCTTCCTCGGGAAATTCCTCCTCTCTCAGAGTGACCATGTGGTTTCTCCACCTTGCCTTAGGGATTTTGTGCCTTGTTCTAGGAAACTCCTTTCCCTATGTTTAAGCTTCTACCTATGTTTCGTTGACTTTTCTTCCTAACCAACTTCTCCTCTACTTTAAACACAATCTGATACATATCCTCCACTGTTCTAACTATATCCATGTTGATTTTGTCCTAGATATCATTTATCAGCCTATTGATGTACCTTGAAACTTTTTCTTCATCTCTCTCTCTTTGTCCAGCCCTCATGTTCAAAATGTATAACTCATCTGTGTACTCCTTCACATTCATTCCCTTGTTCCTCACGTTCTGCATCCTCCTAAAAAAATTTATCATGTAATATTTGGGTATGAATTTCTCCTTTAGCTTATCTACTGTTCAATCCCAATTGTTAATATTTTTTTTTCCCTTGAACCTCCTATCAGCCTGCAGTTCATCTCACCACAGTGTTGCATGTCCTTTAAACCTAGTGACGGCATGTCTGAAATTTTTCTCCTCCTCGACATCTTCATAGTCAAAATACTTGTCCATTGCTTGTATCCAATCAAGCAATTCTTCAGTGTCTAAATTACCTTCATACACTGGGACATTGATCTTCTCCTTGGCTCCCAACTTGACAACCTCTTTCAGAAATCATTCTTCTACAACATCCTATGCTACAAATTCTTTGACTTCCACTTATTCAATTTCTACATTGTTGACATCTCCAACATCAAGTTCTCTCCTTTATGTTGTTTCCATGGCGTCCAAACTTACCCACAGTTCTCTCATCCCCCTTTCCATATATTTTTTTTCTACTGGTGGCTCAACACGTCTTCTAGGAAACATTGTGTTGGTGTATCTGATACTACTCGCCAATATCAACCTACTTTTATTTCTCCTTATCTACAAAAGTCAATTATGTATCTTCTCTGATACCACTCCTCACATATAACCTCTTCCCTTCCTAGGACTACCCGACCTCCCGGTATTGGATATTCAAACTCTTGAGTTGGATTGACTCTTCGGGCCTTCAACAGACCCCGAACTCTCAATACATAGGTCCCTTTTGTGTTATCAACGGGGTCGAACTACCCATGCCTTTTCTCTTCGGCAGTCCTGGAAACACTCAAATATGCGAGTGCTAACTTCACGCTAGACCTTCCTCTTAGGTGACCACAGGTAATGATCATGGGCCAACCCTCCATGAATTTGGTCTTGGAAAATATCATGAGTTCTACCTTCAGCTCTTCCTGAAGTGCTCTTCTCCAAATTTCCAGATTTATGCCACGTGTCTTCATGGATATTGATGACTCCACTATAGTTTGGGTTTCATGACTTCATGAAAATATTTCTCTCCTTACACACAACTCTTCGAACATGTAAACCCCGAAGTGTCCAAACACCTTATGGCCAACCTCCACGTAGTTCTTTCGGATCTGACGATCTGGAACAATCTACCTCCCTCCGGAACACATCTTGTTCGTGGATTTTTTGAAACCTTAAGGGTTCTCCTCCTTAAATATTTCTCGCTGCTCCTCTATTCTTATGAACTCCCTTTTTGACACTTAGTCTAAATATTGACCTGTGTAGGCCTTGCAACAGGTTTTTTTCTACACTCAAGTTCTATGTGGATGATTTCACACCCTTTGCGGCTATTCTCCAACTACTTCTCTGAGACTAAAGTCACGCTACTCTTCTTAAGCTTTTGAGTCTGAAACTCTCTCATGCACTCCTTGTGAATGTATATTCACGCCTTGCATATACAATTTCATGCTTCCTCTTATGATCTTACAAGTCAAAACAAACTCTCCGAACTCACTCCTTGCACTCGTTCATTGAAAAGAAACAATTGAAATTTATCTTAAAATCTCATACATTTAGCCATGTAAATGCATGCATAGATACAAAATCAAGAAATAACAGAGAATTGAAAATTAAACAGAAAGTCTACCATTTACTCATTCAGATAGATGCATCAACACCACACATTTGGGACAATACTCTATTATATTCATTCAACTCAAAATTGCATACATTCATACACTGCTTCTCAGTAGCTCTTAGTTGTCTACTACAATGACAACCTATACAATAGGTTCAACGACCCATCAACAACAACCTCTACTGGGAAACAATACAAAGTTGTATACAAGAGGTTCTCTTCAAGCCTATCCCTCCAACTAATCTATGATGTCCTATCGAAATAAAATCTTTCAACTACTTAACATTTATTACAATAAATTTTTGAGTCACAATGATAAGAGCGAAATCTCCAGATCTGTACTGCAATCCTTCTCATTAAATAAAAATACATTCCCCAAATGATCTTATGCAATGGCTCAGTCTTCGATCATTAAAAATGATCTTAAATCAAAATCTTCCCCAGATATTTCATTAACACCCCAACTTTGGAATACAAAATATTTCAAAATACGCGCTAGTACGCTCAGTTGTCCTCTGCTTTATGGTTAGTTGGCGATGCTACTGCATCACCGTAAGATACAATTCACACGCAAGTCCAATCATCACTTGACACGAAAAATTATATAACCTTTCATAGTTATAGACTGAACCACTAAATGCTATTGCAAATTGTTGTGATTTGTGCAAATACAACCTCAAGGTTATTGTACTATAAATGATTTTTTGTATTACATAGTCAATTTTATGATGCAGTTAAATTATCAAACTCTGTTGATAATTGACCTCTGTTCGTTTATATTTTTGAGATCCATTACACATGGAAACTTCTTCCTGCGATATATATATATATATATATATATATATATATATATATAATTTTATATAGGCTACTAGCATTACACAAATCCCTAGATAGTGTGTCAAATCTATTGTTTGATATTTAGATTGTAAATGAATAATTTTCCACCGTTGGTAACAACTTTGTAACACAAAAATTTTGAATAGATCTAGAGTTCTGAAGTTGTAAAACGTATTTTTTGAGATCCCTTACACATCGAAACTTCTTCCTATGATATATATATATATATATTATTTGATACAGGCTACTAGCATTACACAAATCCCTAGATAGCGTGTCAAATCTATTGTTTGATATTTAGATTGTAAATAAATAATTTTCCACCGGTGGTAACAACTTTGTAACACAAAAATTTTGAATAGATCTAGAGTTCCTAAGTTGTAAAACATGTTTTAGTTTCATATTCTCATAATTTCCTCCAAGAGTCAGCCTCCATTTCTTGATAAGATGTATAAATTTATTGACTACTCTGATGGGTTCAAGCAATTTTGAATGCCAACGGGTTGAGTGGGATAGTTCTTGAACCCTCCTTTAATTTCTTCATTTTGACTTAGAGTACCCTCGATAACTTCATTCGGTATTTTATTTTACGGTCAATTCTAGATTTCACTTGAAATGTCCTAATGTAAGTCTCCAACTTACTAACTTGTACAGACTCGAGATAGAGTCTTGGTTTCGTGTCTCTAGCTTCAAGAGAACTTTATTCATCATCAAATATCTTGCATCTTATGTGCCTTCGACCTATACATCCTGTGTCTATGCTTTCAAAATGTGAGCTTCACCTCCTTATTTCTTTCTCTTGGGACAATCCCAAGACATGAGCCATGTCTTTCCACATGCATAACCTCTTACTTCTCTTCCTCTGCCTCTTCCTCTTCCTCTGGGAAAAGAGTTTCTTGCACCACTCTGCCTTCCTTGGGAAATTCCTCCTCTCTCATAGTGACCATATGGTTTCTCCGCCTTGCCTTTGGGATTTTCTGCCTTGTCTTGGGAAACTCCTTTGCCTCTATTTAAGCTTCTACCTCTGTTTTGTTGAATCTTCTTCTTAGCCAACTTCTCCTCTTCTTTCACGCAATCTGATACGCATCCTCTATTGCTCTAACTATATCCATGTTGATTTCATCTTGGATATCATATCTCATGCTGTTATTGTACCTGGCAACTTTTTCTTCGTCTCTCTCTCATTTTCCAGTCCTGATGTTCAATCTGTAGAACTTCTATGTGTATTGCTTCATAGTCATTTCCTTCTGCCTCGAGTTCTACATCCTCGTGAACAGATTTATCTGGTAATATTCGGGTATGGATTTCTCCTTTATCTTGGCTACCATGTGATCCCAACTCTTAATGTTTTGTTTTCCCTAGCTCCTCCTATCGGCCTACAGTTCATCCGACCGCAGTGTTGCATGTCCTTTCAACCTAGTGATGGCATGTCTCTCCTTTTTCTCCTCCTCGACATTTTCATAGTTTAAATAACTCTCAATTTCTCATATCCAATCATGCAATTCTTCAGTGTCTAAATTACCTTCATACATTGGGACATCGATCTTCATTCTGGCTCCCAACTTGAAAACCGCTTTAAACAAACGTTCTTTCGCAACATCCTCTATTATAGCTTCTTCGACTTCCACTTCTTCAATTTATGCATCGTTGACATCTCTAGCATTAGGTGCTCTCCTTTTTGTTGTTTCCATGGCATCTAGCATTGCCCACAGTTTTCTCATATCCCTTTCCGTAGCTATGTTTTCTACAGGGGTCTCAGCACATCTTCTTCGTGGCATTGTGCTAATGTATCTGATACCAATCGTCGATACCACCCTACCTCTCTTTCTCCTTATCTACATAAGTCAATTGTGTATATTCTCTTATACCACTCCTGGCACAGACCCCCTTCACTCCTTGGGACTATGCAACCTCCCAGTATTGGATCTTGAAACACCTGAGTCGGATTTACTCTTTTGGCCTTCAACAGACCCTGAATGCTCAATACACAGGTCCTTTTTGTGTTACCCGCAAGGTCGAACTACATGTGCCTTCGCTCTTCGAAGCTCCTCGAAAAACTCAAATCCGCGAGTGCTAACTCCATGATAGAGATTCCTTTTAGGTGACCACAGGCTATGACCATAGACCAACCCTCCACAAATTTGGTCTTCGGAAATATAATGAGTTCTACCTTCAGCTCTTCCCAAAGTGCTCTTCTCTGAATTTTCGGATTTATGCCACATGTCTCCTTGGATATTGATGGCTCCACTATAGTTCGGGTTTCGTGACTTCGTGAAATTCTTGCTCGCCTTAAGCATAACCCTCTAGACTTCTGAACCCCAAAGTGCCAAAACAGCTTACAACCAACCTGCACATAGTTCTTTCGGATCTAATGGTCTGGAACAATCTGCCTCCCTCCAGAACAAATCTCGTTCGTGGATTTTGTGAAACCTTAAGGGTATTCCTCCTTAAAGATTTATTGATGCTCCTTTGTTCCTCTAAACGTCCTTTTCGACACATCGTCAAAATCTCAACCCATGTACATCTTTCAACAGGTTCTCTTCCACACTCAACTTCTATGTGCATGATTTCACACCCTTTGCGACTATTCTCCAACTGCTTCTCTGCGACTAAATTCACACTAATCCTCTTAAGCTCTCAAGTCTGAAACTCTGTCACGCACTCCTTGTGGACGTCTATGCACTCCTTGCATATAAGTTCATGTTGCCTTTTCTAAGCTTACGAGTCAAAACCGACTATGTTAACGCACACGTTTGGACACTATCCACTCCTTGCACTCACTTGTAGAAAATAAACAATTGAAAGTTATTTTAAAATTTCACAGATTCATACATCTAGCCATGTAAATACATGCATAGATACAAAATCAAGAAATAACAGAGAATTGAAAATAAAACATAAAGTCTACCATTCACTCATTTAAATTGATGCATCAACACCACACATTTGGGACAATACTCCTCTATTATATTCATTCAATTGAAAATTACATACATTCATACACTACTTCTCA
Source organism: Picea engelmannii (assembly GCA_009831015.1). Lineage (NCBI taxonomy): Eukaryota > Viridiplantae > Streptophyta > Pinopsida > Pinales > Pinaceae > Picea > Picea engelmannii. The sequence goes on from ML806083.1 coordinate 49,010, forward strand.
GTAGCTCTCAGCTCTCTACTACAATGGCAGCCTATAAAATAGATTTACCAGCCCATCAACAACTTCTACTAGGAAACAATACAAAGTTTTATACAAGAGGTGTTCTTCGAGCCTTTCCCTCCAACTACTCTATGCTATAGTTTCAAAATAAAAGCTTTCAACTACTTAGCATTTATTACAATAAATATTTTAGTCAGACAAATAAGAGCGAAAGGTCCATATCTGTACTACAATCCTTCTCATTAAAGAAAAATATATTCCCCCATCGATCTTATGCGATGGCCCAGCCTCATCATTAAAGATGTTGGTAAGTCAAAAAAGTCAAAAAATTCCCCAGATATTTCATTAACACAACATCTTTGGAATTCAAATATGCTTTGTTGGATATGTTGCAGCATCACAGTAAGATACAATGCTTAGGCAGGTACAATCATCACTTGAAATGAAAAATTTTATAACCTTTCATAGTTATAGACTGAACCGTTAAATGCTATTGTAAATTGTTGTGATTTGTGCAAATACAACCTCAAATTTATTGTTCTATAAATGATTTTTTGTATTACATAGTCGATTTTATGATGCACTTTCAAACTCTCTTGTAAATTGACCTCTGTTTGCTTATATTTTTGAGAGCCCTTA
>ML806083.1:59810-84296 GCA_009831015.1 Picea engelmannii
GCTTTGGGCATTAAATTATGTGAGGCACCTGAGTCCAACATGGCGTTATGCAGTATCAAATCATGTATGTTCAAACTGATATAAAAGGGAGCTACGTCACCGGTATCGTCTCGACCATCCACTGCTGGTCCGAAAAGGAGTTCAGGGAGATCATCAGCGAGGTTCACAGTGTCTGAGTGAGTCACTGATCCGATAGTCAAGGCTTGGGTGCCTATGCCAGGCTCAATGGCTAATGCATTTAGTACTTGTGAACGATAACCGCCTCTGCTTATCAACTCTATCAGTGGGACAGGAATTTTAATTTTGGCCAATTCTGCTTCTAGGCTAAAAGGCGCAGAAGTCCGGGTCTGACTCGTCGACTCTGGTTGGTCCATATCCCTCTGGTCAGAAGTACTAGGCAGGTTAATAGGTGAAACTTTGGGCTGCGCTGGTCTTTTCAATATGGTGACGTTTTTCTTTACCGGAGTATTAGTTTTACCTTTCTCAAAAGACTTTCCAGCAATGGTCTTCTCAGGAGTTTTTTGGGTCTCGGCTACCTTCTGCGTTTCGGTCGTCCTTCTTGGGGAATTTTCTTTCGTCTTCTTACTCCGCAGGTTGTACTGTCGTTGTACTTCCAGAATGTCATCTTCCCAGGTTGGTTGCCCCGCACCCTCGGTCTCCCCACTCACCTTGGTTTGGTTTAGCAGGAATAGTTCCTGCTCTTCTTGAGTAAGAAAAATGGCCTCATTGTCATGTATTCCCATGAGGTTGATATGGGTGTCTTCCAATTCCTCCATTACTTCCCCACCATCATCAGCATAGTTTTCCTGTAGGGGAGGTCTAATCGGTGGATCTGGACCTCTTTGTTCTCTTGGATCCCTAGGATCTCGCTGATCTCTTTGGTCCCTGGGATCCCTTTGCCTGATTTGAGGAGGGTTTCTTCGAAAATTGGGGTTTCAAATCTGGGGGGCAGGTGCGTCGTCTCTCGGGGGATTTCTATCTGAAATGTTCGATCTTTCTAGCAATAACGCCAATTTTTTGACTACAGTATCCATTTTGGAGTCGTTGTTAGACGTGGAAGGTTCTTCTCTGATCGTGACTCTCCTTTCATTCCTTTGACGTGATCATTTTTCCAATAGATTGGCTTCCACGCTAACAACACATTTCTGCATGTCTTCGAGGGTGGCAACATCTCTTTCTCTTAATTGATAAGACATGTCAGCATCAAACCCATCCGGAAATTTAATTAATGCCAAACCTGGGGGAGGTTTAATTTCAGTTGGGATCGCGTTATACAAATTGTTGAAGCGGGTACAGTAATCTTGGACAGTTTCGCCCTGATTCCTTTTTATGTTTTCGTACTCTGACAGTATTTGGAGGGGGTTTTTCTTTACCCCCCGTCTGTCAAAAAAACTTCTTTAGAACGCAACAAGGTCAGGGATCGATGCGGCGGGTAAAGCTTTGAACCATTTTTTGACCTCTCCGGTCAGGCTCTGTGTGAAAAGTCTCATCTGAACGTCGAATTCGTCGACTTCTTGCAAATCTAAGTATTCGTTCATTTTATCCACATGTTCTTGTGCGTTTAAAGGTCTAGCTGCATCGAACTGTGGAATTCTAGTCTGGTAGTCTTGGGGCATAGCATGCAGTGGTGCAGCCAGCACCAAAGGAGCATATCGAGCTGCCATGATGGGTAGAGGAGGCAGAACGACGACCTGAGTGGCAGGAGAGGTAGAGACCGAAGACGAGGGTGATGAGGGGCTGGGTGACAAAACTTCAGGGGTTCAGGGTTGCACCACAGTTGGGTCAAAGATGAGCTTAGACGCAAAGGATTCGGACCGTGTTCGGAAAAAGAGGGAGACCTGTGCAGAGGAGAATGACTCGCTGACAAAATGAGCTCAACGTCAGGGTTTTGAAAGACTAGTCTTCCGGAAAAAGAAGGAGACCTGTGCAGAGGAGAATGACTCGCTGAACAGGTGGCTAAGGTCTTTCGTTTCAACAACTGCTCAGGATTATCTACCGCTGCCGAGGGTTTTAGATCTGGATGAAATCGAGTGTGGACCTTCTTAGGAGCCAGAACTCCTTTTGGTTTTTAAGTATATTTTATTTTTTAGTTAATTTTATGATGAAAAGAAACTATGGGAGGTTCCAGCGTTGACGTCATCTTACTTCCAATTGTTCTTGAGCAGCGATGTCTTGTTCAATGGCTTCCCATGAACGTTCGAGCTCTTCCCGGTTATTGGCGGTTTTGAGGATTAAGTCAAAAAGGTTCGACGCAATGTGAGTTTGATTCGCTAGCCCGGGTTCGATATTTGGTTGTACTGCTGCAGGGACAGTCATAGAGGAGCAAGAGGTTCTAAGGAAAAAACTGAGAAAAATATGTACAGGGTTAATCAACCTCTAAATATTACTTTCTTCTAAGAGTAAACTTTCTTCGGGGGAAAAGTCTTGAGATATCAGTTTCAGTTCTTCCCCAGTTGAGTCGCCATTTATGTTATCACTCTGTAATTTCCTAGAGGTTGAAAAGAAGAAATATACAAAGGTAACCTTAACCAACCACTTTTAAAGCTGGGATCTAGCCCTTCCAGCTTCAGAGAGGGATCTCTCTGTATAATTTAGCTTTGTTTTGAGTTTAGATATTAGGCTAGCTATAGAAAATGTCGGTTTTGTTGTAAAGGGTTTTTAAAATTGGTTGAGACAAATTACACATCCATTGGGCTATGGGGTTTGTACTTAATATAATCCGAGATGCAACCAGAAACGCTGAAGAAATCTTTCACAAGGCGAGGTAACAAGCTCACTGGATCTTTAATAATTTAATTGATGGACAAAAGAAAAGATAAGGGAACTAACTCCAATTAACAAGCACTTAAGAATCTCTTAACTGAAGATATTTAGAAGATGAACATTAAAATCTGTACGAATAACGTTATGTTGCAGGATTTATCCCTGATACCCTGTTTCCGATTCTATAGATTTTAATGTTCATCTTCTAAATATCTTCAGTTAAGAGATTCTTAAGTGCTTGTTAATTGGAGTTATTTCCCTTATCTTTTCTTCTGTCCATCAATTAAATTATTAAAGATCCAGTGAGCTTGTTACCTCGCCTTGTGAAAGATTTCTTCAGCATTTCTGGTTGCATCAAGGATTATATTAAGTACAGACCCCATAGCCCAATCGATGTGTAATTTGTCTCAACCAATTTCAAAAACCCTTTACAACAAAACCGGCATTTTCTATAGCTAGCCTAATATCTAAACTCAAAACAAAGCTAAATTATATAGAGAGATCCCTCTCTGAAGCTAGAAGGGCTAGATCCCAGCTTTAAAAGTGGTTGGTTAAGGTTACCTTTGTATATTTCTTCTTTTCAACCTCTAGGAAATTACAGAGTGATAACAGGTTCAAGCAATTTCGAATGCCAACGGGTTGAGTGGGATAGTTCCCAAACCCTCTTTTAATTTCTTCATTTTGACTTAGAGTACCCTCGATAACTTCATTCGGTATTTTGTTTTACTGTCAATTCCGGCTTTCACTTGAAATGTAAGTCTCCATCGTACTAACTTGTAGAGACCGGAGACAGATTCTCGGTTTCGTGTCCACTGGTGTTGACTTGTTTCTAGAGTACTCCTGCATAGTTTGAAAGATATTTGTCAACTTCTTTATTGTTGTGATTGATTTGTTTGTGAAAAGTTGATTTATTGGAACAAAAACTTCGAAGTTAACGTGAATTTTGTATCTCTTGATCTAATCGCTTGTTGCGGAGGATTTATATCTCAAGAGTAAAATTTTCTTTGGTTACGTGTTAGCCCATTGTATCTCTTGATCTAATCGGTTGTTGTGCCCATTGTTGATTTCCCCCAAGGATTGATGTCCTTTGTTAGTTGTTGAGGGTTCCAACCGGTCGTCTAGTAACTGTAAGAGTTTTAATGTCTAGCCTTCACTTACAACAAATTTATTCTCGTCTTTGACTTAAAAGATTCTCTTTTATTTAATTTTTTTAGTCCATCCATGACTTCCAGTTGTGCACCTAGAACCTCGCGACCACATCACTTTGTCTTGCGCATGCACACCGACAACTTTTTCTTAACAAACATCTCTCAGGTTGATCATAATTATATATGAATATATAATTATATATTCATTAATATGAGATACTTTCCTTAGAATGTTTATGTATTAACTAGATGTACAATAACTCCTAAAAGATCATTGATATTGTTAATAATGCAGATAGAACTCACATTAGAACTATGGATCTAAACTAATCCTCTTACTAATTTAAGAGAGTACAAAACAACCTTCTAACTCTAAAATATGATTTCGAATTATTCCAACACTTTCCCTTAATTAAGAAATGAATTTTCTATCACTCCTAATTGTTTCTTTCAAAGTTCATCTTTCCAAGAGGCTTGGTAAAGATGTCAAGTAAAGATGTCAGCCACATTATGAGTGGTATTACAATAGATCAAGTCAATTTCCTTTGACTGTATCTTCTCTCTTACAAAATAATGTTTTATTTCAATATGCTTGGTTCTCACATGATAAATTGGGTTGTGTGCCAATTTAATAGAACTTTGATTGTCACATTTGAAAATAGGTGGCCTCATGTGTTTATTGCCAATATATTCAAGAATTCTCCTTAACCAAACAACTTCACAAGTAGCACTGCATAGAGCTTTGTACTCAGCTTCTGTTGATGATAAAGAAATAGTTGGTTGTTTCTTAATGCTCCATGACACGACCCATGTACCTATGTTGAATGCATATCCTGATATTGATTTCCTGTCATCAGTATTTTCGACACAATCTGAATCAGAATAACCTGTCAACTCCACATCACAATTAGTAGTATACATAATACTAAAATTAACATTTCCTTTCATATATCAAAGAACTTTATTCCCAGCGATCGAGTGACTTTCAACTAGTTTATCCATGAACTGACTAAGGATGTTGATTGAATATGCTATGTCTCGTCTGGTAGTGGTGAGATAGTTCCAACATCCCACGAGTTGATGATACATATTACTGTTTTCCTCTTTAGTTTCATCAACACTAGATAGCTTAACATTTTGTTCTAAAGGTGTTGACATTGCCTTGCTTTCACTCATATTGAATCTTTCGAGAATCTCCCTTGTGTATTTACTTTGAGTGACCATTTTTTTACCGACTTCTCTCCATATTTCCAGACCTAAACAATAATGTATTTCACCTAGATCCTTCATATCAAACATCTGTGCTAACTGAATTTTAATATCCACAATCAAGTGAGAAGAACTGCATGTGATAATCAAATCATCGACATATAAGGATACCAAAGCTACATTCCCATTTTCATTGTTTTTGACATAGAGATTAGGATCATTTTTTCTTTTCACAAAACCTTTGTGCGTAAATAATGAATTAATATTAATATACCAAGATCTAGGCGATTGTTTCAAACCATATAAATTTTTATTTAGCTTACACACAAGATCCTCTTGTCCTTTCTTTATAAATCCTTCAGGCTGAACCAAATAAATTTATTCTTTTGAATCCCCTTTCATAAATGCATATTTAACATCTAACTAATGTATTTTCCAATTGTATTGTGGACCTAATGCAATCATGACTCTAATTGTATTTAACTTGCTACATGTCAAAAAATGTCCTCATAATCAATTCCTTCCTTTTGTGAATACCTTTTTGCAACTAATATGGCCTTGTATTTGTCAACACTTCCATCTGCATTAAATTTGGTTTTATAGAGCCATTTACATCCTATGGGAACTTTGTTTTCAGGAAATTCTATTAATTCCCATGTTTCATTCTTCATTATTGAATCATATTCTTCATTCATTTCATTTTTCCATTCCTTATGATCTTTGGCTTGTTCATAAGTAATAGGTTCTACAACATTCATTACTTGTGTCATCAATCCATAATCTTTATACCTAGAAGGTACCTAAATTTTTCTTGATGACTTCCTCCGTGTTCCACCACTTTCATTTCATTTCCTTAGTGGTGAAGGATCCCTTTTGGGTGAATCAAGAGTGTTTGCAGTATCCATGTTGCTTCCACTTTGTTCCTGCACCTATACCTGTTCTTGTTCTTTTATCTATTCTTGTTTACCATCTATATCAATTTTTACATGATAATTATTGTCATAAGGAGTATACCAAACATCATATTTATTTATCTCATCATATGTATTCTCATGAAAAATCACATATCTTCTTGCAATGAGCTTATGTGAACCAATATCAAACATTTTGTATGCCTTATGATCATCACAATAACCAATGAATATACACTTAACATATTTTGCATCAAGTTTTCTTCTTTCATGTTTTGGAATATGAGCAAACGCCTTGGAACCAAATATTATTAAATGGCCAACTTCATGTTTATATCCATAAAGAACTTGAAAACGAGTTTTCATATCTAGAATCTTTGTTGTACTTCTATTTTTTAAATAAACAACAGTATTAATGGCTTCTACCCAAAAACCATTGAATTTTTTTTTACCTTTCAACATGCTGCGAGCACATTCGACTAATGTCCTATTCTTTCTTTCAACTACACCATTTTGTTGTGGTGTATAAGGCACTATGAATTGTTGAATGATCCCATTGTTCTTTCTGTAGCTATCAAAATCTTTTGAGGTATATTCTCCACCTTGATCAGATATGAGAATATTAATGCATTGGCCTATCTTCTTTTCCACCATAGTTTTAAATTCTTTAAAATATTCAAATACATCACTCTTTTTCCTTATAAAATAAGCCCAATTAAATCTTGATCTGTCATCAACAAATATAATAAAATACTCCACACCACCAATTGACATTGTTTGCATGGGACCAAAGACATCGAAATGAATTAATTCAATTATCTCTCTCCATTTCTTCTCTTTATGAACTTGAAATTATTCCCTATGTTTCTTAGCTAGTGCACAAGATTCACATTCTATATGCTCATTTTTCAAAACAGGAATCCCTTCAACCATCAATTTCTTCTAAAGTAGCACTAAATCATTTTTATTAAGATGTCCATGCGTGTGATGCGATAACTCTTCTGTTGACATTGTTGTAGATGTCAATGCTTGATTATTTCCCCTTGTTACATCAAGCTTATACATCCCTCCAATTCTTGTTCCTGTAGCTATGAATTTATAATGATTATGAATATCCTTCAAAACACATTGAGACTGCATAAATTCTACATTCAAATTTTGATCAGTTATTGTGGAAACAAATATCAAATTATTTTTGATGCCTGGAACATACAACACATTGTGAATCTGTTTCATATGTCCATTATTTAAATTCACACATATTACTCGATAACCCCTAATCTTATGATATCTATTATCTCCTAAATACATGTGTGTTTCATTTGTGCTCTCATGATATTCATCTAACCACTCTTTGTTACAAGACATATGAGTTGAGCCTCCTAAGTCTATGAACCATGCACTTTCATCATCAGTTTATGCAAACAATGCAACTTCAGTAATAAACAACTTTAGATTCCTAAAACCATCATTGATAGAGGTGTCACTTTCACATAATCTTCATTATTTTTTCTCAACTTCAGTTTGGATTCATTAGCTTTCCTTTTATAACAATCTTGAGCATGATGACCACGTTTCCCACAATAAAAATAATCATAATTTTTCTTATCATGTACATCAAACTTTGATTGAGTTATACCTCTATTCCTTGATTGAAACTTGCCTTCTCTATTTTTGTCCCATGCTTGCCCCTGTATGGTTATTTCCCTTTGGCTAATAATGCCAATTCTGAAGTATGAGAATCCATCTCAAACACCTTCATTCTTTGTTCTTCTTGTAGAAGAATCCATGTTAGCTCAGAAAATGTACATGGTTGTTCTCTACCTCATTTACTTGAAATAAAGACATGATGATCTCTGATTAAACCTTTTAATGTAATAGTTACCATGTCATATTTTGAAACTTTTTCACCAATTTCATTTAACTGATCACATAGATCTTTAATTCTAGAAACATAGGTGGAAATATTCTCATTTGCTTCCATTTTTGTGGACAATAACTTAGTAATTAAAAACATAATCCTATTTGAGTTTGTAGTTTCATACAAACCTTTAAATATGTCTCAAGTCTCCTTGGAAGTTTTACAGTCTCTTATGTATGGAATTATGTTGTCCTTGATAGACATCCACAACAACACTTTGGCCTTTGTTTAGCGTTTCTCCCAATCTGTAGCAGTAGAACCTGTGGGTTTGGCTTCATCTCCATTTAAAATAGTCCATACATTCCATGCTTAAAAAATCATCAATATCCTAAATTTTCATTCAATGTAATTATCACCATCGAGCTTGGATGCTTCATTCCGATATTTTTTTGCAAGTGAATTTTACATATCTTCACAAAAAAATCTTTAAACCACTCAAAAATACCTGGCAAATCAGACTTCAACAGTGGTTAATAGTTTTGGCAACAACGTGTAGGAACCTGCAATCTCACTCCAGCGAATATTCCAGAACACGCAAATGACAACTTCCTTCCTCGATTGCACATAAGGCTACACTCAACAACAAATCATTCACACAGGCATCTTCCATAATAAAGTGATGGCAGACGATTTGATCCAGGAAACGAATCAATTGCACATACTTCTCTTTGTTCTTCTTCTATGTTGAGACCGGATCTTACAGATCAAATAAAATAGTCTCCAACACGATAAGTGATATAGAACTCACACTAATTCATTAAATTAATTAGAAAACCCATTACATTTATAGACTTGAACAAATCCTTGAAATCCTCAATCAATCCCTACAGCTATGGATCTAAACTAGTCCTCTTACTAATTTAAGAGAGTACAAAACAACCTTCTAACTGTAAAATCTGATTTTGAATTATTCCAACAAATACTTCTTTAATTACGATAAGAAGAAGCCTTAAACTGATCTACTAAGTTAAATTTTATACCATATAGGATGGATAGCCTTGTGGCGAAGAAAAATTTTCAATTGATTATTGATTTAAAATATTATGATTAAATATTGGCACGTGATAACCATTTACAAAATTACATAAAAGGTAAGTATTATAAGTATCTAAAGTATTTTTTTATCGTGAGTTTAATTCCTTTTTTAGAATAGAATGTATTCTGAATTGAAGGCATATGTAGAATAAGTGAGTGGAGTTGTGTGATTTTTTTTGATAGAATACTTACATCGTACACTTGGTATTATGATTCATTTAAATTATGATATGAATCATGCAGTTATAATTAAGATTGGGGTCATTATATTCAATATGTTTGAATATTAAAGTTTTTATGTCAATGTAGTTGAGATCCTAGCTTTGTCACCAATCGTTGAATAGTTTACGAATGGTACATTGAATGAATAATGAATTTTTTTTTACCTTGTGACCTCTTCTAAAGTTAATAAGAGAAAGACACTTGGGAATAATTGAACAATACTTTCACACCAATACTTCTACACCTTACGTACTTAAACTCTAAGGAAAGTGATAAGTTCTTACTTTATTCAAGTTAGAATTTCTTAGGCATTGATCTTAGTCTTCGATAACTTGATCATTGTATCAAATTAATATGTATGTTAATATGTATGTTAAGTTATTTTGAATTTTTGAGTTTTGTATTTTGTCTCTTTGGTTGCAATAGAGAGTGTCATCGTTATTAGAGTGGAGGTATGTCAAAAATTACTTGTATTCTTGTTGTTCTTATAGCCATATCCTTGAGTAATTTTATTATTGTTCTTTCCTAAAGCTCTACGATCTAAGGCTTTATGCCTAAAATTATTGCAAGAGAAGCAATAACAAAGAAAGATATGTTGATACCTTTTGGGGGGAGTTATTCTTGTAGTTGTATTCCTTCTATATTCATTTTCTTTTGAAGGGAGACTAGATTTCTATTGATCAGAATCAATCTTTATTTATTTTTCTTCCTTTTTGAAATATCTCTTAAGGGAAACTTCATAACTTTTTGTATTTTTGTTAGTTTCATGAGATCTAGAGTTTGATCCTTTGTTATATTTATTTTTATCATAACTCAATCTTGTCTTATTTCTTGAAGATATTTGACTGTGAAGAATATAATCCAAGATTTTTTAACGGTTTTCAAACCTTGATTGCTTATTTCCTTTCTCAAGTTATTTTTTCATAAGAACAATTTCAGCGTCTCTCTTTTCACAATCTCATTGCTTTTAATTGGGTTTCTTACTTATGGCCTCTTGAATTCTTTTAGCTTCTTGCAGTTGAATCCTCAAATCATTAATGTTTTTTTATGATTCATTGATAACTTTTGAAACTTCTTTTTCTCTTTATTTTTCTTCTTCTTTATATTCTAATAGTTGTTCTCTTAATGATTTGTTCTTCTTTTTATATTTTCTCAGTTCTTCGAGAGAACTAATAAGTTCTCCTTCCAAGTCTACTTCTCTTTCAACTTCAGATTTTCCTTCATTTCCAGTATTATCCTCAGTAGTACTAGTTTGATTTTCTATTCCCATAAATGGAAGCTTTGTCTTGTGATCTTCACTCATGTCAGAAGAACTGTTCTCTTCTTTGGAGTAATTTTTTTCTTTTTCTTGTAGAATTTCTTCTTGTTTCTGGTGTTTCCATTTTTATGTTCCTAATGGTTATAAGTTTCTCCAACATCACTATACTCGTTCTTTGGAGGGAAAATGACCATTTTTTCCACAATTGAAGCATTTGAGAGGTAACTTCGCTTTCTATTTCCGAGACCCTTTCTTGAGTTTCATTATAAAGTTATCTTCGTATTCATCTCATATGTACTTGTGATTTTCATTTGGCACATGCTCATGGTTATTTATTTCTTTTGATGATATGAAAGTCGTTTCCCTTTTTTATGGCCTTTCTTACCATGTTCTCATTTCATAAGGTATAAGAATCTCATAATGTTTATTCATTGTGAGTTTTCCAATATTTTCTCGATCTTCCAAAGTAGATAACTTGGCATCATATCTCATTGTTAATGATCTTAGCACCTTTTGAACAATTATTTTTTCCTTTAAATCTTCTCTGAGAGATCTAACTGAATTGACAATTTCATCCACTCTTTGAAGATATTTGCAATGTTTTCTTCGTCTTTTATCTTTATAATTTCAAGATGTCTTCTATATGTTTGAAGTTTTTCTTTTTTGACTTTGGAATATACTTCTTACATCATTGGAAGATTTTCCCAAATTTCTTTTTTTGATTTACAATGCATCACTTTTACAAATATAAAGTATGATAATCCATCCATAATTGCATTAACAACCCTTGAATTATTAATACATAGTTTCTTTGCATTATTTCTTGAAGGTGTAGTAGGTAACCAAACATCATATCCAAGATCTATTAGGTAACTTCTCATCCTTACTCCTCAAACTGCATAATCATCTCCTTTGAACAATGGTGCTTTGTTAGAGGGTGTTCCTTATTTTTTATCCATTTTGATTTCTCATAATCTACCTTCTAGTGGTTATACTATGGTGAAGGAAACTAGATATGATACCAATTGTTGAAACATTTTCCAATACTGAGAGGGGGTTGAATCAATATTGCTTATTTTTAACAATTTAAATCAATTCTTAATTATAAAATTTATTAACCATAACAATTGATGAACAAGGAAGTACAAGAAATTTTAAATGTAACAATCATAAATTTTATATTTATTTTACAAGCTACAAATTGTAGAAGACACCAATATCCTTTATTTTTTAGCACATACTCAAAGAGACACCAATCCCTTATTTCAAGAACGAACTTGAGGAAGCTACAAGTCCATTTTTTCTAGGATCCAACCTGTAGAGGACTCTAATCCTCTGTTTTCAAGCACCAATTCGAGGAATATGAAAGTCCCTCTTGTTCAGGCTCCAACCTATAGAGAACTCCATTCCTCCCTTTCTCCTCCCTTCCACCCTCACCTGATGTGTATGGTTAAAGTGTCAAATTCTTCCTTGGGCTCTACCTTTGTCTTGATATTCTAATTTTCTCTAGGAGACAATTTCCTTTCACCATGATTTTTCGCTTATATAGTCTTCCAACATGTATATGACACTGAAACATTGTGTCTCTTTGTATGAACCAATGTACCTATGCATTGAATTATCATTACATATTTTATTTACAATAGTGTTTGAAGGTGCAATAGGTGGTGCTTTGTAACCATTTACCAGATATAACCAAACATCACATCCAAGAGCCATTAGGCAACTTATCCTCTGTATACTCCAAAATGAATAATCATCTCCTTTGAACAATGGTGCTCTGTTAGAGGACATTCCTTCTAGTTGGTCCATTGTGATTTCTCGGAATCTTCCTTTCAGTGGTTAGACTATGGTGAAGGAACCTAGCTCTCATACCAATTGTTGAAATGTTGTCCAATACTAAGAGGGGGGGGTAAATCAATATTGCTTCTTTTTAACAATTTAAATCAATTGTTAATTATTAAATTTATTAACCATATGAATTGATCAACAAAGAATTATAATACACATAATTTTAAATGTAGCGGTCATAAAATATATATTTCTTTTACAAGATACAACTTGTAGGAGACACCAATATTACTTTCTTTTTTAGCACCTACTCAAGGAGACACCAATACCATGTTTTAAAGCACCAAATTGAGGAAGCTAAAACTACCTTTTCTTTAGGCTCCAACCTGTAAAGGACTCCAATCATCTGTTTTCAAGCACCAACTTGAGGAAGATGCAAGTTCTTGTTGTTCAGGATCCAACTTGTAGAGAACTCCAATACTCCCTTTCTCCTCCCTTCCACCCTAACTTCATGTGTATGGTTAAGTGTCAAATTCTTCTTTGGACTTTGCCTCTATTTTGATCTTCTATTTTTTCTCTCAGAGACACTTTCCTTTCACCGTGTTTTTTTTCTAATATTTTCTTCCAACATGTATATGACATTGAAACATCGTGTCTCTTTGTATGAACCAATGTACCTCTTCATTTAAATTAAATAATGTCGATATTTATGTTGACACTAGAAGTTTTCTTTAATTCATAATACTTCAAATCCCTTGTATGTTGTTGAACAATAACCCTTCACATTCCCAAATCCTTGTAGCAGGAATGGAATAGTTGTGAGCTAAAATATATTTATTATTGTTGTGATTGTTCTTTAACAAAACCATAACCCTGAGGATTTAGCTAGATTCAAACTATGAATGTGTAAATAAGGTTATTCAGGTTCCTTTTCATAACAATAATGTTTTTTAAGAAAACACTTTCTCTTTTGTTATTTATTTTATAAAATCTTTATAAAGAATTTTCAATTATAGTTTGAAAACCTTGTTTTCATTGTCTTTATTTTGATCAGGTTTTTAGTCCTTATGAGTCGATCAAAAGCATGGATCGACTCCTATATTTTGATCCCATGATTTTCACTCCATTCTTATTCGTACAATAGATTAGACTTCGAGATTTTAATTATCTCTCTCGTGCATTTCCTGTATTGAAATGGGAAGGTGATAACTCGTGGCCCCTTTTTTAATAGGAAAAACAATGTTTACCAATAGTTAGATAAAAAAGGCACAAATCCCTATTCTGAAACCTGCCCCTAAGGTACTTCGTTCATTTATGAAGTCACCATACCCTATAACTAGGTGTTATGCAACAATTTAATTTATAACATCTTCGCATTTTCCATCTGACCTCGACCTTTGACCGAGAGAAAATACATATAAGGCTTAACTTTGGTGTTTAATTAAATCAATGATTTAATATTTAATAAACCATTGAGTGGAAAATCTAGTATTATCTAGGTGCTAATGAAATCGATGGTTTGGATTTGATCAAGTGTTGAGTGGATGGTCCACATGATTTTTTCATTTAAAAATGGACTCGAAATATTCACAAGAAAAAATGTGATACAACTTAATGCTGACACGTGGATAGTTAAATTTATCATAATATAATTTTGCGTCCAACCTATTACATTATCTTTCATTTGTGCTCAAATGAAAAAATGAATTTGATTCGTCTGATCTGCTTACACACAATCATAGTCGTCCAATTTGCCCACAACTATAGACTTTGATCTTAGTCTATCCTTGTTGATCACTTTTGTTAGTTGGCTTGCAATTTGGGGAGAATTAATTTTTATAGTCTCAATTATCCCAGTAATGAGGTTGTGGATATTTCTAAATTCTGCCTTATGGAAGAAATCATAATTGTAGGATTAATCACCATTATTATGATTATACCACTAGTTGGAATAAAACAATTCCTTGGTTTAATGAAGTGGACTAATTAATATACCTATTGAATCAACGGTTGCAATAGGAGAAGGACATGAATTGATATGTTGAGAACTGGATTTAGTTAATGAGTTACTCAAACCTTCAACCTTTCTTGAGAAAAACACATGAGATAATTAGTGAGTAGTATAAGCTATTAATATAAATTTAATATAATGAGAGAAACAATAATTATTAATGTATTATCCTTGACATGATAATAGTTATTTTTAAAAAGAAAAAAAATGGGTGTTTGGTGATATTACACGTAGCCTCAAGTATTTTCTGGAACAAAGAATTTCATTATCAAAATAGAAAAAGTGGGTGACCAATATGTTTGGATATGATTATGAGATCGTCCAAAAGAATGGTAAAGAAAACATGGCCTCTCATTCTCCTTCAAGGAAATATGAAGAAGAAGGGTCCCTCTTTTCCCTCTCCTTCCAGGCAGGCCGGAAGGCAAAATCCTAATAAGGAGAGCACACATATCAAGGAATACCAACATGGAACTACCACAAAGGTGCACCTCCTTCCCTATGTAGTGCACTTCACCACAAAGGACAAATGGAGCACATCTCTACCTAGGAGGTTGGGAACATGTCCCAAGGACTAGGGACTGGTCAACTAAGATAGTTGTAAGTGTTTAAGACCTTTTCTAAATTTTGGTTAGTTAGAATTGGTCCAATTTTTATCAAAATCATTGTATGTTCATACTATTTTATATAAAGTATGCTTATTCTACTAAATAAGACAAATGGTTCATTTTTCCTACTCATATCCTCCGTTGTTTTGGTTTTTCTCTATGAATGTTCTTTGTATTTATCTGAATTATTGCATATCAAATGGTATTAGACCACTGTTCCAAGGTTCGTTAGCTCCACTATTCAAATATTTTAGTGGTATATCTAGGAAAACCCATATCCCATTCCAGGATGCTCTAGGGTTGACATTATTTTCTGTAGGTAAGGGATGCGCTAGGGTTTATTTTCACCCTCCTCTCTCTCTCCTAAGAGGTGTTCTAGGGAAACCCCCTACTCCTCTAAGATAAGGAATATTTACAGAGGTGTTCTATGGAAACTCGCTCCTCCTCTCATTCATGTTAAGATTTTCAGAGCTGTGCTAAGGAAAACCCCTCCTCCTCCCCACTTAGTTTGCATTCCATAGGTGTGTTGTGGTTTTTACCCTCCTCCTCTCTACAGATCAATGGTCTATATTTTATATATGGATATGAGTATCATTATTTTATAAATATCATGCCTCTAAGAAGGGACACCTCATAGGATGTGTAATAACCCTGCTTAAATAGATGTATATGATTATTAATTATAATTAATTTAATGATCTAACTATCCTAAAAGTTAGCTAAACAATAATTATTTCTTAAATAACATTAACTAATTAATTACTATTAATTACTTGTTCATGACTGTCATGGATTAATTAATTATTAATTGACTCTTTAATTAATTAAGTAAATAATTAAAGGGATTAATAAAATATATTGTTTAAATAAATAAAAAAGGTTACATATAAGGAAGGGATAAGGGGCATTAATAAACGGATAAGGGAACATGAATAATGGGATAAGGGGCATTAACTACGAAAGGATAAGATAATTAATAAATGGATAAGGAAAGTAATGAAGGAGGGGGAAGTCGGTGAAGGGGCAATATGAGGTGAGGTTTACGAAGGAAGGGGGGGGATCATTCTACGAAGAATTTTATTTTGGGGAAGGTTTCTCTTGGATTGCATAGAGGAGAGTTTGAGTTCTATAGTCGGGAAGGGTTAGTACATGGGGCATTGGTTTGCTAGGGGTTTTGGGCATGGGGGCCAAGATATCCATATGGTATCCTGGAGCTAGGTAGTTGTCCTAGTTGGCAAGGTGGATACTCGGTTTTGGACAAAGTTGGTCTGTAGATTCGAGTAGGGCAAGGCAGCAGCAGGAAGGTCAACATGACAAGCGGAAAATGGAGGGTTAGCATCATACCCAGGTATTTAAAATTATGTATTTGTTTTATTCTGTTATAAAATTAATATTTGTTGTTAAATTTAACTTGCGTATGTGCTAAATTAAAAGGAATTATTGAATTTTCTGAAATCAAGTACCAGTTACTGTTTTGTTTGTATAATTAATTGACGTAAATTTATTCGGCTATTACACATGGTATCAGAGCGCCTCGTTCACAATCTGGAGCCTTAAGGGCCAAATTCCCAGTTCCAACTCCAGCTCCGCCTAACCTGCAAACCAAGCACATAAATTTTAACACAAATATACAAATAAATGAAATACATATTGAAAATGTAAAAACAAATATCACAAAAAAAAGATAACAAGTATTAGAGAATATCTTAATACAATAGATATTTCCTCCTGAATAGAGTGTGCACAACCCCTACTGCAGCTCGACATACTAAAATAAAGCTTCAATTATCTTCATAAAATGCATATCGAGAATTAGGACCAACAACGGTGATTGCTGATAACCAAAATAACCATTATATTTCATAGAGGATAGCCCACATTTGTCCTAGTATATAACAAGCAAACTAGGTTAAAATAAGATTCAATAAAAGAATATTATCAGTAATCTCGAGTAAACATAACTTGCAGATATATGATACACGAAGTATCAACAAAGCAACTAGGGTAGTTACAAATTACCTTAGAGCACCTTAGATAAGGATGGCATCTGGACTATATTCAATTCAGTTTAGTGGATTTCATTTGAGCTACCCTAATAGAATCCATTCGCATACTACTGCTTAAAAAGGCCAATTAACAGAATGACTGGAAATTGAAGGGGCTTCTAACTTGACCATGAACATGTGTAGAGGCAATTGGTTAGCAAGAAGCTAGAAACCAAGTCGGTTGCTAGAAAACTTCTATTACTCAATGGTGTTCCATATGAAGCATTGATTCAAAAAAATTACTTCTATTACTTGGAGGGCTTAGTCCGCATTGTACAGGTAAGACATTTTTAAAGAGATTTTAACCAACTTGTAGACGCTGCAGCAAATATGGGAGCAATTCTGGAACCAACTACTTTGGAAACTGGTCATGTGGTGATAGAATGATGGAACAAGATTTGAATTCGAATAAGTTGAACTACTATGTTATTTGGAGTACAAAAGTTTGTCTTAAATTTATTTCTGTTAGCACACTGGGCAAACATGCACACTGGGAAAACAGAAATAAATTTCATGTTGTTATGCTTCTGACTGTAGACTCTATACAATAATTTGGGATCTGTTGTGGTCTAAACTCTGAAGTGGCAACAGCCACTGTATCTACAAATTCTTGCAACATTTAATCAAAATTATTTTAAATTTAGTTTTAGATAAGAAAAAAAAAAGGGGGAATTAAGAGATTTGTTTAAAATTGAATTTATCATTGTATTTGTCTACCATTTCGAAGTGGCTCTAAATCTAGCAAAAAAAGACCGAGAATCATCTCAATACATAAATCGGCTCCTGATAAACTCTCCAGGTTGGTTTTTCTATTTGTCAATAACTTCACATAAATCTTTACGTTTCTTGTCTCAATAGCTCAAAACTCAGCAGCATTTCCTTCAACTATTTATAAAGCATGTTGTTTCCATTCTTTAAGATATCATTCGAGACCCGTATCTATTCTATCGTGTAATCTGAAAACAAATAAGAAAGCATGCAAAGACCTATGTTCTGTGTCTCAATAGCTCAAGATTCAACAGTATTTACGGTTTTTTTTTCAAAAAGACGTAAAAAAAAAAATTATAGAATGAAAGCAGGAGATAGTGAATACCTCAATATAAAGAACCCCGCCGCCAAGATCGTTGTCATTACTTGTGGTGAAATCCATCCAAGCCTCATTCTTGTATAAACATGCTCCTTTCCACTCTGCTGAATTATTGACGCCAGGTGCTCCGACGAACAGAGGCAACAAATCAACGACATTGTGCATGGAATCGAGCAGAGGCCAAGTGACCTGCCGAGGTAGAGCTGGTAATATATATTTTGTCTGAAACAACACCTTTAACCCGTCCATGAACGCGATGCCATAAAAAATCACCAACAAAGACACCGTGATTTGCAAAGCGTGAGACATTGTTCTGTACTGTCCAGGATTCAATCACCTGTATGTGAAGTTCGATTCCATGATTCTAGCAAGAGCTCCCTTTCATTTTTCCGAATTGAAAGGCCCGAGAATAGATCCGGCGAGCCACTACAATTGTTTTGTTACATGTGGGTTTGTGAAAAGAAAGTCCAAAGACTATTCCTGTCCTTGTCGAGGGTTATTCCAACCATCTCTCCTTTCTACGACCAACTCTCCCCTAAAATAGAAGGAATAAGAATTTCTAAGCTGCCATAGGACCTCAAATACAAAACAGCAAGAACCCAGAGAAGAATTCAGTGGAACCACACTCACCTTCCTCCAGCTAGGCTCAAGTTGTGAACATAAAGTCCTTACAATGATCTGGGAGGACTAGACAAGGGAGTGCACCTACCATACATAATTACGAGCGCAGTGCACCAGCGCACATGAGGCCACGAAGAGGAGTCTCAAAAGGGATGAGCACCTGGGGGAGGGGGCACGTGGGCCTCATGCGAGGACCCATGATGCCGATTTCTTATATGTATAATATTTCACGAGTAAATTTTTTTTATTTATTTTTATTTTAATTGTAATAAATTAATTGTTTAAATTTTTTTTTTATTTTAATTATAATTATTTTAAAATAAAGTTTCGAGAATTATTTATTTTAATTTTAAATTCTTAAGTAAATTGTTTTAAATTAGTTTAAAATTTAATTAATTTAATTTAATTAGGTCTTTACCCATGTTAATTTAACCAAATTAATTAGGTATTTTTTTTTTTAAATGAGTAAAATAAAAAAAAAATTAATGGGTTTTGAGCCCGCGACCACCCACCAAGCGAAGTGCCTTAAGAAGAGCACCAACACAAACGCGCCCTCATAGGTATTTACAAATAAATTCTTATACTTATTTAGATTAATGGTAACACTGTAGGGATTAGACTGGTATTATTATTAGGAAGATACAGTAGGAAGATTAAGACTAACTGGCTTATTACCTAACCTATTGATCCGAAGCCAGCTAACCGAGTCGAATCATAATTAGTGAATGCACCGGAAATCAAGGTAAAGGCTTATTTGGCGCCGCTAATCTTTGTATCAGGTTCACGAGACCGTACACCCAATTCGTCGAGCCAAGCACCATGTCCTTCCACTCCATTCCACCAGTCAAAGTCAATGCTAAATCTCAATGCGGCATTTGACAATGCCAACACTACGCGCCAAGGAAAAGCTCACAAGTCAAGAACCGGAGGATATTTAGTTGTAAGAGAAAAGTTAAAAGGACTTAGACTAGGACAAGCGGGGAGGAGGTGACATATGCACTAGGAAAGTAAGCATAGGAATTGACAAGTATGGCGCAAGGCTAGCGTAGCTACAGGGCAAGGGAACCAATAGTTTTTTTTTTCATAGGGGCAAAGAAATCAAGCTTAGATGCTTAATCCTAATCCTAACCTAGCTAATCCCCTAAAGGACTAATGTGTGTTTACAGACAAGTAAATAAAACTTATGCCTAACCCTGTTTCTAGTTTGAGTAGCACCAATTTGAAACATCCTTGAACTCACCCTAACAACTTGGTTGATGCAGGTTAAAGCATACAGGATGGTCAGGACTCGAGGGAGTCGAGGCAGGGGAACGTCGTCTCAAGCACCACCAACACCGCCAGCGCCACCACCACCATCGCCCGAACTAGCCCTCATACTGCACTCATTGGAAGCCATTAATGAGACTTTAAAGGCGTGACAATCGACAGGGACTGAAGTGGAACCCCCACCATCTGGAACAGGTAATCCAGAAGTGTCAAGGGATTCAGGGGGATGACCTCCACCCGAAGACATCATGCGAGAATTGTAGAAGATCAAACTTCCATAGTTTGTCGGGGGTTGCGCCAGTGAATGCATGACAAGGTGTCGGGGGTTGGAAGGCATGACAAGGTGTTTTTCCTTAAGGGACTATGCGTCCAACTCAAAGGCAAAGATCACAATTTTTCAATTAAGAGAGAGCGCCTTGAACTGGTGGGGAAAACTGGAAAGACAACTGCACCTTACCCTAGACACAATATCTTGGGAACTTTTCGAGGAGAGGTTCTGAAGGAAATATCTACCAGCATACTACGAGGAACAACAGGTAGGCGCATTTCATGCCTTAGTACAGGGAAACAGAACTGTAGAAGAATATGAGATCAGATATATGGAACTGTTCAAATATGTTTCATATATGGACAATGACCAACGACAGGTAGAGTGCTTCGTCTATGGATTGAACCTTAAGATAAGAGCTATGGTATGGATGTGGAAACCGTCTTCAGTAGCAGAAGTGGTGGAAAATGCACGTTATGCGGAAGAACACATGAATTTAACCGGGTGTACAAGACTGACATTTCTGCATCACCTGGGATTCCTAGGAAAGGCCCCGAGGACATTTCCTAGGGGAGGGGGCTCAAGGCCACCACCATATGGTAATAGAGTCACGCCAAGGACAGTAGTTGCAGGGATTTCAATGGCAGCGAGTGCATCATCTCGTTCATCGCCAACGGCGCAGATAGGTCAACGACTATCTCAAGGAACAACGAGTAGGGGCAAGGGTTCCAGGGGAAGGAACTCATTCCAGAGACAATCACATAATAGTACACAGGTTCAATCTCATGTTACCTGTTTGGGGTGCAGAGGACCCCATTACCAGCGTGACTGCCCGTAGTTACAATCAGGGTTTGTGCATAGAGAAGGAAAGGCACCGCCAGGTCGAACATCAATCCACAGTGGTGGAGTCATCAAGTATGCTAAATCATATTAATTTTAAGATTTTGTTTGATTCTGATGCGATGGATAGTTTCATTTCACCATCTACATTAGAAAAGAGTGGGTTGGCAGCCTACTAGCACGATGACTTTAAACAACTCGAGATGGCTTCGGGGGAAAAACAAGTGGTTGGACCTAGCATCGATAATTGTATAGTAGACCTGGGAGTTTGTACTACTAGGTTGAAGGTATACGTCACTTCTCTTGGGGCGTATGATCTACTCATTGGAATGGATTGGTTAGTAGCTCACAGAGCTTTGGTAGATTGTTTCGCAAAGAGGGTGCTTTGTGTCGACGATGAAGGAAGACCATTAGAGATCCAAGGTGTACAGAGAAAAGTGTCATTATGCTTTATATCAACTATGAAGGTTAAGTGATGCTTGAGGCAGGGGTGTCAAATTTATGTAGTGGAAGAAGTGAATGAAAGGAAGGGACCCTCATTGGATCAATACCCGGTATTGTCATAATTTCAGGATGTTTTTCCGAACGAGTTACCAAGGTTACCTCCTGAGAGGGAGCTTGATTTTACTATTGAGCTAAAACCTGGTGCAAAACTGATCTCCAAGACTCCGTATCAGATGACAGCGCCAGAACTTTGTGAATTGCAAATGCAGTTGAAAGAGTTACTGGACTTAGGGCTAATAAGGCCCAGTGCTTCACCCTGGGGTGCTCCAGTAATTTTTGTAAAGAAGAAGGATGGATCCTTACGACTGTGTATAGACTACAGGGACTTGAACTGTGCTACAGTGAAAAATAGGTACCCAATGCCGCGAATAGATGACCTCTTCGATCAGATGAAAGGAGCAACGGTATTCTCAAATATTGATTTGTGATCAGGGTATCATCAATTAAGGATTAAGGAAGGTGATATCCCAAAAAATGCCTTTTGAACTTGGTTTGGACATTACGAGTTTGTTGTAGTACCTTTTGGATTGACCAATGCACCAACAGTATTCATGAGCCTCATGAACGGCGTATTCTGGAAGTACTTAGACCGTTTTGTACAAGTCTTTCTAGATGACATCCTCATCCATTCCAAGAATGAAAGAGAACATGAGGAACACTTGCGAATAGTGTTGTCCTACCTTAGAGAGAACAAATTGTATGGGAAGATGTCGAAGTGTTCCTTCTTCCAGAAAGAGATCCACTATTTAGGTCATATCATTTTCAGCGAAGGAATATTTGTGGACCCAGAAAAGGTAAAGGCCATTATGGAGTGGCCAGTGCCGAAAAATTCCCATGAGGTGAGAAGCTTCATGGGGCTTGCAATTTATTACCAGAGATTTGTGGAAGGGTTCTCAAAAATAGAAAAACCCATCACCACCTTGCAATGCAAGGGTGTCAGGTATGAATGGACAATAGAGTGTGATAGTGAATTCATTGAGCTTAAGAGGTTACTAACCAGTGCGCCAATTCTATGAGTGATGGATATGGAAAAGGACTTCACAGTCTGCACGGATGCCTCGAAGAAAGGGTTGGGGGACGTGCTAATGCAGGATGGAGGGGTGATAGCCTATTCATCAAGGAAGTTGAAGAAACACGAAGAGTTATATGCGACTCATGATTTAGATTTGGCAGCTGTAATGCTAGCTCTGAAAATTTGAAGGCACTATCTTGTGGGGTGAAACTTTGAGCTCAAAATGGACCATCAAAGTTTAAAACATCTCTTCACTCAAAGAGATCTGAATGACAAGCAAAGGCGATGGAGTGAGTTTATGAGTGAGTATGATTTTTGTATTTCGTACATCAAGGGAAAGGAAAATGTGGTTGCAGATGCCTTGAGTAGGAGACCACATATCTTCTCCTTGGTAACCTTAAAGGTCAATCTGATGGAACATGTGCTGGCACAACTCGAATGAGACAGTTGGTATTTAAAGGTTACTTCAAACCTCTAGAGCGGGAGGCAGTTATATCCAAAGTATGAAGGATATAGTCTGGAAATAGATGGACTGTTAAGATATCGAGGAAGGATGTACATCCCTGAGAATGGGGATATTTGAAGCATCATACTGAAGGAATCCCATAGAGCACTTTATTGTGCACATCCGGGTGTGAAGAATATGTACGCAGATATGAGGAAGCTCTTCTTTTTGGTAGGCATGAAGCGCGATGTAGTCCATTTCGTCGCCAAATGCCTAGAGTGTCAACAAGTGAAAGCCAACCACCATCACCCGGTAGGCTTCCTACAACCACATGATGTTCCTATGTCCAAATGGGAAGTCATCTCTATGGATTTTGTTGTGGGGTTGCCGCTCACATCTCTTAAACACCATGCCATTCTTGTGATAGTGGATAAGTTAACTAAGAGTTCTCATTTTATTCCAGTTAGAGACACTTACGATGTCACTGATGTGGCACGTGTGTTTGTAAGTGAGGTTATCCGTTTGCATGGGATACCTAGGAAGATCATTTCAGATCGGGACTCCAGATTCACTTCTAGGTTTTGGACAAGTTTACAGTCAGCGTTGGGGACTCAGTTGAACTTAAGCACAACTTATCATCCTGAAATAGGTGGGAAAACTGAGAGAGTAAATCAAGTCATGGAATACATGCTTAGGATGTATGTAATGGATAATCAAACCCAGTGGGAGAAGTACCTACCTTTGGTAGAGTTTTCCTACAATAACAGTTATCATAGTTCCATTGGAATGCCACCCTACAAATCTTTGTATGGGAGGCCATGCAGAACGCCATTGAGTTGGGATAGACTAGAAGACCAAGTAACAGTTGGGCCAGAATTGATTCAAGAAATGGAGGAATAGGTGATTTAGATTAGGCAAAGACTAAAGGAAGCACATGATAGGCAGAAAAGCTAGGCGGATGCACACAGGACCGATCGAAGTTATGAAGTGGGAGACCAGGTTTTCATTCATATCAGGCCTAATAAGAGTACCATATGGTTCGGGAAGGGGACAAAATTGTCACCTCGGTTTATAGGACCATTCAAGATCCAAGAGAAAATTGGACCCGTCACATATCGTCTCGTACTGCCACCCCACTTGCATAAAACGCATAATGTATTTCATGTATCTGTTTTACGTCATTATGTTGCTCATGAATCACATAAACTAAATTGGAAGGAAATGCAGGTATCGGACGTGGGAACCCTCACGGTAGAACCGTTACGCATATTGGACCGTAGAGTCCAAAAACTCAAGAACTATCTAGTAGACCAAGTTAAGGTCAAGTGGGACAAGTATAGCCCAGGATCTACTACTTGGGAAGACGTCGAGACACTATGGTGAGACTATCCCTCACTTTTTTTACCACCTCGAGAACATGTTTCTCGAAGGTTGGGTGTATGTAACACCACCTTTTGACTTAGATAGCCAGGATTACCTGAGGCCTATATACTTTATTTTCTAGTCACAATGAAACTATTAAGT
>ML806083.1:85466-98169 GCA_009831015.1 Picea engelmannii
TTGTTGAAACGGATAATTGTAATTAAAGAATTTCTCAAACAATTGATTGGTTGTTGTCTTTTATAAAAGACTAGTCTTGCTGACTAGATTGGATGCATACATAAATTACTAAAGGATGGTAGTTTTGATTATTAGTACATGCAAGAGACTTGCATGTACTAGCTACACATGCATTTCTTGTACATATACACTAGTATGCATGAGTTTTCTTGACTTACTTACTGATAATGTCGGTTACTTGTTATGAATGTGTGAACCATGTTTCTTTTCCTTTGTAGCATAAGATACCTTAACTTTGGGATGAAGTTTCCTGAAGGGTGGGTATATGTAACGACCCTGCTTAAATAGATGTATAGGATTATTAATTATAATTAATTTAATGATCTAACTATCCTAAAAGTTAGCTAAACAATAATTATTTCTTAAATAACATTAACTAATTAATTATTATTAATTACTTGTTCATGACTGTCAAGGATTGATTAATTATTAATTGACTTATTAATTAAGTAAGTAAAGAATTAAAGGGATTAATAAATTATATTGTTTAAATAAATAAAAAAAGGTTACGTATAAGGAAGGGATAAGGGGCATTAATAAACGGATAAGGGAACATGAATAATGGGATAAGGGGCATTAACTACGAAAGGATAAGATCATTAATAAATGGATAAGGAAAGTAATGAAGGAGGGGGAATTCGGTGAAGGGGCAATATGAAGTGAGGTTTACAAAGGAAGGGGGGGGATCATTCTACGGAGAATTTTATTTTGGGGAAGGTTTCTCTTGGATTGCATAGAGGAGAGTTTGAGTTCTGTAGTCGGGAAGGGTTAGTACAGGGGGCACCGGTTTGCTGGGGGTTTTGGGAACGGGGGCCAAGATATCCATATGGTATCTTGGAGCTAGGTAGTTGTCCTAGTTGGCAGGGTGGATACTCGGTTTTGGGCAGAGTTGGTCTGTGGATTCGAGCTGGGCAAGGCAGCAACAGGAAGGTCAATAGGACAAGAAGAAAATGGAGGGTTAGCATCAGACCCAGGTATTTAAAATTATGTATTTGTTTTATTCTGTTATAAAATTAATATCCGTTGTTAAATTTAACTTGCGTATGTGCTAAATTAAAAGGAATTATTGAATTTTCTGAATTCAAGTACCAGTTACTTTTTTGTTTGTAGAATTAATTGACGTAAATTTATTCGGCTATTACAGGATGATTCATCTTCTATCAATTCTTCCTCAATCAAAGAGTTGGATTTGGTTCTTCATGAGCTTATTAGATTTCAACGTCAAAATCCATCTCATTTGAAAATGGATGGATGCTTCCAACTTCCTAAGTTCTTTGGTAAGATCAATGGGGACATTGTGGATTCCTGGATTGAAATTATCTCTACATACTTCAACACTTGTAAGGGCATGTCTGACGAGGAGAAGCTTCAGATAACTAGCTTACAAATGGAAGGTTCTTCTCATGACTAGTGGCATACACTATCGATTGGGACCCATATAATTTAGGATTGAAATAATATGCCTCAAATTCTAGTCCTATTGGCACTTGGAAAGATCTTTGTCATGCGCTCCATAGGATATTCTATCCTCCTGACTAGAATTATAATATTTTGGCTCGTTGGTTCCAACTATGCCAATTTTCAGACTAGTCCATTCAACAAAACATTGAAATATTTACCAGGCTCTGTATCAAGATTCATATTCATGACTCTGAAGAGGTATTCATAGTAAACTTTAATTCTCATTTATTGGATTTCTTATGATAGGATATGGATCTTTTTTATAGTAGTTCTTTGTATAAGGCTTTCTCCCATTCTCTAGCAGTTGATCGTAATATAGCCTCTCTCTTGAAATCCTCTCACTCTTGTACTAAATTCTCCTCAACACCCTCCTCTCCAAAGTCTCCCTCTTCCCCTAAGTATTCTAAATATAGCAGATTCCATAAGTCTTCTTCCCATATAATTGTTGATTGTTGTGTCCTAGAGAATTCATCTACTGCCAAAAAACTTTTTGTCAATACTCACGAGTACTCATATTCAAATCCCCCTCATTATAAGAAAATATATTCATATAAACACATGGTTGTAGATCCCTCTTTTATTTTTATGGCTATTGATTCTAATGCTACCTCAGTGGCCCCTGTCTTTAAAAATAATTTCCAAATCAAGAAGTCTCTTGCTACATTCATTATTGATAATGGCAGCCAAAATAATTTAGTAGCTCAATATTTGGTGAACCAATTAAACCTACCCACCACCCCTAATCACTCTCCTTATCAATTAGAGTGGGTTCATAAGGATGGACCCCATCTCCTGGTCACACAACATTGTGTCGTTTCCTTTTCCATTAGAAATTTTTGTCATTCTATCCTTTGTGATGTGTCTCTTTTCGTTTGTTTGATCTTATTTTGGGAATCCCGTACTAGTAACAATGTGATTCCATCTATCATTCTCACATGCATGATTATCACCTCAAACAAGATCAGGTTTATTATCACTGAAATTTCATCCTCAACATTGCATGCAAATGGTTACAGGAATACAACATCTCCAAAGATCTATTAGTTCACATGCAACACCAAATATGCATTTCCAAGGGGAAAAAAACTATAGAACTGGTCAAAAAATTGACAAGCACCGAAACATTAAAGGAAGAATGCACACAGTGCGCGGGACAAAGAAGCCCTTAGAGCACACAATGTGCCATATGCATGACTGTGTACGAGAAAATATATGCACTCCTATGAACAACACATTTATGGTTATTCTCATCCCCTCACCCTCTTTTGGACCAAATCCCAACTTGATTTGACCCTCAAATCCAAGCTCAATCCGAATGGGGGGATGGTCAAAGACCTAAGGGTGTCCTAAAGGGCCCCTTGTCCACACTAAGAACCATTTGAATATTTCCTCAAAGAAATCCTATAAATGGAGGCCATGGGTGTAGTAAGAATTTAATAATTTCATAGTATTGTTATGTTGCCTCTATTCTCCTTCAATAAACCTCTTTTCTTCTTGGAGTATTCTACCAACATCTCAATAAGCTATTCCACACACCTCTTGAGGGAATAGGATTGTATTTTTTCACCATTTTATTTCTTGTTTATCATTGTAAGAATATCTCTCAAATAGGGGACTCAAGAGCCCTGCCAAGTAGGAAGAGGGGATCCATACGTCCTCCTTTCTCTACGTTGTTTTCCAACTAATATAGTTATCCATTGGTGGCATAATCTTGGTCATTTGGTTGATTGATTTTGGTTCAAAGTTTCTTATGCATTGTAGTTTTATTTCATTAGTTGTTCTTAGTTTATTTCCTTGTTTATTTCATCTGCTTGTATTTTTTAATTCATACACTAACCTTTGTCTTGTTTAGCAGGCCCAACTAGACTTGTAAGTTCCCTTGTTTTGATCACCCAAGTGAGGAAACAGACACAACAAGGTCAAACTTATGTTCTCACCTCTTCATCCCTGAAAGCTCCTCCTCTACTTGTTTTCCAAGTTGTCATCGACCAAGAAATCCTTAATAAATCTCTCTCCTTATCCTTTGTGTTTCCTATTAATCCATATGTGACACTTGAGTCAATTTCACTTGATATGTATTTTGTTTTCTCTGAATTTTATGATGTGTTTTCCCCTCCGAAAGGCATTCCACCTTAGTTCCCTATTGAGCATTCTATCCACCTTGTTCATGTTAATTCTCTTCCTAATTCCCCTGTGAACCATTTTGATCCCCATGAGGCTAAGGAAATTGAACACCAAATCCAAAAAAATCTCAATGTCGGGCATATTAGTCAACATACCATTCTCAATGTTCATGATTTTCATTATACCAGGAAGTATAACAACAACAACATAATAGTCAACATATAAAATGGTAAAATGCATAAAATACATACCTCAACATGTAGATTAGTTGATTTAGCCCCTTTCTGATTGTCCTTTCTCTTTCCCAAACTATCCCAAACTAAATATTAACCTCCCAACAACCTAGGAACAATCTCTCTGGCTCTGTAGTTCTAGGAATCCTTGATGTTTCCTAGCCCCCAAGACCAAAATTCCCAACAACAATAGTATCCCTGTGAGAATTCCCAAAAAGCAATTTGTTCCCCAATCTCCTCCTCTCATAATTTCTTCTTCCTTCTCCTTCTCCCAATTTCTCCTCCCCCCAAAAAAAAACAAGACCACTCTCCAAGTCATCTCCCCTCTTCATTATCCTCCTCCCTTCAATCCCTCTCCCTCATTAAATTCCCCAACTTCCTTATCCCCCCATTAATTTATCAGTAACCTTATCACCCCCCCATTAATTACTTCACCTACCAAGTTAATAATATTTTTTTTTTGACAAAAGCGAGTAATGGGGCTTTTATTAAAAACCGTGGAAAATCGCTGATGCTGTTACATAGTAGTAGGATTGATACTAAACTAACTAGAGAATACTTCTATTCATATCAGCTATTACATGACACTTAGAAGCCAATCCTGGCTTCAAAACGACTACTTAGGCGCCCTTTCTGACTGTTACTAGATGTTTATACAGAACTCTTGCTTTGGGGGATGCTTCTGAACTACTCCTTCCCTTTCCCTTTAGACTGCGCTTTTTCTTTTGTCCATTCCTTGTTGAGTTGTTCCATCTGTTGTTCTAGATTCCACATCCTTTCTTCATGGTCTTTCTTTGGCTTGCCTAGATCCTTCCTAAGCTTCCAGATCTCTTCACTCAAGCCAGATCTTATGTAGATGATATGGTTTTCTAAAGCCTCCATCCTTCTCCCAGCCTCACTGTCCAAGTTCTACAAGAATTCATCCAGGTTGGTCATGAGCCCCCGCAGATTTTCCATCTTCTCTTCCAACGCTGTGAGCCTTGCTTCCACCGTTAGCTTTGGGCCCGAACTCGATGCCATCGGGTTCTTCCGGAATCCTTCGCCTTCTGTCTAAAAGATGCCCTGTCTTGACCCTTCTGCGCGCTGCCTTTCTTCCTTTTCCCTTACCCTTCCTGCTTGCCTGAGTTTAAAACCCTGCTCTGTCCTTTCCTTGTTATATTATCTGCACGGAGGGATGACTTTGGGATGTGATAGTGTTGATTTCATGATGGAACTCCTTCCCGTCCTGGAGATTGCTCTGAATTTCCAAGATATCGTTGTCCTGATGTCTGCACCTGCGTCTTGTCCATTTGCCCACTTGTAAAAACTCATGATTTGTTGCCATTACGGAATGCTCCAATCCACTGTGACTTCATTGAGAATCATAGTACTTTTCCCCAAACGAGCTCCCATATTGGCCTCCTCATCCACCTAGGTGTTGTTTCCCCTTAGGACGTGAAACCAACGAATTGACTGGAACCGACACCTAAGGATCCTTATCTTATCAATGATGTTCTTGAGTTGCCCGTCCGATACCCTGGTATTCTGAATTAAAGTTTGAATTAGCAGCCTTGAATCTCCAATCACAGTTAAATTTTGAATTTCTAAGGAAAGGGCTTGGATGAGCCCTTGCCATAGGGCGAGGGCTTCCACTTTGTTATTTGGCTCAATTCCTAGGCCCCAGGCATACCTAGAAACAATGTTCCCAGAGGGGTCCCTTATTACTCCTCCTCCCCCTGCCTTCCCTGGGTTACCCTTAGACGCACCATCAAACGAGAGAATGTTGGTGTTTAGGGAGCTTTTCCATTCCTCCAATGCACTCTTGTCCAATCTAATTTCCCAGCTGCAAGGAAGAATGGTTGGTGGGCTTCCTGGTAATGCATTCTGAAGCCCAAGATGGAACATCCACCCTTCTTCTTCAGTTCCCAAGGCCTTCGAGTTGGAGGTCTTTATGAAGTAGTTCGCACTCTCACTAAAAAGACTTTTAATTTTAACTGCTACCTGTGCTGGTGTTCTTTTCTCTTCTTTGAAGATCCGGTGATTCCTTTCCAACCATAGCTTCCAGAGGATAAAATTCGGCAAATCTTTCCATGTCGCTGTGAGATGACCTTGGTTTGATGTCCTGAGAGGGCACAGGGCTTGCCAACTTGAGAATAGAAGCTGGAAATCCTGTGGGATGGGGGGGGTCAAAGCACCTAAACCAAGAGTTAGATTCCAAACCTCGTTGGCGAAGGGGCAGCTTAACAACAGGTGAATTGTTGTCTCCTCATCTTGACAGCAAAGAGGGCATCTTGTTGGCCCTTCCCAGCCTTTTTTACGGAGATTTTCTCCAGATAGAACTCCTTTTTGGGCTACTGTACAGACAAATAAATCAACTTTTGGGAGGGTTTTAACTGCCCATATTACCTTCCAGACAGCCGAGTCTTGAGGTGCTTGAAGGCCTGGGACAAGGTGACGGTATCCCCTGGCTGAGGTGTAGATTCCAGCATTGGAACCCCAACCTATCTTGTCTTTCTTTTTCTCTCTTAGGGGGGTTCTTCCTTGCAATGCTTCCTTAAGGCTGCTCCACTCTTCTTCTAGTTCCTGAGGTAACGAAGCGATCTCCCACCTGGACCAAGACTTATTTTCATCATTTTTCCATGTCAAGATATCCCAGAGGTTGTGAATGTTGTTAGTCTGCATCCTTTCTTTTAGCCGCCTTACCTCCTGCCTAGCTGAAATTGCTGCTCCTCCAAGAACTGAATCTTCCCAAATGTTGATGCTTTGCCCATTTCCCAGGATCCATGTGATTTGTGGGAGGAATGTTGGTAATGCCTTCTGGCATAAGCTGAATATTGGAGAGCCCTTCCCTGGTCTTGTGGGGTTACTTAAACATTTTTTTCTAGGCCCCCAGAAGTACTTTTTCCAGAGGGCTCGCTTGCTCCAACTGACTGTCCCTGTGATAAGATTCCATAGAATTTTGGCTCCAAGTGCCAAATTTTGTGACTGCATGTCCTTTATTTGGAGACCCCCTTCTAGGCGGGGTTTTGTAAGTTTCCCCCATTTTACCAAATGAAGCCTTTGACCTGTTTGCTTTCCTCCTTCCCAGAGGAAATGTCTGATCATCACCTCTACTTTCTGAATTACAGATCTCAGCGCTAAGAGAAGAGCATTTTGATAAATTGAAATACTGGAGAGGACTGCTTTAATGAGGACTAGTTTACCTACCAAGTTCAACCAATTGGCGCCCCAGGATTGGATCCTATTTTTTATTTTTTCTATAATATTGTTCCAGTGTGCTACTTTTGGGCCGGCCTTAGTGATAAGGACTCCTAAATAGTTGAATTCTTCCCAGCTGGTGCTTCCGGCGATCCCAAGTGTTCTCTATATCTCATGCATTTCTCTGGGGTTAACATTCCAGCCATAGATTTTACTCTTGGTTGTATTAATTATGCCACCGGAAATGTTTGTAAACACATCTAGTTCCTTCTTGAATTTTTTTTCTATTGTTGTGCTTGCGCCTCCTAGGAGCAGCGTATCATCCGCATATTATGCATGATTTATATCCTTGACCCCTTTTGCAATACGCAGCCCAGAGAGGTTTTGCTGACGTTGCCCAAACTCTAATTGAAGACTCAAGACAGAGTCTTGAATAGCATATAGAAGAGGGGAGAGGTGGCATCCCTGCCGGAGGCCTCTCGAGGCTTGGAAAAACCTTGTGGATCTTCCATTTACCAAAGGAGCTATCCACGATCCTGAGATACAAGCTTTAATCCAGCTTATGAAGGAGGGCGCAAACCCAAAATGTTCCATTACTTGAAACAAAAAGGTGTGCCTTACCCTATCAAATGCATTTGAGAGATCGAGTTTGACAATCATACCTTTGTCTTTCCGTTGAAGGCTTGAGTGAAGTGCCTCTTGGATGAGGATGATATTGTCCGTTATGCTCCTTCCTTTTATGAATCTTCCTTGGTTCTCTGGAATAATGGCAGGGAGGACGCTTTGAAGTCTGTTCGCTATGAGTTTGGTAAGTATCTTATAGCTGGTGTTACATAAGGAGATGGGTCGGAATCTGTCGAAGATGGCCACTCCTTTTTCCTTTGGGAGTAATGCTAAGAATGAAGAATTAGTCCCTCCTTCGATTTTGACACAAGATTGTGATTTCTTGATGAGTTTCGTGAGGTCAGACTTGATAATATTCCACCCATGTTGGTAAAATCTGGCAGTAAACCCATCAGGTCCAGGGGCTTTATCCAGATGTAGTTGATCCAGGGCCTCTTTAATTTCTTGTTGGTCTATTTCCTTGACTAATTTCCTATTCACCTCTTCTTGTATCTTTGCCTGGATCAAATTCAATTGATAGGAGGCTGGATTGTTTGCTTCTATATGAGGCTCTGTATAAAGTGCTTCAAAAGTTTGCACCGCTGCCTCCTTAATGCCTTCAAAGTCCGTTATAATCTGTCCCTGGGTGCGGATTTCTGTCACTGTTTTGAACTGCTTCCTGGCCTCCCCTTGCTTGTGAAAGTAGGCGGTGTTCTTGTCCCCTGCTTCGAGCCAGAGACATCTCGATTTCTGCTGCCAATGTTTCTCCTCTTCTCTGCAGACTGGTGCCAGTGTTTTTGTAGCCTTGCCTCTTGTTGCAAAGATTCTTCCGAGGGTTCCACATTTTCCATTTCCAGTTGAAATGCCTCTAAATGCTGTTGTGCTTCTAGGCATTTGGAGATGGGATTTGGTAAAGTTCTGGCCCATTCTTTTAATGCTCTTTTTAACTTCTGAAGTATTTCTTCCCATACGTAAAATGGGGAGCCTGAAACTGGTTCGTTCCATATTCTAGCTACCAGGGCCGAGTAGCTTTCTTCTTGGATCCATATTGGGCTGAAGCGAAAGGGGATTGGCCCCAGGTTGTAGTCAAAAGTCAGACTTAAAGAGATTGGCTTATGATCTGACATGTTGTGTGGTAGAATGGAAGAGTCTATATTTAACCCTAAGATGAGGAAGGAGCTTTGGACAAGGAATCTGTCCAGTCTTGCTGCGATATGCCCTGGCCCCACCCTCTTGTTTGACCAGGTGAACTTCCCTCTTGCAGGCTTTATATCCTCCAGCTCCCAGATAGACATAATGTCCTCTACCCATTCCCTTGCTTGATCCCTAACTGTTGAGCCTCCCTTTTTCTCATATGCCGAGAGGGTGAGATTCAGGTCGCCCCCAAGGATGATATTGTCCAATGCGTTGTCTTGCATGAAGTCTCTTAAGGTTTCCCAGCAAGAGAGTTTGTCTTTTGGCAAAACAGGAACATAGATATTAAAAAGACTTACTTGTCTCCCGGTGTCCAAATGGACCAGGCTGGTGTAGATCCAATGTTTGCGACTTTCGTATTTGCATAGGTCATATTTTTTGGAGTTCCATATCGTGCCAAGGCCGCCCGATGCCCCTCTGACACTTTCTGCAATACCACTACTGACATTCCATCTTACTTTGACTTTCTGGAGGAAATATTGTCCCTCCATCTTGGTTTCTTGGATCAACATGATCTCGGCTTTAGCGGCTTTGATAATGTCTTTTAGCGCTTCTTCGTTAGGTGTGCTCCCGAAACCTCTGCAGTTCCAAGACACCAATTTCATTGATTACCTGATGGGGATTGTTGGCCTTACTGGAAGGCCTTGGATTTCTTCCTAGTCTGTCTGACGTTTATTATCTGCTTGAGGGTTGGCTGTGATCCATTCAAAATGTCCTTGTATGTCTCTTTTTCCCGCTCTGCTATTTTAGACTTCCTTCCTCTTCTTAGATTTTTCGGAGTGAGCTCTATGTTTCTGTCTTCCTCACTGCTACTTTCTGAGTGGATTTCACCGTCCTCCCTTGCATGCACTTCCCCTGGCTCTCTAGTATCTTGCGCTTGGTCTTTCTCTTTTCCCTGCGCCGAGATTTCCACTAGATCCGAGTTTGGTCGCTGTGGCTTGAGCTCCTCTGAATGACTTGGATCCGTGACCCCTGCTGCAGCTCCATTTTTTTTTCCAGCTTCTGTTCCCTTATTTCTTTCCCGTGCTTCCTGGTTGGGACCCAAATTTGCTTGAGGTGCCCGATCCGAGTTTCCTAGTCTTGGGACCTTTGCTCTTGAGTTGGGTTTTGTCTTACCAACCTTTTTCCATCCTTCACTTGCGTCTTTTTCCATGCTCAGATATTTGGGACAATTTCTCTGAAAATGCCTGTATTCATGGCAACCCCGGCACTTAAACGGCAATTGTTCATAGTCTAGTTTTTGAAAGTGTTTCCATTCCCCTACTTTTAGTTTGACCACCTCCGGGAGTCCTACCTCCAGGTTCACCTCTACACAGATATGAGCACACGAATACTGATCTTTTGGATCCACCTTATCAATGTAATTCCCAAGACCGTTGTCGATTACCTGAAGCGAGGAGTTGTTCCAACAATGGATTGGGAGGTTTGGGAGCCTCACCCAGACCGGGACTTCCTTGGGGACCTCCGACTCCGGATTGAAACTCGGGTGCCATCGATTCAGGTAGAGGCCTTGGGGGGCCATGAAATACGGTTTGTTCCTAAAGATCAAGTCCCGATCAACTTCTGAGATGAACTCAAAAATGTAATAACCTCTGCCTATTGCATAGCAAGTAACACTGTTCTGCATTAAAGGTCTCCATGAATTGACCCACCATCCCTCGCTCAGCTAACGAGACCGCTACTCTCATTGGATGATCTGGAGGCAGAACGATTTCAGGGACCGTTTCTAAACGTTTTACGAAGGTTGGAGGTGCAACGTCTGTGGATTTCTTGCCCTATCTGGTCAGAAGTTTTCGAAACGCGTTGGTGTGAGGGGGAGGAACGCAAGGTTCCCCGCCCTCAGGGGCGACCATGGAACGAACTCTGTAAGCGACTAGGTCAAATCCCAGCGCCTGCCCATCCGCTCTGTGAGGAGAATGCTAGAAAGCTATAGAGCACAATTACCAAGTTAATAATATTATAATAAAAGACTCAATGAATTTATTTTAATAATTAATTAAAATAAATTTAACAACCATGATAATTAAATAATTAAATAGGGTTGTTACATACACCCACCCTTCAAGAAACTTCATCTTGAAGTTAGAGTAGTTTACAATACAAGGGTAATGACACATGGTTCATACATCCATATCAAACAAACAACATCATCAGTTTAAAAAAACTTATACATGTAAGTTTTAAACCTGCGAAGTAAAGCAATGCATATAGATTCTTAAGCAAAACAAAAATTAATGAATGGCTCATTCACATAGTACACAGAGATTTATATCGGAAACCCTCAACTGGGAAAACCTTTCTTATATTCATTATATCGAATTTCACCATTCACCATACAATATATATACAATTTTTTAGGTATTCTGTAGATACCAAAACCCTAATACCTTAATCAGGAATTAATTTAGAAAAGTGCTAAAAATAGCAAAAACTGCCGAAAAAACAATTTCGGGGTGCTACCCTAAACCCCATTGGCCCCGGGCTATCGCCCGGTTCCGAACACTGCTCATAACTAGGGGGGGAATACCTAGCCCCCCTGGGACCCTCCTAGGAAGTGCCCGATGAACATGGCACAAAGAGAACTACTAGAGGGATTGTTAGATGCAGTTATCGAACCTAACGTGCCCACACACACATATGCAATGAATATAACATATACCCAACATTCTCCCACTTGTTGTTTTCTTTGCATCCAGGGGTCCACATGGTTATATATTCGACAATCTAGGGTAGCAATTCCCATTGTTACTCTACACTAGGAGAACTTTTATGTGCTCACAGACTTTGTCAATAAATCTGCAACATTCTTCAAAGTGTCAAACTTTTCCAACAACACCTTCCTTTCCTCAACCATGTCTCTCACAAAGTGATAATGAACATCAATATGCTTTGTCTTCGAATGATAAGATGGGTTCTTTTACAGGAAGATTTCACTTCGACTGTCACAATATAATATCACCGTTTGTTGTACCAACCAAATACCTAAACACAGTCTCTGTAACCATATTGCTTCGTTGCTTGCATGAGTAACTTCTGTAGTTGAGAGTGCCACTACAACCTGTCTTTTTCTCATCCAACTGATTTCTCCTCCAAATAGATTAAACACATACCCACTTGTAGATCTTTTGCGATCCATTTCTCCAACCCAGTCTACATCAACAAAGCCATGTATGTCCACCACTCTGTCCAATCCTGGTCTTCCTTGGTAGAAAAATCCATAATTGGTAGTGCCATGCAAATACCCAAAGACCCTCTTTACAGTTGTTCAATGCTCCTTCCCTAGTTTTGACATATACCTACTCAAAACTCCCACTGCATGTGCAATGTTCGTTCTAGTATAGACCCTTGCATACATCAATCTTCCAACTGCACTGGCATACAGAACATGGGACATGTCGTCTTCTTCTTCCTGTGTCTTGGGACATTGATCTGCAGATAACTTTACACCTATAGGAATAGGAACCTTGATCGGTTTACTTCCATGCATATTAAACCTTTGCAATATCATCTCAACATATTTTCTTTGATTCAACTAAAGTTTCATGTTTGCACGATCTCTTTTAATCTCCATTCCCAGAATGAAGTTAGCAGCACCGAGATCCTTCATGTCAAATTTGGAGGATAGCTGTGATTTCACCTCCTTGATAACATCCATATTATTTCCTACCAAAAACATGTCATCAACATACAACACTACATAAATGAAGGGATTACCATCCTGCTTGGAATATACATAGTGATCAACACTGCTTCTCACAAATCCCAATCCAAGGATGTATGTGTCAAACATTTGGTACCACATCCTAGGTGATTGCTTCAGACCATATATTGACTTCTTTATCTTACATAAC
>ML806083.1:130840-154472 GCA_009831015.1 Picea engelmannii
CCCTTATTGATTATGTCAAGAGTGACTTCAATATGAATGTGTACTGGAATACATTGATCTCCAATGGTGTAACAAAAGAACGCCTTGCAAGTTATGATCGTAAGATCTGTTCAGAGCCTCGTTTCAGGAGTGATCATTATTAGCTATTGATGGACAATTGGTATGAATTTTTGTCTTTCATTGATTTCAACCATTACAAAGTGATATTGTAGATTGATGTCAACCCTTAGTGATTGATGTCAACCTTTGGAGAAAGTCCGGTAGCGAATTTTGGTAGCACAAAGTTTTGGGTAATGGACCCAAGGTTGTTTCATGTATAATGGTATGAGTTTTAATATATTTGAAGGTAATTATACTCTATATGGATAGTACATGTCATTCCATTTCCAGTGGTATGTAGAACGTCACATATCTCCTCATGGTTAGAGAGTTATGGTCATGAGAAGTTGGAGAACCCAGGTTTCGTTAATGGAAACAAGTTTGTTTGATAAGTAATGGTATGTGTTTTGATATATTTGTAGGAAATACTATTCTATATGGATAGTATATGTCATTCCATTTCCAGTGGTATGTTGAATGTCACATAACTCCTCACGGTTAGAGAGTTATGGCCATGTGAAGTTGGAGAACCCTCATGAGTCATCTAGAAGTCCCAAAAGGTCAAAGTAGTCAAAGTGGTTTAAGAGATTTTAGAAGGTAAATAATAAAATGAAGTGACGAGTATACTATAATTCAAAATGAATACAAAATAAAAATTTTAAATAATAAAGTTAATGGAGAAATTAGAAGCGGGTTAATCCTAAAATAAGGAAAGTGGGTTAAGATGGTTAGAAGGTAACCCCTTGAGGAAGCTACATGAAAGTATAAATAAGAGGAAAGGTTCTCTCATTTTAATCACACTTGAGCATATTGAATATCTGCAGGTGAGTGGGGTAAGAAACGAATATCCAAGCTGAATTTCAGAGGGAAGATGAATTGAAGAAGACTGAAATTCAAGGGAGGATAAATTCTTTTGATGATGCTTTCTAAGGTATGTTATTTACAGGTCATGTCACCATTTTTGCAATAAATTTCTTTATAGAATTATTCAGATTGTGAAATTTGGAGGCCATTTAGGAAACATATCCAAGTAGATTTGATACAAATTTCAGCTTGGGGGTCGTTGTACTTTTGGATTTATACGTCGTGGAAAATATGGTTTGTGGCTAGTCCTAAAACTAGTCTAAAATAGGTGTTTTGGGTAAGCACGTCATAACTTCTTCATAAAAGATACAAATTTAGTAATACCAAATGTATTGGTTATAGTATATTTTTTAGT
The DNA here is from genome assembly GCA_009831015.1 of Picea engelmannii. Classification (NCBI taxonomy): domain Eukaryota; kingdom Viridiplantae; phylum Streptophyta; class Pinopsida; order Pinales; family Pinaceae; genus Picea; species Picea engelmannii. The sequence goes on from ML806083.1 coordinate 132,159, forward strand.
ATTTTGTGTACAATTTTCATGTCCATACTACAAATACTCCGTGTGGGGCACGCTCTACAATTTCTCTCTCCAGAATAAGCCAAAATTCAACAAGGTATGTCAGTTTTTCTATAACTCCTTTTCTGAGAGGTTCCAAGTAGTGAAGTTTGGAGGAATTGCATAAAAGACATTGAAGAGCATTTTATACCATTTTTAGTTATTTATTCATTACAAGTACATAGTTATGATTATTTCAAGTTAGGGTTGTCGACTAATCCAAAATTAGTCATGTGAGACTAAAGTAAAGTTTGATGAAAATTCTAGCCTCTTGTTGTTAAAGTTAAGGAAGGTTTGCAGGTATGTGATCTTATACACCAGTTCTATTATGGAGTTACAAATCAGATTTGGATGATGAAATTGATGAGTATTTTAGCTGAGGTACATGTTGGGTACATGGTTGAGACAAGTAGTTGACAAGTTGGAACATACATGAGGTGTATAGTTGTGGATGTTGGTACATCTTGATGAGTCATAGTTGATGAGTAGTTGATACATGATTGGTACATACTTGGTACATGGTTGGAGGCACTTGTTACTAGTATTGTTGACACATGGTTTATGGATGATGTAGCATACTTGTATTGGTATATTATTAGAAGAACATATTGATCTTGGTGATGATTATGAGTTGTTGTGTTATTCTTGGTTGATGCACATATTTGAGAGTTGTCTTGGTGATTGATATTGGTGAGTAGATATGATTTCATTTATAAGATTGATGAGACAGGTTGTTGTGACATATTATTTGTACAAGTTTGGTGCATGGTTGATGCACTTGTTTATGGTACAGGTTGATTACAAGTTGTTTGGTACAGGTTGGTGCATGGTTGATTTACTTGTTTATGGTACAGTTTGATTAAAGGTTGAGGTACAGGTTGGTGCATGGTCGATGCACTTGTTTATGGTATAGGCTCATTACATGATGTTTTTTTATAGGTCCATGCATGATTGATGCACTTGTTTATGGTACAGGTTGATTACAGGTTGAGGTACATGTTGATGCATGGTTGATGCATGGTTCAAGTTATTGGTACAGGTTGTTTTGTGCAGGTTGATTGGTACAAGTTTACAACAATATATCCCACAATTATAGTGTAACAATGGTTCCATCATTTAACTTCTACGTCAGGGTGGTTGGACGGGGCAAGGACAGGTGGTTGTAGTCAAAGAACATAGAAGGTTGTAGCCTCCTTATAGTTATAGCCAGAGAATTGCGGAGTTGGATCTTCCCTCAAGTTGTAGCCTGAGAAATTAGGGGGTCAGAGCCTCCTTCTAGTTGCATATAGAAAATAAAGGAAGTTTGTACTTCCAATGAATGTAATTCTTAAAGACATATAAGAAAAATCATTTTGTGGCTTTCTCTCACTTTGGGTTTCCACGTAAAAACATTGGTGTACTTTGTATGTGTATGATTGCTCATTTTTTCATTATTTATTTACTTTGAAACTATTGGATTATAATGCTACATTGATATAACACTTTCATATTGTGGTTAAAAAGGATTGAATTGCTCAATTACTGATTCACCCTCCCTTTGTTATCACTCCAAGAAACTCTTTGAGGTTGTAATACAAAGATGCTTGGTAACTTAAGGTAAACTTGTTTTTGTATTTTATATGTGTGGATCAATGGGATAACTCAATTACAATATGCTATTCAGACAGTCAAAATGAGAATCAAATGAATCAGTGCTCCAAAGGATCAATATTTAGATGATAGCTTTTTAGTGGGTGAGAAAAAAATGCTTATAAACCAAATACATAAGTAGTGTTTAATAAGCAATGATAATAAACTATTAATCAAGTTATGATCTAACCAATGAGATGGCATTCATTCTGAAGCTAAAGCAACTTGAATAAGAGTACATAAGGAAAGATGAGAATCTGACATCAATAGAGAGAGAAAATTGTGATTTGTATTATCATATGGAAAAGTTTGTTTACAATATAATATCTTTTGTATCCAAAATCAAACCTTTACTTTATCAAAATGATAATTATTTATACCCTTTACAATAGATCTTAGATCCCTGAAAAATGGATCTAGATTTCTAAATATAGAAAACAGAGTGCAAACTACTTACAATCAGGGAATTGAAAATCTATTTTATATGAATCAAATTGTCTTCAAAAGGTCTTTGGCATCTGGTCTTTATCATGGTGTGCCCCTGATGTCTCCCTGATGTGTCTCTTATGTGTTGACAGATGTCTTCAAAACTAAAAACTTTAAATAGATGTGAACAAAGTTTGAGTTGACCATTTAAGCATTCACCTCCTATATCTCCATGAATCTTTGAAACTAAAGATTTCATGATTTGTTTATTAATTTTTTGATGCCTTCTTATCTTTTAAATCACCCAAAAATTGCTCTGTTCGAGCTCAAAATCTTGAAAATGCTTTCTCTACGGTTTCACCAGCTATTCCACCTTAGAATTTGCTAATTAACTGATGAAAGCTTTGCTTTTCAACGACCAATTGGTTATAACTACACCTCCTGTTCTGGTGAAAAAAAAAATTTAATCAAAAGGAAAACCTTTCATGTTCAAAATCAAAAATCATTGTTTCTATTAGTCTTAATTAATCTCCTTGCAAATTTATAGTGACCTGTGCCAGAACCTGTAAATCTGAGTGTGTGGTAATTCTTGCTTTCAAATTTTTTTATTTCTCTCTTAAGATGCTTAGCTAACCACCATAAGTTGTTATAGTCCTTTGTGATCATTTTTGTCTTCTTATTATCGTTTATACTTTCAAGTGCCAGCTTCTCAAAAGCTGCATTGGTCTTTGCACAATTCTCTGATAAAGTTTTATATCTTGCCTTTATCACCCTTTCAAAAATCTCCTACTGTGCTATTATCTCTTTCAACTCCTTAATCTTCTATGATTTATTTGATTTCTTATTTCTTAAGGTTTCACCTTCATATTTGGAAGTAAAAACTTCAAAATCTTGTGCAGGTTCTATGGAGTGCTCTGGACTTTTGATGGATAGAATTTCATCATCTTTTTCTGGTTCTATATCTGAATCTGTGTATGGAAGATTTATAACATTTGCCTTCTTTACTATGGATTGCTCTAGGTTTGTTTCAAAATCTATTTTATTTTTAGCTTTCTTGGCCTCTATGCTAGATTTTTTCTCTTCTGGTGACTTTGGGAGAGCTCTCCTTCTCTTTGAGATACTCTGAGAAGTTGTTTGCTTCTTGCCTGCTTTCTTATTTGCATTCATAGGTTGAGTTTGGGTATCAAAACCTTCCCAAAAGACAAAGTGTTGCCAAGTTCTTTTTCTCTGTCTCAATTATTCTAAGATGATCATTTTAATCATGCCATAATGAAAAAGGGTATTATTGATGTTGAATGGTTCGACTTTGATCCTATTACACACATTTGTTAGGATTCTATAAAGAAAGAAAGACAGATTTAGAAGGAACTTCCTTGTGAAGTGATCTAGGAGTCTAAAGTGATATAACATCAACTTGTCATACCTACCCTCTGAGGTTACATATAGTTGAATTCCTTTGAAAAGAACCTGCCATTCATCTTCAAGGTAAGAAACAGGAATACTTTTCTACCAATTTATACTTCAAAACTTTGTCTTGAGGTATGATTTAAAATTCAAGTTCTTGGTTACTGTTGTTTTAAACTAACTTTGACCTGTTCTAGGGAAGCCAGTTGTTGAAGCAATGGCAGATTCAACAACTATGAGTTCCAGAGAACCCACTTTATCTTTCTTTCCATCATATGACTTTGCCAAAGTCTCTATTATCGCCTGATGATAAACCTCCTGCAACTTTTCTATATAGGTCATACATCCTGCATCTGAGAAACGCTTCTGAACCTCTGGATGAGACTGCAATAAATATAAGTTGTCTAATTATTTCCTCAGAAGTGGTCCTCCTCGCTTCCTTTCCATATGAAACTTAATCACCAATTAATCCATACATGTTTGACACAATAATCTTTCTAAATAAGGAAAAGGCTGGCACTGGTGAAAATTACCCCGTGTTATCAATTGACATATGAAACCCCATAATAGAATCTATAAACACTGTGAGTTTGAAATAAGAAATGATGATTTGATTCGATGTCAATAGATATCTGGTACTTTATCCTCTGGTTGTAATGATGATTAAGAGTTCATCACATCTTCAAAACCTACTCTATTTTCCACACGAAATACGTGATCACAATCTATCATGATATCCTGCTAGAACATGGTGAAAAGGTGTAACCACTCATTTTCTTCCATTAACTCGTCATGATGATCGTATGGCGTGTGTCTAGCGTACCCTTTTTGGGTTTCTATAGTCATTGGAGAAAAACTTGTGTTAACACTTTCACCGGCTCACTTGTTGTTGGGAGCACCCTTTAGCCATTGAAACCTGAGGCTTTCACCGACTAACTTCAACTTCAAAATAGATGTTATCTGTTGAAAAGATTTTTCTTGATCTTTTGAAAAGACCTTTTGAGGATTGATTTATTTGTAGAATAACACCTTAAATCCTATGTTTTGGCATTTCAAAATTCTAAAAATTTATATAGAACCCTATTTATAACCATGCTATCACCTACAAAATGGTACAAATTGACTGATTCGTTTTGGGAGATAAAATTTGGCTCCAGCTGGGATGGAGACCTCCCTGTGAGGTTTCCAAGAACCTAGTTTGACTCAGTGGCCTTATTTACAACTTGAATTCAAAACTGATTTTACTCAGTATTCCATTGGGCATGGAGTTATTGATAAAACAAAACAAAAACAAAAACTGAAAAGAATATGTACAAATAAGCAGGCTTTAAGGAAAACCTCATGAAAATTAGATTTTCAGAAAGCACCCATTGAATGGGCCACCTAATACTTCTTCACCTGCAAGATCTTGGAGGAAAAAAGTATTTTTCTGCTGAGCTGATGCTATGAAAAATGGAATTGTCCAGAGTGCATCAAACCTGCCATGTTTTCCCTTTTCCTACCTTGTTTCATCCCATTTCAGAACCAAATCTCCTGCCTTGAAAATATCTGCCTTAAGTTTTCTGTCAAAAATTTCTTTCATCATCCATTAGTGTAACTTTTTCTCTTCTAGAAGCTTCTCTCTGTCTTGTTGCAACTCTACCAAATTGTGGATCCTCCTAGTTAGATCATTTGGCTCAGAGTCGGCTTCTTGTAAAAATTTTGCAACTGCCAATGCAAGTTGAACAGGAAATATGGCTTCAATTCTATATACTAACTGGAAGGGGGATGTGCCAATTGACTTTTTATTTGTAACTTTGTCATCCCAAAAAGAAAATTTCAACTTGGAATCCCAACCCTTGGTATTTTGTTTAAGAAACTTTTTTATGATTCTGACTAAACTCTTATTTGATGCTTCAGCTAAGCCATTTCCCTATGGATAGTAAGAAGTGGAATGTACTAGCTAAATCACCATCTCTTCACATAATTTTACCAAGTGTTTATCATTAAATGCAACAACGTTATCTGTGACTATTCTCTTAGGGCAGCCAAATCTGGAGAATATGTTTTCTTGCAAAAAATTAATGATGACAGTGTGATTGGCATTTCTTGTAGGAATGGCCTCAATCCATTTGGTAAAATAATTAGTAGCAACAAGGATCCATCTATGTTGATTTCTAGAAGGTGGATGAATCTCACCTATGAAGTCCAAACCCCATTACTGAAAAGGACCCGTGACCACAACAGGTTTGAGGGGATTAGATTTTAGTTGTTGTTTGTCTGCAAACCTTTGACATTTGTCACATGTTTTCATAAATTTACACACATCTAAAAATAAACATGGCCAATAGTAACCAGCTCTCAAAATTTTATGAGCGATAGTCTTCCAATAATGATGTCCTCCAAACTCACTATTATGAAATTCAGTCATGATTTTAGTTGATTCTTCTTGGTTTATGCATCTCAAGAGTATCCCTATTGGATTTTTCCAAAATAATAACTTGTCATTTATGCAGAAATTTATGGCCTTAAGCTTTAAATCTCTCCCTTGTGTTTTTGTCAAATCTGAAGGAACTGTTAAATTTTGTAGAAAATAAATAATGTGACTATACCATTCACAATCAGCTAGGTGAGGAGAAACCTGCAAATTATCACTACCTATGTCTTCTAAAACCTAAATGTTCTCTGCATTTATACCCACAAAATTCACCTCAAGCAACTTACAATTTTCATCTGCAAGGAGCTCGGCAAGTCCTTGACCTTTCAGAAGTTTTACTGGCTTGATCTCAACATCAAATTCAATTAACAGATCTTGAAGGTACATAGGCTATTACTCTGGATTGAATAATGTAAATCCTGAAGGATTTTAATGACTTGATGAGTGCATATGCTTGTTTTTCCAATGGTTCATACTTTACTTCAACATCTCTCAAGACTTTACTGAAGAAGGCAACTGGTTGCTCCTGACCATCAACATTTTTCTGCAATAGTACAAATGCAATTGTATCTTTTGAAGCAAATGAGAATATGTAAAAACTCTTTTTCAAAGTTAGGACTAATTAAAACAGGGGTTGTCATGATAGCTTCTTTGATAGCATTGAAAGAATGTTTAGATTCTTAAGTCCACCTAACTTCATAATTCTTTCTTAACATACAAGTGATGTGCTTTGTAAGCTCTGCAAAGTTTGCTATAAACCTCCTGATAAGGTTTATAGTTCCAAGGAAAGACTGAATATCCTTTTTTGATCCAGGAAGATACAATTTTTTAATGGCTTCTACTCTTTTTGGGTCAATCTTTACCCCATCAGTTGAAACAATATGTCCAAGCAATTTCCCTTCTTTAAGTGAAAAATTAGATTTCTTAGGATTAAGAGAAATTCCATACCTTCTGCATTTTAGGAATGCCTTCCTCAAGTGTTGCAAATGGTCTTCATGGCTGCTTGAAAAAACAGTTATGTCATCAAGATATATCAAAACAAATTTGTCTTTATCTCCAACGAATGCAATGTCCATTTCTCTTTGGAAACTAGCTCCAGCATTCATCAGTCCAAAAGGCATATTTTCATACATCAAAGTGCCCCATGGAGTGGTAAAGGCATTCTTTTCTATGTCATCCAGATGTACAACAATCTAATTGTATCCAAAGAATCCATCAATAAAGGACATCACACTTGACCCTAACACCTTCTATAAAATGAGTTCCATATTGGGCAGTGGGTGGTTGTCTTTCCTAGAAAACTTGTTTAAATTTCTGAAATCCACACAGAGTTTGATCTCTCCATTTTTCTTTATGACAGGTACAAGGTTAGCAATCCAATATGATTATCTGAGAGGTATAATAATTTTATCATACAATAATTTCTTGATCTCTTTTTCCATGGTAGGCAGCAACATAGGACTGAAAGATCTAAGCTTCTACCTAAATGGTTTGGTATCTTTGTTTAAAGGAATCTTGTGTTGAATTATCTCAGTCTTGAATGTTTTCAGGTCACCATATTGCCAAGCAAAGATATCAACAAATTCTTTTAACAACTCACCATAATTAGCCTTTTGTTCTTCAGACAGATGAGAAGCTAAGTTGACATATTTAGGATCTTGTTCACTGGCTACATTAAATTGAAATACATCTGAGTCCTCTTCCTTCTTTTCCAATTTGACAACCACATCATTATTATCAAAAAGATTTTATAAAGGGACCAATCCTTTAGGAATTTTGTTAGTGGACAATTGAACAATTTCATGTTCTCCAATTTCACTTATGAGCTTTGGCTTCTCAGCTTCTTCATCATGTTCATTTTCCAAATCAATCTACAAATCTGCAAACTCATCCATCACTGCAAGGAATTTGGTGAGTTCAGCATCATCTTCAAAAACCTTCCAAAAATTTACATTATTAGGGAGTGATGGCCTATACTTTACTTGGAATTCATAGTTTAATTTAGGAGGTAATGGAGGTATGAAAGAGTACGTTGAAACAACCAATGAATCAGCTAGTTCATTCATGGCTCTAGGAACATAAGTAATCTTGAAATCTGTAAAAGCATGAATCACTGTCAAAACTTCATCTCTATAGGCTTTTAACCTGACATGTTTCGCTTGATAGGAGTTATTTACCTGTTGGATTATCAGATCTTCATCCCCAAATACCTACAAATTCTTAATCCCCATATCTTTATCTGCATTTAGACCCAAGAGTAATGCCTCATATTCTACAATGTTGTTGTTGACCTTAAATTCAATCTTAAAAGATAAATGAGTGGTTTCTTTTGATGGGGAAATGATGACTATACCTTCTCCATTACTAGATAGATTGTCCTAATAAGAAGGAAAGAGGTGCCAGATAACCAGGACCTACAATAATTGGGGATTTGGGAAGGCCCACATGATACATGCAATGGTGAATAACTGCGAGGCCAAGCATCAGTTCAACTTGATTGAGATGTCATGTATGATAGTCAATCAACATTTTAGTATTTTAATAAATCTAGAAGCTACTGCAAGTTTTATATCTAGTGTTTCACATAAAATAATTAAGGTAAATGCAGTAAAAAAAGATGAATTTATACATGTGGAGATGGCATGTGGTGCCAAACAAAAGGGTAATGATTGTAACATTAACTTGGGTGACTTCCTCACAAGTGTAAATCTGTATGTTACAATATTGGGATATTACGATTTAGTGATCAAAATGGATTGGTTAGAATCACATGATGTGATACTTGACTGCAAGATGAAACAATTAAGTTTAACAAATGATTTGGGACAGAGTAGAGTAATTGTATGAAGAAATGAGGGAGTGTCATCGATGTTTATTTCTTCCTTACAATTACACAAAAGTTTGCGCAAGGGGTGTAAGTTATACACCATATTAGAACTTCACAAAAAGGGGGAAACATAAGGATTAGAAAATATTCTTGTAGTATCAGAGTTTTTTTATGTATTTCCTGAGGAATTATCAAGTTTTCCACCTGAAAGAAAATCAGATTTTACAATAGAATTAAAACCTAGAACAAAACTGATTTCCAGATCATCCTATTGGATGTTGACATCGAAAATGTAGGAGTTCAAAATGCAATTGAAGGAGTTGTTGTATTTGGGACTTATAAATCCAATCGTATCACTGTGAGGTGTGCGAGTGAATTTTGTAATAAAGAAGGATGGATCATGGAGGATTTTAATTGGCTATCATCAATGAAAAAATCTACGATCAAGAACTAGTACCCGATGCTAGGGATAGATGATTTATTTGACCATATGAATGGAGAAACAATGTCTCCAAAGATAGACTTGAGACTGAGATATCATTAGTTTCTAATTAGGGAGGAAGATATCCCTAAGACCGCATTTAATATGATATTTAAACATTATGAGTTTAATGTTTTACAATTTGGATTGACGAATGCCCCAGGTGTATTCATGGTTTTGATGAATGGGGTATTCCACGAATACTTGGACAAGTTTTTACAAGTATTTATCAACAAAATATTTATTTATTCTCAAACAAAACAGAAGCATGAAGAACACATGAGGTTAGTTTTACAATGTCTAAGAGAAAACAAGTTGTACGGGAAACTGTTGAAATGTTCATTTTACGATAGAAACATTCATTACTTGGGACATATCATATCTGGAGAATGTATCATTGTGGATCCAGTGAAATTAGAGGCTATTATGGAATTTCCAGTGCTGAAGATGTACAAGAATTACATACATTTATGGTTTTAGTAGGTTATTATTGACGTTTTGTTGAAGGTTTTTCAAAGATAGCAAATCCAATTATGAAATTAGAAAAAAAAACCATGAAATTAGTATGGTCATAGAAATGCACAGAAGAATTTCAAAATATTATGGAGTTATTAACGACAACACCGATAATGAAGATTTGTGACATGGACAAGGAATTCTTGGTATCCAGGGACGCATCCAAGGAAGGTCTAGGTAGAGTTTTGATGCAAGATGATTGAGTGATTGCTTACATTTCAAGGAAATTAAGAAGGCATGAAGAGAATTACGCAAAACACAATTTGGAGTTATTAGAAATCGTTTATTCCTTGAGAGTTTGGATAAATTATATTATTGGATGAAATTTAGAATTAAAGACTCATCACTGTGGATTACAACATATTTTAAATCAGAGCGAATTAAACATGCAACAAATGCATTGGTTATAACTACTTAACAAATACGAATTTGATATTAACTACATTAAAGGGACAATGAACAAAGTAGTAGATGTGTTGATTTGGAGACCATGCATATTCTCAGTAATACCTCTTAAAATGAATCTTAAGGAAAATATTCGAACTTAACAGATTTATGACTATTGGTACAAGGAAGTTAAGGATAATATAACACAAGATACCATTATGGTACCAAGCCATGAAGGTTATTCATTTGACGGTGATAGATTTTTGAGTTATAACAAAATGATTTATGTACCATCTAACGATGAATTAAGAATTTTGGTTTTAAGAGAAGGTCATCGAGCAGTATACATGGCTCATCCTGGAGTCACAACGATGAAGTAAACCTTAATCCTTTATTATTCTAGAAAGGAATGAATACTGACATAGTTAATTACATGGCAAAATGTATATAATTTCAACAAGTGAAGGTTGAGCATAGACATCCAACAAGATTATTACAGCCACACATGATTCTTGAATCAAAATGGAAAGTCATTTCGATGGATTTTATTGATGTATTTCCACTCATGGTAAAGGGAAACGATTCAATTTTTGTAGTCACTGACACTATGATGAAGAGTGCACACTTTATTCTAGTTCGTATGACGTATCATGTGTCAAACATAGCTAGGGTTTTTTTTAGTGATATTGGGAGGTTACACGGCATACCAAGAGAGATCATATCCGTTCAAGGATCGATCTTTACTAGATGATTTTGGACTCGTTTTCAAGAGTCTTTGGGAACACAATTTAATTTTAGCAAAACATATCATCCCGAGACAGATTCTCAAATTGAAAGAATAAATCATATTTTAGAGGATATTTTGTGCATGTATGTAATGGATCAACATAAACGATGGAAAAAATTCTTACCATTGGTATAATTCACGTACAACAACATTTATCGAATTTCGATAAAGATGGAACGATTTGAGTTTCTTTATGGATGACCATGTCATAAACCTCTGAGTTGGGATTGACTAGAGGTTAGGGTCCTGGTGGAACCAAAAGTGATCCAAGAAGTGGAAGAATAGCTGCAAATGATAAGAAAAAGGATTAAAGAAGCACAAGATCAACAAAAGAGTTATGATGATGTGCATCACATTGACCATAGTTATGAGGTTGGAAATAAGGTTTTCTTGTGTGTGAAACCACATAAGAGTTAAATCAAGTTTGGAAAGGGTGCTAAACTCTATTATAGGTTTGTGGGACCTTTCAAAGTTATATAAAGGAAATGAATCATGTCTCACCAACTAGCCTTTCCTGATTCTTTGAGGCGTATGCATGATGTATTTTATGTATCTATTTTATGACATTAAATCTGAGATCCGTCACATGTTATTGACTTGAGTTTTTTGTAGGTGTTAGATGAGGGTGCTCTCATGCCGAAGCCAATCCACATATTGGACCATCGCACTAGAAAAATATGACGTTGAATAGTTGATGAGGTCAAGTTCAAGTGGGAAAACTATATCTCACACTCGGCTACATGGGAGGATGCATATGAGATGTGTCAACAGTTTCCTTATTTGTTTGATAGATTGGATATTTAGATTTGTGTCAGATATATTTATTTCTTTCATTTATATTTTACAAACTTCGAGATAAAGTTTAAAAGAAGAGGGGGTGTATGTAACATACTGTTCCACTGAGCACATTTTATACTAACTTGTTCTTTGAGGACACTTGTGAGAAAGTGATCTAGTTATGATACATTATGATTATGATTTTATTATGATATTATATTAATATGCCATTGTGATTATACGTTAAATTATAGATGTATGTATATTGAAAGGTATTATTGATGAGTTCCCTTGAGTGTGCAGGATACATGAGAGGTTCAGGATGCTGATGGAATCAATTGACTTCCTTGGACTTCAAATAGAGTCAAGGAGTGGATTTGTATTTTTTTTTGAGTATTTATTTACATGTATGTGATATATGATTGATTCCAGTATGGATTTATGTATACACAAAAACTAGACGATTGAGGGAGAAGTGTGGTAGCTTGCATATCATAGCCTACTATCACTCATGTCGTGAACCAAACTACAGGTTAACAATTACATAGTTGGAGAGGTACATGATGTAGTGAGGGTAGACTAAGACAGTCACTCACGAAGAATTCTAAGGGGTGCACAATAAGTCGAAATCCTTATTGCTTAGACAAGCCTTAATCTTTCACAAGGTCGACCAAGAAGAGTGTTGACTCCAAGTGTCACACAAACTTCCAAACTAGTCAAAGGAGAGTGGAACACTTCGAGCACAAAAGTGATTCTTGAAGGGCACGTTGTGGAAACAAAGTGTGAGTCAATAAAATGTAGAAGGACTAGAAAACTAAATCGAAATACTTAGACGTTTAGAAAAGAGCTTACATTTGATCATTAAATTATAAACAAGAAAATAACAAAGAGTATAAGTATAATAGTTAAGAATAAATTAAAACATAAAAATAGAATAAAGGGATTTAGACTAGTGAGATAAGTAAGAGAAGAACTAAGAATGAATTGGGTATATGCACATGTGTACATGAAAATAATAAAAAATATTTTTTATTAAGAAGAAATTAAAACATGAGAGAATAGGTGTCCACATAGAATAGTATCTTGACTCAATACATGAGTAATCCTAACTAAAATAAGACTCCTAATCCAACTCAAACTAAAATCTAGTTGGGGGACACAAAATAAATGAAGAATTGGGGAACTAAGGGACAACTAAGAGGAAGAATAGGAACAATTTGGGGAATGTGAGAGATAATGCCTAAATAAATAAATTAAAAAGGAAATTAACATGTGAAACTTGGGGAGAGTGTGACTGATCCAGGTGGATATCAATGGCCACCCACCTTTTTCAGCTGGCTCAAAACAATTTTCTGGCAATTTTGGCAATTTACTATTTTTAGTTGTTTTTAACTTTCGGGGCCATTTTGAGGGCCTAAATGAAGGGTTCTTGGGTTTGATATTCTCAATGATATCTGAAGGAATTATTGAGCCCCCAAAATTAATCTCTTTGATGATACCTTTCCAACAGGCTATCATACACCTAAAACGGATATCGTATGCAAAAGTTATGACCCCGAGAAGTTGATGTACTAACTTACCCAAACAGGGGCCACATGACTTTTGGTGCTTCATCTCCTATGGTTAGGTTTTTGGATGTCTAGGGTTTTTTGGGTTCCTGTTTATTGTAAAAATTCCTTTAGAGCCTCATTGTAATGATCTTCTTGTGAATGAGCACATTTGTCACATCTCTTCTCAGAGATAAGCTGCCACCATCCCAGCAAGCTTGTTTCTGCTGCATTTTACAGTTTTAGCTTATTTCCTTATTGAATAGAAAACCAGTTTTAATGTATCTCTATTATTTTTTGTTAAGCGCTCGTTAATAATATGTAGTCATTTGGTTCTTCTCATAAAATCCAGATCAGTGAAAAATGTAGTGGGTGAATAATCCTTTAATTAAATTATTAAAAATTAAATATTTGTGCATGAGGACATGTGTCATTGGGGATTTTTCTATAAAATAAATGGAGAGGAAGGGAGAGGAATCTCACTTGGGAAATATATTGTTCGAATATCAATTTTGTTTTAAAATAGTTTACTTGATGAGAGTTGAGTTCCAAGACTTGGAAAAGAGTGGAAGCTCTTCCTTTTGACGAAAGTTTTGGTACTATTGTATTTTTGGATTTTGTGTGTCTCCCCTTTGCAAATCAGGGGGCTAAGGGGGAATAAGAGTACCCCTAGTGTTGGCTAGGAGGTACTAATGAAGTATTGGGATTAGTGGGACAAAAAAAGGATATCGCGAGCACGCGATCTAGTTGAATAAAATCGACAACATAACTTATTCTGATTACCATACGATATTCATGTATATGAAAATGATCAATAAATTCTCAAGTTATATTTATCCTAAACCTTTTAATATTGATTTATACTAATTAGTAGTGGATACACAAATTTGTAATGGATGATTCTTATATTCATACATTTTTCTACAACATGTATATGCATCATCTCTGTCGATATTCCAGTATGGCGCAGACCTCCTTCCCTCCTTGGGACTACGCGAGCTCCCAGTATTGGATATTCAAAATCCTGAGTCAAATTCACTCTTCGAGCCTTCAACAGAATCTGAATGCTCAATACACAAGGTCGATGATCTAAAAATGATAAAGGCTTGTATTCTTGAAAATATTTGAAAGTTTTTATTTAAGTGTTTTTATGCAAAAGGATCAATTTGCAAACACAAATTTTATAGAAATTGCACATTCAAGATGCAATAATAACCAGAAAAATACAGTGAATAGTAAACACATAACACAACAAATGATAAAGGAGTTCACCCCTCTCTTGGGCTACATCTCCTGGTCCAACTTCCAATGGATATTTTATATTATTTTCTCAAAGTGATAAAATATGTGATTTACAATGCTTAAAATGCCAAATAGATGGCTCCAATGGCTTTAGAACATCCAAAAACCCCTAGCTGGGCTTTTTCGACACCTGATTTGGCCAAAAATTGAAGAAGATAGGCTTCCTGGAAGTTCCCCTTCAAACTTGTTGTCTCTGGATTGCCAAAATGCACCTCTGTGTGTGCAACCTAGCCCCTGTGCTGATTTTCGTGCTAAAACCTAGCACCAGGAAAACAACCACAACACGCGGACAACTGTAGAACGGTTAGGGAACCTAGCCCCCTAACCGCCAAGTCGTTGGGCGTATGGCCATGTGACCATGCATAAAAGGTTGGGGCTAACTGTTGTTCAAATCGAATGGACATACGACAAGTGCCGTCATGGTTTTAACAGTTGGAAAAACTCCCGCGCAATTAATCATCAATCATATGTAATGTTAACATAACCGTGGGCTGGGGCTAAGCCCCAGCCCTACCCCCGTGCCAAACTATACAATAGTCAAACTTAAATAAATTTTTAACACATATACATATTAAGAACTAATGCATGGGCTATTGGTAGCCCACGCCATGTGAAGTCGCTCAAAATTGGATGGAGGTCCGGGGTTCGATCCCCACAGACTCCATATAATTTTGAACGACCAATCAAATATGGTGCCACATGGCAGCCCATGTCTGAGCCACATGGCCACTTCCCACTTGTGAATAATGTGCCACATGTCGAGATATGATTCTACCTCACAATTTCCAATTGTGTGCCAACTTATCCCCGCCACGTCAGCATATGGCCCTGCCATGTCATCGTACGACCGTGCCACGTCATCAACTGTACGAACTGTACAGTCAACATTTTTTTTTTGCATGTTTGACAATTTGAACAGAATGTGATATCTCACTCATCCTATGTTTTTTTTAACCCGTTTGAGTTGCATTGGGTTCGTGAAGACGAGGCCTACGCACCTGTTCTATTTGAAGCGATTCCGAGCACTTTGAAGTTTGAGCAAAATTTGATCCCCTGGATCACACCTCCCCATTGGAAAGATTTTGGACCTCGAAAAGTCTACTTTCAGTCTATCTGAAGATGAGGTTATAGTTACCTCACCTTCCCAACCTCAATACACTTGGATTTTCTTGGATTTGTGCCTCTAAGACCAATTTGAAGATATTCCACATTTCCCCATTTTGAAGTTCTCATTCTCCTGTCAAGGATTGTGACTTCATGCAGTTCTATAAGATATTCTGGGGAGAAATCATCTATAGAAGGAATCTGAACATGTTCTCCTTGATCATCAATCAAAGGAGGCTCATACAATTTCAAATTCTCAACATTAACAACTGCATACATTTTCATATAAGGAGGTAAATCCAAATGAAAGGCATTGTTACCAATCTTCTCAAGAAACTTGAAAGGACCATATCTAATTAATTTCAGTTTTTTACCTTCTCCTTTAAGCCTCTCCTTAGTAATGTAAAGCCAAACTTCATCTCCAACTTGGAAACTGTGATCAACACAATGCTTGTCACGTCTTGTCTTGTACTTGGCTTGACTCTTTTCCAACTTTTCTTGTACCATTTGATGTATCGACTGAATTTATTCAATGAACTTTTCTGTCCTATCAATGTCATATTGACCATCAATAGAAATATCTTTCCCAAAGATAAAATCTAAAGGAGATTTGGGCAAATAGCCAAAACATGCTTCAAATGGCGATGTTTGAGTTGAAGAGTGCTTAGCTTGGTTGTAAGCATGATGAATGTAGTGTAAATGCTCATCCCAAAGTTTAGGATGCTTGTTGCAATAACCACGAAGAAGATGCACCACTTTTCTATTGACCACTTCTGTCTAACCATCGGTTTGCGGATGAAAAGATGTGCTCTTTTTCAGTTTGGTGTCCATGAGTGCCCATAAACTTGACCAAAAGTTCCCAATAAATCGAGAATCTTGATCATAAATAATGGATTTAGGCAATCCAAAATGTACCCAAACATACTGAAAAAACATTACCAAAAGTCCAAAAGGAATTACCATCCACTCAAACAAGCCTTGCTTTGTTTTGAAAGTTGTCTTCCATGTGTCTCCTTCGGAAATCCTAATCTGATGATATCTACTTCTCAAATCCAACTTAGTAAAATACTTAGCATCTTTCAATTGATGAAGTAAATCATCAATTCTAGGATGAGGATAGTGATTCTTTACCGTAATCTTGTTCACGGCCCCGAAATCTACACACATATGCCATGTACCATCATTTTTTGGCACTAACACAATTGGAGATCCACATGGCGATGTGCTTGGCATGATGACCCCTTTGTCAAGCAACTCTTGGATTTGTTTTTTGATTTCAACATTCTCCATTACTGACATCTTGTACATACTAATGTTTGGAAGAGGACAATCTTGTTGCAATTGTGTTTCATGTTGGATACCCTTTCTTGGAGGTAATCCCTTTGGTTCCTGAAACATCTCATCATATTGGTTAACAACATCATATAGATCAGATTTCAACTTTGCATCACAACCTTGGAAAACTTCTTTTACAACATTATCTTTGGGTTTAATCATCAAGAGAACAAAATTCTGTTGGCAGCCAATTCATTTTTTTTAATTGCTCTAAAAAAGCTACCTACACCTCTTGTCTTCTAAACGACAAGTCATCGTCGCATTTTTCAACTAGACATTTATCTATTTCTTGCGACAACTGCAATTTGATTTCGATTCAGTTTTCACAACTGAAAGTGTGAAAACTCCTCTATCATTGTTTGGACTGTCGTCGTCTTTTATTAATTTTCTGGAAAGCACCTACCCTTTGTTTGTTACTTGACTAGAATGATCTTTTCAAACTATGTCCATTTCATTTTGATTGCGCAAGTCGATTGATAAGCCATTAAGTATGAAATATTTATTGACTACATTTGATCCTATAAAGGTCATGATTGATTTTGGTCTTGTATGCTTCGATCCTTATTGCTATGAGCTCTTGACTTATTGATTGTATGAGATTTTTTTTGTTGCAATATTCTAAAAACTTTGAAATATAGACATTTGAATATGCAACAAATGCATTGGTAATATTATAAGTCTGATTTGATATGAAATGGCAATGGTTTGAGTGTTACAAAGGCACATTGATCAACCTTTTGGATTTCGATTTTATGGTTTGAATCGTTACTTGGTGCATTGTTTTGTGAGTTTGATTTTATATTGAACGATCATAGTTTTAAACTATACATTGGCACGATTGAATTAACATTGGTTTAAAACGTTTGATTAATACAATGGTGCGCTGATTAAACTTTGGGTTTTTGATTTGGATCATTGCTTGGTATGTTGTTTTATGGGTTTCAATTGAATGGTTTTAACTTATGGTATGGCGCATTGATGTAATATATACTATGGTGAGTTGATACATTGATCACCGCCCAAACTATTTGGTTGGCCGATTCATATGGATTATGATTATGATGGAACAACGCTGTACTCAGTCATTAATACACTGCATGGCGGTGGTAATCCCAACACCTTCGCACGCATTCAATTAATCCATGCCTCTTTGAGCACTACAGTTGTTAGCCGTAACCATTTTTCGACCCTGTGCATTGTTTTGTTCGGTTCAAACCCTACTATGCAGAGAAGCCATGGATCCAGTCATAAGGGCTGAGGCCAACGGGTGCCAAGCATTTCTGATGTTCAATGGCGCTTATAGCGACTTGGAAAAATTTGGATGGATCTCGTTCATAAGGAAATTCGACGGGCATAATCCTAGTGTGGCTCGACAATTTGCGTTATCATTCGATGGCTGCCGAGCCAAAGTTGGAGATGTGCAACTTGAAATTAATGAACAGTTTCTTAGCTCGGCAACCATCCTGCCTGTTACAGGACAGAAGTGGTCCAAAAGATGCAAGGTGGATGATGTCCCGTGGACATTGTTATTCCAGTCTCGAATGGTGAACTCCTGCGACAAAGGCTTACCTGCAAAAATGTTAAAACCACACTGGTATGATCTCCTAATGATAATCAAGCAATTCATTACTTGTGAAGGCAGGTACGGGTTCGTCTTCTTGTTTCACCTTCATCTATTAGTGGTTTTTATGGGTTTCGAACTTAGTATGCCCCACTACTTGCATAGAAGTTTGTTCAAGATGGCTAAAAGGTACAAGCGTAGCCAGGCTGACACCAACCTCTTCCATTTGGGGTTGATTAAAATGATTTTGGTTTATGAGTTAGGGTTACGACGTGATTGTTGGGATGATTTTCTTAGTCGTAATGGCTTTAAAGAATCAAACCCTCCGCAGGTTGATAAACCTATGGTGCCCAAAACCCATCCTATTCCCCCTGTTCCTTACATCGTTTTGCTACCCAAACCTCTACCCGACCCACCTACGAATTTGCCTATGGCTGTGACTAAAAAGGTTGAAAGTGATAAACCTACAACCAAAAAACCTAAAGCTAATGCCAATGCTAAAGGCAAGAAAAATGCTCGTTAATCTCTCGCATGGCGAGAAATAAACCTAAAACCCCTGCCAACCCTGAGCCTATCGTGGTCAGCGAAGACTCTGA
This sequence comes from Picea engelmannii, assembly GCA_009831015.1. Taxonomy (NCBI): domain Eukaryota; kingdom Viridiplantae; phylum Streptophyta; class Pinopsida; order Pinales; family Pinaceae; genus Picea; species Picea engelmannii. The sequence goes on from ML806083.1 coordinate 151,290, forward strand.
TTCAGAGATTGAACATTTCCTCACCGACGAGTATCCTTACTCGGAAGATTTGTGTGACAAGCCTGCATATGACTTTGTCAAGAATTTACCACCTTGTCTGTAGGATGATCCTAAGTTCCCTGGCATTGAACTACCGCATGGAACCCTCGATGAATCATCGAAACCCCCTTCTTCTCAACCTGATGTTCCACCTTGTGATCGGTGTGGGTTATGGTTGGAGAGATACTACTTGGATGTGCCGATGTTGCAATCCATAATCCATGATTTGGAAAACCAAGTGGCAAAGCTCACTGGTCGTAACGCGAAGATGGAACCCTCTGACAAGAAACAACGAACAACTGGTTCAATTCTGTTCAAGAATGTCAAGTCAGCCACGGCAATCGTCAATTCCAAATTGTCTTAGCCTCAACTATCTCATTGGTATAACTTTCACCCATTTATATGGCACGTTCATGAACTCTGTGTACATTGCTGACCTTCTCTATCATGCATTTGTTGTATATAAGTTTTGTTAATTAATTTTTGGATTGGTTTTGATTAGATTTAATGTGATTGATCATGATTGGATTTGATTTGAATACTCTGTTATTGATATCTTTTCTAAACACAGGTTATTTTTGTATTCTAATCTTGGAACACAGTCAATATCTATTTTCGATTTGGTTATATCTTGTGCGATATGAGGGGCAAAATTGGTTAGCTGTTGTGATTGCATATTCTATGTTCTGACCAATTCGAATGTCATTTTGTTACATAATCAAATTACGAATAGATATGAATAGTGACTGTTATACCCAACCGACTCAATTTGGATTGTATTCAATTATAACAAATATATCGTTTGAATTCGATTTGAGGAATGAATTGATCGTATCCCAGTCTTATTGATTTGCGTCTATAATTAAACTCAGCATTATACATTTCGGTTATTTGCCCGGTTTATATTATGGATTTTGTTGACTCTATCAACACCCTGTCTGTTGACTGTGTGGTGATCAGTAACGAAATGCGTTTGATTGTTACTCATTCAGTCTGACTCCGTTCTAAACGATTTGTCTATCTTTGCATTTATTTGAGCGATATCGATTTATTGCTATGACTATAATGAGTCAACGATGGTTATGATTATTATTTTTGTCATGTCTGTTCACCACGCGATACTCAGCAACCGCAACATCAACAAATTTTAATGGATATGTTCCGTTTTGATTGTAATTGCTACAGCCTGTTCATTTTGACAATATAAAACGATATGAATTTCACACAGCTGTAACCAATCGATTGTGATAAGGATTGATTATTATCATATCTATTTTGTATTACATCATACAATTGGCTGGTAATTGCATTTGGATACAAACAATATGATCGTTATTTGCCCTGATTCTATAACTAAAAACAGAGCGTTCTTTACTCTATTGCGATTGCATGTATTTTGATACGATTTGATTTAGAGGATAATTTCACTTGAATTATTAGTAATTCCTTTTTGAGGATTATTAAAAGATGATTCAATTTGATTAAGATCTGGTCATGTTTGCTATTTTTGACTAGCTACAGAATCAGATGATTCTGTAGCTAAGTCTGTAAAGTCAATTTTTTATCATTTTCCTAATAAAATATCCTTCTAATTTGATCTTTGTGTTCTATTGCAGGAAAATTTGAATTGGCAATAGATATGATGAGCAGTTAGGATATGTTTCACAGATTCTACTTGCATTTTATTTCCTTAGTTTAGATGATTTTGGGATATCTCCCAGATTGTGTAAAACTATTTGAGATTATCCACAATGAAGTTTTACCTTGTGAAGAAACCTATATATACTTATGATTTTTGTAATAATCAGCATCCTCAGTTGTGGGAGAACAAGGATATAGAATTATGTTACAGACTGGAGCAGAATTGATGTTTTTTCATAGCTTTTTCTTTTCAATATATCAACATTTTGTTCAAGTTTTGTATATCATTTTGTTTATGGTTTATGATTACTTTTGCTATCTAAATCAAAATTCAAATGATATAATTTTATTACTGTTATCTATACCTTGTTTCTTTCAAATCAATAAAAGACATAACAATTATTGATTCATTTTAATGAATGATTTCTTTTGTCTTCTTCATAAATTGAATTGTTAAATATAAGTTTTCTGCATAATAGGTTTCCCTTATTGCAGAGATTTGTCATTAGAAAATTGTTATGATTTTCTTTTATGTCTTGTTTGTCCTGTATAACACTTCAAGGAGCAGCATAGCTGATCATTTACGAAAATCTTAAGGACTTAACGGTGTGAATTTCTTCCTCCAACCAGCTTAGAAGTAATCATATGCAGGGCAGACTTGGAGCGTTTCCAGGTCAATTGGTTTATTGTTTACTGTTTTGATTAAATAGTTTAATTAGATTGTTTAATTTCAATAAATATATTAGATTGTTTAATTTCAGTTATGTTTATTTCTTTTTCATAAAATATAAAAATCAAAAAGAGATTCTTGGCTGTCTTAGGGCAGAGAATATACATGAGTTTTGCAGGTTTTAATTAAATCTGTAGGTTGTTCATAGTGTACATTTGTGAATAAGGAATATTGTAGTTGATAATTAGATAGTTGATTTGAGTTATTATAAGAGTAATTAGTATTTTATATATAATAATTAGAGTAGTTGTATTTATTTTTAGTTTATTTAGTAGTTTGCTTTAATTAGATTAGTATATTAGTTCCATTTTCTTGTTTTATTAGTTTCTAGTTTCCTTTATTTAATTAGTTTCTTGTATTTAGTTACAGTTGGATTTGTTTATTAGTTTAGCTAGATTACTTAGCTCAGATCTATTCTGTCTTTGGTTTTCTTGGAAGACCTTAGAGCGGCCAACAGAGCCGTTAAACTCGTCAGGGTGGTCCATTTCAAACGGCTTGGGTTATTTAGACAACCCCAGACCGGTTCCACTCTCCCAGTTGACGGACGATCAATTTTGCCCGTCAACAAATGGCGCTAGAAGGAGGGCCTGAACTTAATTAATGGCACGAGGTGGTCGCAAGACTCCTCGCCCCCCTAATCGCTCCCCTATAGTGACTAGAAGCCATTCATTCGATAGTATTCCCCCTCGAACAACAACTACTTCAACCGAAGATCCTCAGATCACAGTTGAGCCAGCAACCCCTAATCCTACAGGTGGTGATATACAAGAAAT
>ML806083.1:167807-228442 GCA_009831015.1 Picea engelmannii
CAATACACCTCAATCTGACGAATCCAGTTATCTAATTTCTCAACATTTACCTCTCCATTGTACATTGGCAATTCAAATTTAATATCAAGCTTTAACAAAGGAATTTGTGGAGGAATTTTACCATGTCCCCTTGGAGAATTTGGTAGAGGTTGTGAACTGGTAGAAGAAGAGGAAGATGGAGGTGAGGGAGGTGGAGTAGCACCATTCCCTCCATTTCCTTTTGGAGTTTTATCACCATTGTCTCCCTTGTTCTTTGAAGGGTTGGAGTCTTCACCTTGCAACCTTGTATTCCTTTCTTCCATCAAGATTTTCATCATTTCTCTCATTTCCATGAAATCCTTTCTGAGATCTTGATCTTCTGTAGGAATATTTTCATGACTCTCTTCATGAGCCATACTTGGTAAATGCCTCCTTGAAGCTTGAAGTGATGATATAATCTTTCTTCTTGAAGGATGAGAACTTGGCTCTACAAGTTGACCTTCTCCTCTTGTGATTTTCAACCTTGTGAGCATCGGAAAACAAAACACTTGCAAATAATGAAGCCTTAAAAAACCTAAGCTCTGATACCAACTTAATCTGAAAATGATAAAGGCTTGTATTCTTGAAAATATTTTCAAGTTTTTATTTAAGTGTTTTTATGAAAAAGGATCAATTTGCAAACACAAATTTTATTGAAATTACACATTCAAGATGCAATAATAACCAACAAAATACAGTGAACAATAAACACATAACACAACAAATGATAAAGGAGTTCACCCCTCTCTTGGGCTACATCTCCTAGTCCAACTTCCAATGGATCTTTTATATTATTTTCTCAAAGTGATAAAATATGTGCTTTAAAATGCTCAAAATGAAAAATAGATGGCTCCAATGGCTTTAGAACGTCAAAAAACCCCTAGTTGGGCTTTTTCAGCACCTGATTTGGCCAAAAATTGAAGAAGATAGCCTTCCTGGAAGTTCCCCTTCAAACTTGTTGTCTCTGGATCACCAAAATGCACCTCTGTGTGTCCAACCTAACCTCTGCGCTCATTTTCGTGCTAAAACCTAGCACCGAGCACACAACCACAACACACACACAACTGTAGAATGGTTAGAGACCCTAACCCCCTAACTGCCAAGTCGTTGGGCATATGGCCATGTGACCATGCATAAAAGGCTGGGGCTAACCGTTGTTCAAATCGAATGGACATACGAAAAGTGTCAGCATGGTTTTAACCATTGGAAAAACTCCCACACAACTAATCATCATTCATATGTAATGTTAACATAACTGCGAGCTGGGGCTAAGCCCTAGCCCGACCCCCGCGCCAAACTATACAATAGTCAATCTTAAATAAAGTTTAACACATATACATATTAAGAAATAATGCATGGGATATTGGCATCCCATGCCATGTGAAGGTGCTCCACCTTGGTGAGAGGTCTGGGGTTTGATCCCCACAGACTCCATATAATTTTGAACAACCAATCAAATATGGTGCCACATGGCAACCCATGTCTGGGCCACGTGGCACCTTCCCACTTATCAATAATGTGCCACGTGTCGAGATTCTTTGAACTCACAACTGCCAACTGTCTACCAACTCATCCCTGCCACGTCAGTGTATGGCCCTACCACATCATCGTACGACCTTGCCACGTCAGCAACTGTACGGACTGTACAGTCAGCAATTTTTTTTTGGCATGTTTGACAGTTTGAATAGAATGTGATATCTCACTCATCTGATGTCTGTTTGAACCCATTCAAGTTGCATTGGGTTCGTAATGATGAGTCCTACACACCTGTTTGATTTGAAGTGATTCTGAGCAATTTGAATTTTGAGCAAAATTTGATCCCCTGGATCAGTCGAACTACCCATTTCTTTGCTATTAGGTGATCCTGGAAACACTCAAATCCACAAGTGATAAATCCATGCTAGATATTCCTCTTAAGTGACCACAGGCTATGACCATGTTCCAACCCTCCACAAATTCGTTCTTTGGAAATATCACAAGTTCTACCTTTAGCTCTTCCCGAAGTGATTTTCTCCGAATTTCAAGATTTATGTCGCGTCTCTCCTTGGATATTGATGACTCCACTATAGTTCAAGTTTTGTGACTTCACAAAAGTATTACTCACCTTACACAAAACCCTCCGAAATTCCAAACCCCGATGTGCTGAAACACCTTACGACCAACCTCTATGTACTTCTTCTAGATATGACAATTTTGATTTTTTGAAACCTTAAGGGTTCTCCTCAAATATTTCTCGTTTATTCTTTGTTCCTTTGAATGCCCTTTTCGACACTTAGTCTAAATCGCGACCTGTGCATGACTTGCAACAGGTTCTCTTCCACACTCAACTTCTCTGTGGATGATTTCACATCCTTTGCAACTATTCTCCAACTGCTTCTCTGCGACTAAAGTCATGCTACTCCTCTTACAATTTTGAGTCTGAAACTCTATCATGCACTCCTTGCAGATGTCTATGCACTCCTTAAATATATAATTTCATGTTGCCTCTTCTGAGCTTACGAGTCAAAACAAAATCTGTCAACGCACCCTTTGTGGTTATTCTCCATCTTCTTCTCTGCGACTAAAGTCACACTACGCCTCTTAAGATTTCGATTATGAAACTCTCTCACGCACTCCTTGTGGATGTCTATGCACTCTTTGCATATATAAGTTCATGCTGCCTCTTCCGAGCTTATGAGTCGAAAAATACTCTGTCAATGCACTCCTTGCGGACACTATGCATTACTTGCACTCGCTCGTAGAAGAGAAACATTTGAAACTTATTTTAAAATCTCACAGATTCATACATCTAGCCATGTAAATACATGCATAGATACAAAATCAAGAAATAACAGAGAATTGAAAATAAAATAGAAAGTCTACCATTCACTCATTCAGATAGATGCATCAACACCACACATTTGGTACAATAATCCTCTATTATATTCATTCAACTGAAAATTACATGCATTCATACACTTCTTCTCAATATCTCTCATCTCTCTACTACAATGGAAAACTATATAATAGGTTCAGTGGCCCATCAACAACAACCTCTAATGGGAAATAATACAAATATTTATACACGAGGTACTCTTCTATCCTTTCCCTCCAAGTACTCTATGCTATCCTATCGAAATAATAACTTTCAATTGCTTAACATTTATTACAATAAATATTTGAGTGAGACAGATAAGAGCGAAAGTTCCATATCTGTACTGCAATGGTTCTCATTAAAGTAAAATAAATTCCCCCGTCGATCTTATGCGATGGTGAGCCTCTGATCATTAAAGATGCTTGTAAATCAAAATCTTCCCCAAATATATCATTAACACACCAACTTTGGAATTCAAAATATTTCAAAATACGTGCTAGTGCACCCAGTTGTCCTCCTCCGCTTTACGCTTCGCTTGAGATGCTCCTGCATCATACTCCTCTGGATGAAAAATTGATGGACTCTTGTCCATGAGCTCCTGCATCAACCTTCCATGCTGCTAGATGTTTTCTTCATCGAACCAAATGGCATCTTCTACTGGTCATACTTTCCACTTCACAAAATAGTCAAAATATGTTTTCCTTCAGGTTTTCTTAGTAATTCGTCGATCTATGATATCCTTCATCTGTGGCTTCTCTGCTACAGTAATTTGTTTCTCCCACTGGATCTTCTTTTGATCTCTTGATCCTCCATCTCCATGTCCCCTCTACAGATACAGGTTTGCAATGTTGAATATGGGTGATATAACCATATCTCCTCACATCTGTATCTGATAAGCATTCTCACCAAATGATTTTGCATGGTCCTATATTTTTCAACTTAAGCTTATTATATGTTCCGTTGGGAACCTTTCCTTCCTAACATGTGCTAGAACTTGATTTCCAACTTAAAATTCAAGCTTCCTCTTGTGTTGTTCAACTGTTTGTTTGTATTGATTGATGTTCTTCTTCAATTGCTCCTTAATCTGATTATGAACTTCATGAGTTTCTGTAGCACAGTATTCGGCTCCAGTCCTCCTAAATTCACTCTTCTCCATATCTCTCAACACTCACAGTCCTCTATGATTCATTCCATACACTATTTGAAATGGATTTTTCCCACTGCTTCTTTTCACTGACTCATTGTATGCAAATAATGCTTGTGCTTGAATATGATCCCACTGGCTATGGTGTTCAGTGACCAAACTCTTCAAAAAATATCCTAAAATTCGATTCACCACCTCAATATTTCCATTTGTTTGAGCATGATATGCAAAACTTAAGGATAGTTATGTCCCCAAATTCTTCCACAACATTCTCCATAAATGACCAACAAATTTTTTGTCCCTGTCTAAAACAATACTCCTGGGAAATCCATGGAGTCTCACAATCTCTTTGAAAAACAAATTTGCAACACGCATTGCATCACTAGTCTTTTGGCATGGGATAAAGTGTGCCATATTTGAAAATATTTCAACTACCACAAATATGGAATCAATTCCTCTTTGTGTCCTTGGCAACCCTAACACAAAATCCATGGTTATTGCATCACAAGGCCTCTCTGGAATAGGAAATGGTTGATACAACGTAGTGTTATGGTTCTTCCCCTTGGCGTACTGGAAAATATTACACTTTTTCAAAAACCTCTTTACCTCTTCTGTCATACCTAGCCAATAATAAGAACCATTCAACTAAGAAAATGTTTTTTCATGGCCGCAATGTCTAACTAGACCTCCACTATGCTTTTCCTTCAATAAATTTTCCCTCATCGAACACTTTGGTATGCACAACTCACATCCCTTGAACATCAACCCATCCTGAATCAGATATTTGGTTCACGAAATTCTTTCCCTGAGTACATGATTTGCACATGCTTCATATGCCTTCGTAAAAGCTAGATCACTATGATACATTTCCTTAAGGTGATAAAACCCCAAGGTTTTGACCTGAAATTCCTGCAGAATCAAATTTCTACTACTCAATGCATCAACAACCTTGTTAGAATTACCATTAATATGTTTAATGAGAAAAGTGAAATTTTACATAAACTCTATCCACTTAGCATGTCTTTGGTTTAACTTCTCTTGTCTGGTTATGAATGACAAAGCTTGATTATCGCTATACAAAAAAAACTCCTTTGGAATGAGATAGTGCCTCCATTTCTTCAAGGCTTGAATTATCGAATAGAACTCTTTATTGTACGTGGAGTACTTCTTTTTAGCTTCATTCATCTTTTTGCTGAAATATGCAACATGTATGTTTTCTTGGCTCAAGACCGCTCCAGTTGCAACTCCACTCCCCTGAAACGTCTTTATGAAATCCGGTAATACCAGAACCGATCGTTCCGTTATCTTATCCTTCAATATATTGAATATCCTCTTTGCCTCTTTTGTCCATTTGAAAGACTTGTGTCTTTTCTTCACTGTATCCATCATTTTAGAACTCATCCCACTGAAATTTCTAATGAACTTCCTATAGAAACTTGATAATCCATGGAATCTTCCCACCTCAAAGATATTCCTTGGTGATGGCCATTGTCTGATTGCTTTCACATTTTCGGGATCCATCTTCAATTCATTTGAAAAAATTGCAAAACCCAAATATATAAGTTTTGTCTTCATCAAAGAGGAATTTTTCAGATCAATCAACAACTTCTCTTGCTGCAACCTCCTCATTACCAACATCAAGTGCCTCAATTGTTCCTCTTTAATCTTTCTAAAGACCAGTATATCATCCCTATATATGATCACAAACTTACCAATAAAATATTTCAACACTTCAATCATCAGCCTCATAAAAATACTCGAGGCGTTTGTTAAGACAAATTTCATAACAAGGCATTCATACGACCCCTCGTTTGTTTTGAATGTTGTTTTCCACTCATCACCTTCTCTCATGCTTATCTAGTGATATTCACTTTTCAAATCTATATTTGAAAAATAGTTCGGTCCACTCAAACAATCCATCAAGAAATCAATCCTTGGCAATGAAAATATGTATCTGATGGTGATCTTTTTTATGGATCTTAAGTCTATACACATTCTCCATCCTCCGTCCTTCTTTGGAATCAATACAATTGGTACTACACATGGACTCAAGCTTTCTCTAACAAATCCCTTGTCTAACAAATCCTGAACCTGTATTTTCACCTCCTTATTCTCTTGAGGTGTCAAACTGTACGCTACTTTGTTTAGAAGATTTTCTCCTGGTATCAAATAAATGTTATGGATTATACTTATGATAGGTGGCAATGAGCTTGGAAACTCATCCACTACTATGTCAAAAAAAAATTCTAACAACTCCCGAATTTTCTTAGGTAAATCTTCCACAAAAGTACTCATAAGGATAACTCTCGGCTTCCTCACTATAGTGAATTGCTTCTCTTGTTCCTTCTTTACTTCATTCAATAGTTCCTTCCCACTCATGACAAGTATGCTCGTGGTAGCTGCATCCTTCACTTTCTTCTCTTCAATTGGCAGCAACATATGTGTCCTACCATTATTCTCCAAAGTATAGGTGTTTCTTCTCCCATCATGAATGACATTATTGTGATACTGCCATGGTCTTCCCAAAAAAACATGACATACATCCAGGAATCACATCACATAGAATTTCATCTCTATATCCTCCTATCTTAAATTCAAGCAAGCATTGTTTGGTGACTGTTACCTAATGAACTTTCTGCAACCATGAGACTTTGTACAATGTCGGATGTACAGTCATCTCCAACTCTAATTTATCCACCATCTATGTGTATGCTAAGTTATCAGTGCTCCCACTTTCAATTATCACCTTACATACTTTGTCCTTAGTCTTGCAAGTTGTCCTGAACAAACTGTTCCTCTATGTTGGCCTTTCAATTTCTAGATCTGGCTTCAAGAGATATTTCTTTATCATCAAATATCTCCCATATTTTTTGCCTTCGTCCTCTACATCCCACTTCTATGCTTCTAAAATGTGAGATTCACCTTCTTCTTTCTTTCTCTCGGGACAATCTCAAGACATGTGCCTTGTATTTCCACATGCATAACATCTTACTTCTCCTCCTCTGCCTCTTCCTCTTCCATTGGGAAAATATTTTCTTCCACCACTTTGCCTTCCTTGGGAACTTCCTCCTCTCTCAGAGTGACCATGTGGTTTCTCTTCCTCGCCTTTGAGATTTTGTGCCTTGTTCTATGAAACTCCTTTTCCTTTGTTTAATCTTCTACCTATGTTTTGTTGACTGAGCTTCCTAGCCAACTTCTCCTCTCCTTTCAGCATAATCTGATATGTATCCCCTATTGTTCTAAGCGTCGCCATGCTGATTTCATCCTGGATATCATATCTCAGGCCATTGATGTACCTTGAAACTTTTTCTTCGTCTCTCTCTCTCTTTGTCTAGCCCTGATGTTCAATCTGTAGAACTTCTTTGTGTACTACTTCAAATTCATTCCCTTCTACCTCAAGTTTCACATCCTCTTGAACAAATTTATCTGGTAATATTTGGGTAGAAATTTCACCTTTAGCTTGGCTACCATTCAATCCCAAATCTTAATCTTTTGTTTTCCCTTGATCCCCTTATCGGCCTTGTTGGCAGCCCCACAATATTTTCACTTCTCAAAGAAACAAATAATAAATTCTGTAGCTGCATCGACTTAATCACATGAACATTTCTACTTGAAAGATGAGTTTTGGGCTATCAAAAGATTTTATTTTTCCTGGTTCTCATTTTCATGCTTCGTTCATAAATGAAAGCATGAACGAAGCATTGAAACTTGTGAATTTATTGCATTTGAATTTAAGGATTATTTCCCTAGGATAATAAATGATCATACAAACCTTTTTAAGAATGATATTTTTCTTTAAGGCCTATCTCATGTCGATAAATTAGTTTTTTTTAAATTGCTCATTGTTATGAGGTTTACTCTAGACCTTTAAATAATACACCAAGAATTGATTGATTTTAAGCTATGGGTTTGTTTCATATATGATTCTCTGTAAATCCTCTCTATGGTTGCCATGATTTGATTTGTTAAGCACCTTATAATGAGCAACTCCACCCTTTAGAAAATGATGATACTTAAATGCATTTGGTCGTATTCTGTACTCTGCTGATAGTGGAAGTTTGAAAACGACATGTCCATTATTTTGAGTTAAGTCTCAGTCTTTAATCTTTCCTCTCAGCGATTCATTACACAAAATGTCTGATTCTCATATGAAACCCCTCATTCCTTTATTTAATTCGCGTGAGGGTTTTACTTCCTTGGTTTTAGCCCTGGTTCTTCCTGTTTTATGAAAACCTTCAGGATTGCAGTGATTTATGTTACCCCCGTGACTGCTTGTCCAAATCCACATGGCCCCTATTGTCTATGTCGAACCAAATGGCTCGCAAACCCTGCTCCTATATGACGACGCACAGGAATACCATAAGGGTCAAGACTGGCTCGAATTTCTTGACAAATTTCAAGATTACAACTTGCAAGCAACCCAAGAATTCGCCCTCTCTTTCGATGGATGCCAAGCCAATGTGGGTGACATTCAAGTTGAAATCACCGAGGATTTTTTGGGCCAGGCAATAGGTCTTCCCCTTAGTGGGAAAAAATGGTTTAAAAATTCTAAGGTAGAGGAGGTATCCTGGAGTCTGTTATTTACCTCTAGGAAAATCCAGTGCTGTGATAAAGGTATGCCTATATCTATGTTAAAGACTAGGTGGCATGGTTTATTAACAGTTTTAAGGCAATTTGTTACCTGTGAAGGTCGCTTTGGCCTCATTTTTCTTTACCACATAAGACTGTTAATGAACTTCATCGGTTTCCAATTGAACATGCCTTTCTATTTATTGATAATTTTATACAAAATGGCCAAGAGGTATAAGAGAGAGTGTTTTAATTCCAGTTTATTTCATCATGGGTTGATAAGAATGTTATTATTCCATCATTTAAAATTGCAAGGTGATGATTGGGACACTTTCCTATCTAGAAATGGCTTTGATACATCCAACCCCGTAGAGGTTGATAAGCCCATGTTAGAAGAAACCCCAATCCCTTCCATTGACAGAACGGTCTCCTCATCCAAAGAACCCTGTGATAGGAACACACTCGATGAGCCTATGTATGAGAAACAAGATGTTGACCCAAGAGCCTATGATTTTCATGACCACGAGCAATACACCTACCCTAACACCTTTGCAAAAACTGCAAACAGGCCCTCATGCAAACTGTCTAAAAATGACTTGGATATAGGGTTTAAAAACAAAAGGGCAGGGAGATTAATTTCTAGGAGACTACGAAATAAATCAAAGTCTCATATGAGCTCAATCAAAGCAATCGAGGTCCATGAGAGATCTGATTCTGAGATCGAGAAGTTCTTGGCAAAAGAAGACCTAAATGACCTCAAACTAGATCTCGGCCAAACCTATGATTTCGTAGACAATCTGCCACCGTGCCTAAAGCATAGCAAAGGTTTTCCAGGGATCAAACTCGCTAAAGAACCCACAGACAATAGTGATAGCATTCTGACACACAACCATGGATATCCTCAAACAATTGTTCCATATCCACGGTGTGAGGCTTGTTTGTTTTGGATTGACAAATATTACACATATATACCTTCCCTTCAATTGCAGATCAAAACCCTCACCACTCATATCGACTCATTAATGAGTGAAAATCACAGACTAAAGTTCAGTTCTCAAAGGCAAGGGAAGCGCTTGAAAAGAATTGGAAACGTAACAATAAAGAATGTTGAGTGTGTCACAACAATAGTTAACTCTGAGGTCTTATGAGTCAAATTTAACATGTAGTTAAGAGGTAAAGATTTGTTTGTTTATCTTAGTTTTGTTTTTATTTAGTTTTTCTATTAATATATATTTAATTAGATTTATGTTGTTTAAAATAAAACTAGCTACAAAATCAGCTGATTCTGTAGCCAATCTATTCTCATTCGAATATTTGGAAATTATTGGTTAAAATAATATATAAACTCCTTTATTTTCATTTTTCCTTTTAGGATATCGTGTAGTTGGTGGTGATCTGATGATATGGACCATTTCTGAGCTTATTAGCCATTTCTTTGGCTCATCGTTTGTAAACAGAAACAAGCTTTTTATAGTTTTGAGAGATACAGTGTGATATGGAGTAGTTCTATTACCCTCTATTTTGTAATTAGTAAATCATTTTGAGATTTAATCTTATCCCAGAAGATAAGATGTTTAGCTTGAATAAACTCTTTAAATACTGGAGATTTTTGTAATGAAGGCATCCTTGCCTAGGGAAGAAGATGGATGATTGATTTATAGACTTTAATGGAACAACTATACACATTTTAGCTTTAGATTCTTGTGGATGGTGTCTTCATTTAAGTTTTGTTTATGTTGATGCGATAATAGGTTTTGATAGCTTCAATCTTCATGATTTATAATGTTTTGGGATAATTCCTTTATAAATTTTGTCCATAAATAATGCTTCAGATATTAATCGTGTGATCATCTATTCAACTTTAATTAAATGATTTCTCCTTTAATTTTCGTTGAAACATTAAATGCAAGGATGTTTGCTAACATATGTTTATTAATGTAATTACTTGCAATCATGAGATCACAGTAACTATTGGTATCATTCTTTATTTTATTAAAATTTAACTGCCAACATAATTGTTATGCATTTATTAAGAACAGACTTAAGGTTCATTGTAGGTTTCTCTCCTCGACAAGGTGGTTAAATATTTTCTGATCGCACAGATGTTTGGATGCATATCATTAGCTCGCTAACAGGTTAGCTCAATTTCATTTTTCTGCTATTTGTTTATCATTGAAATTCGAACGTAAATTTTGGCTTTTGACTATCCATACATTTCCATTTCATAACATTTTCTTCTATTAGTTTAAGACTTATAAAATAAAAATCAAAAATATTTTTATGTGTTTTCTTTATCTTCTTCTTCAAAGCAGTCATTTTCACATTGAGTTTAGTAAGTTTAGATTAAAACTTGCAGCTTGTAAATAATACATATAAATGAGAGTTACCTATCTTTTGCTTAAATACACCTATTACAGTCACATTAGAGCGTATGTACATACATATATATATATATATATATATATATATATATATATTATTTAGTAATTAGTTATTTATTTATTTTATTTTATTTTCTTTCTTTTAAGATTCTTCGATTGGCGAATGGAGCCATTAAACCTGTCAGAACGAGTTATACCAAACAGATTGGGTTACTTAGACAACTCTGGACCAGACTCATTCTTCCAATTGATGGATGGTCATTTTTTCGCGTCAAAAAATGGTGCTAAAAGGGGGGCCAGACTGACAAGATGTCCTTGTAGGATATTTTATTTCGAATGTATTCAATTTCCCCATGGATCCCCAAATCACTGTGTCGGAACATGCTTTCCACTTCTCACTACCATTTATTCCCAACAAGACAACTAATCTCTTTTCAAAACTCACCTTCGATGATGAAGGGAACACATCTGCAGTAGACCATATTTCTAAATTTCTTTATAAATGTTTAAGACATAAGATCATTGATCCTAATGTTACATGTAGATTGTTCTCTCTCACTTTTTGAGATTGGGTTAAATGTTGGTTTGAATCTTTTCCATCTAATTCGATTCATTCTTTGTTTGAGTTTGTAATTGAATTTTTATCAGACTTTAAAAATTATGACTATGATGAATTAAGTGATGAATTAAGTTACTTAAGGAAATAAAATATTGAATCATTCGATGATTTTGCAATTAGGTTCATTCATGTTTGTACTAGGTTCCCTTTGAAAGAAATGCCTCTTATTAATGAGTGGCTTAAATATCTTGTTTCTCTCCCAGATGAACAAGATCAATTAATTGTTAACCAATTTGAATCGAGCACTAACACTCAATCTCAAGATGGTTTAGATTTTGATGTTGATCTTGAAGATTTTGAAGCACCACAATTTTTGTCAACTTCTTTCATTTTGGAAAATCATGAGCAACATCATCCTTTACAAAATGAAATTGTCACATCTAATCATTCATTGCAAACAATGTCTCCTCCCGTCGAAGAAGGAACCTTGACTTTAAAAGACGATAGTTGTCACACTCTCATAGATTTTATAATTGTTTCTAAAGTAAAAGAGGTTGAATGTGAAGTTGATAATCATGTGGACGATAAATCTTCCCCTAATTTAGTTGAACAAATCCATGATCAATCAATAGGATACAAAATCATTAGTCATCCTATTAATGAACCTTCTATCTCTAGTGATTTGCCCTCAATTTTTCCCTTGCACGATGAACGAAATTGTCTCTTAAAAACTGTCTCGTATTATTTGAAAGAGAATCCACAAGAGGATGATCAGTTTATACAAGGAGAGGGGACAAAACCAGATTTCAAAACACATATACCTATCATCTCAAGAGATGCATTCTGTCTCCTTCATTCTTCTACATATTATTCCTTGTACCCTGATATTTTTTATCCTAATGTTGTGCGATTGCATGTTCCATATTACCTTGGAGAGAATTCAACATTATATAATCAGGTACAAAGAGATCACCGAATAGAATATAAAGAAGGAAATAATTCTGCCCATGAACATATTAATTTTTATTCTCATCAATTATCTGTGGGTAAATCAAGAAATGATTTGAAAGAATCTTGAATTGCATCTTCCATTGATACATCCCAATTTGTGTTTCGAGAAGGATCTAAATTTTTCCATGATCAATTATTTGAGGTTGAAAAATATAATCGGCCAAATATTACTACCAATGATGTTTTATCGGTCGTTCCATCTAGTTCACCTCAAATAGTTAACCTTGAAATATCTAAGCTCAATGCAAAGTTTCAAGAGAATGAAACACTTATTTTCCGATCAAGAAATATGATAAGTTATCACCATCTTGATCCAACCTTTTTACAAGATTCTTTCCTTGATACTCTAATACTTTATTCTCACCAGGAATATTTCTCGCATGTGAATTTTTTCAAACCATACCATGTCAGTAATTGCATGTATCATGATAGTATTGTAGATTGGCTGGAGTATTCATATCTTGAAAAGTTCCCAGGGAATGGTAAGATTATCTTCGCTTTATTTAGAGATCAAGGAGGTAACTTCAAAACACTCATTTTATATCCTTCAGATGGAGAAAATATGGAACGAAAGGAAGATTGTTGGGAGGATGGGGCACTTCGGTTTAGGCCGATGATTATGTCAGGTCCCCGTAACTCTCACAAACTTCATAATCTCATTTTTTCATATTTTTGTAACCCATATAATGACAAAATTGTCGAATGGCTAGAGGATTCATACAACAGGAATGTTCAAGGGAATGGTAAGACCATGCTTACCTTTTTTTTAAATGACGATGATAAAGGGGAGTATGATATATTTTTGTCATTTTTCGATAAACTACCATTCTTGTTAGTAATATGTGTTTTTACTTCTATTGTAGGATTGGAGTTACTCTGATGGCTACATTGGAAGCATGACTTCACGTAGTATTCTGATTTGTTTAGTAGTTAGGGTAGGTTTAGGAGTAGGTTTTCTTTTAGTTTTATTCCTCACTATTTCTCTTTGTAATAATGCAGTCATGAGAACAAGTGGGTGCACCAAGAGAACTATAATATGACTGTTGTCAGGGAAGTCCTCTTGATCCGTTTCTCTCTGCTTTTCGTTGAATATTTCTTTTCAAAGTGATAGTATTATTATGAAAATTTTAAATGGAAAGTAAAGAGATAAATAAATCTGAACCATAAATTCAACCCTCATCCAAGGCACCACGAGTAGGACTGCATTCATATCAATGAGGATATTTATATTTTCTTTAGCTGCTCAACAAATATTTTTCTTAGATCCACCTCGCTGTACATAGTTTTTTGTTTGAAGTTTTCTTTTGATTTTTCATTTTGGTTGTTTTCATTTTGTTTGTTTTCACTGCTTTTTGGTTAAATTTATGTCTGTGTCACCTTTTAGTTCGTGGAAGGGATATAGAATGCATCATTATGAAGCAATTGTTAAGGTCCTTTCAAGAGCATCAATGATGTGAATTGCTAAAACACAGACTAGCTAAAGAAATTTTCTTTCTGTAACAGATTTCCTGGTCTCACTTTATAATCATGAGCATGCACGATCATATTTAAATCTTTTTACACTGTCCTAGATTTTAAAGAAAGCGATTCAAGTATGCCTTCCTGTCCTTGAAAAATTGGTTTCATATAGAAACTAACTTCAGATCATAATGAAGGGAACGACTAAAAATAACAAGTGTTCTAAAGACTCGAATTTTCAGCATCACCCCGCTCTTCCAAATATTTTTAAAAAATTATATCAAATTGTAAACAATTTCTCAAGAGTTGTGGGAAGTGTTTGTAAACCCTCCAGGATACTAAACAGGTATACTGGAAGAGGGTAAATGCATGCATGATGCCAAGACAAATTTTCCAAGGTACTGAACAGGCCCACTAGTAGTGAAACAATGTCAGGTTAAAGAAAATTCTCAGGTATAAATTTTGATATTGGTCGTAAGAATCCTTCATTTTTGAATTGAAATTTCTTGGACAGGATAGAGGTGTCAGAGTGGATTAATTGAAATCCCTACCAAGGATATGGACACCTTCTGGAAGTAGTGGCCCTATTAGCAATATCAGAGCCATTGACTTGAACGTCATTGCTCTCATTTTTTAAAACTTTGTCACTAGGTTTCATTCTAATAGAAAGATGTCAGAAGTTGGATCGTGTAATGATTGTCGATATGCTTGGTGTCCTTCAGCTGCTCTTTGATATGCAATCATTCTAACAATACTAACACAAACTCATCGGTGATACAGAGATAACTGCTTCTCCTAGCAAGTCACCATTTTTTGCAGCCCCACAATATTTTCACTTCTCAAAGAAACAAATAATAAATTCACTAGTTTCCTTCACTTAATCACATGAACATTGCTACTTGAAAGATGAGTTTTAGGCTATAAAAAGATTTTATTTTTCCTGGTTCTCATTTTCATGGTTTGTTCATGACTGAAAGCATGAACGAAGCATCGAAACTTGTGAATTTATTGCATTTGAATTTAAGGCTTATTTCCCTAGGAGAATAAATGATCATACAAACATTTTTAAGAATGATATTTTTCTTTAAGGCCTATCTCATGTCAATAAATTAGTTGTTTTAAAATTGCTCATTGTTATGAGGTTTACTCTAGACCTTTAAATAATACACCAAGAATTGATTGATGCTAGGCTATGGGTTTGTTTCATATATGATTCTTGGTAAATCTTTTCTATGGTTTCTATGCTTTGATTTCTCAGGAACCTTATAATGAGAAACTCCACCCTTTACACAATGATGATACTTAAACCCATCTGGTCGTATTTTGTACTATGCTGATAGTGGAAGTTTGAAAATGACATGTCCATCATTTCAAGTTAACTCTCGGGCTTTGATCTGTACTCTCAATGATTCATTACACAAAACGCTTGATTCTCATATGAAAACCCTCATTCCTTTATTTAATTCACGCGAGGGTTTTACTTCCTTGGTTTTATCCCTGCTTCTTCCTATTTTATGAAACCCTTCATGATTACAGTCATTTATGTTACCGCTGTGACTTCTTGCTCGAATCCACATGGACCCTATTATCTATGTCGAACCAAATGGCTCATAAACCCTATTCTTGTATGACGACACAAGGGAATACCTTAAGGGTCAAGGCCGGCCTGAATTTCTTGAGAAATTTCAAGGTTACAACTTGCAAGCGGCCCAGGAATTCACCCTCGCCTTCGATGGATGCCGAGCCAAAGTGGGTGACATTCAAGTTTAAATCATCGAGGAGTTTTTGAGTCAGGCAATAGGTCTTCCCCTTAGCAGGAAAAAATGGTTTAAAAATTACAAGGTAGAGGAGGTGTCGTGGAGTCTGTTCTTTACCTCTAGGAAAATCCAGTGCTATGATAAAGGTATGCCTATATCTCTGTTAAAGACTAGGTGGCACAGTTTATTGGTAGTTTTAAGGCAATTTGTTAACTGTGAAGGTCGCTTCGGCCTTGTTTTTATTTACCACATAATATTGTTAATAAACTTCATCGATTTCTAGTTGAACATGCCTTTCTACTTATTGAGAATTTTATAAAAAATGGCCAAGAGGTATAAGAGACAGTGTTTGAATTCTAGTTTATTTCATCATGGGTTGATAAGAATGTTGTTAGTCCATCATTTAAAATTACAGGGCGATGATTGGGACACTTTCCTATCTCAAAATGGATTTTATACATCCAACCTCGTAGAGGTTGATAAGCCCATGTTAGAAGAAACCCCAATCCCTTCCATTGACAAAACAATCTCCTCATCCAAACAACCATGTGATAGGGCCGCGCTCGATGAGCATATGTCTGAGCAACAAGATGTTGATGCAAGAGCCTCTGAATTTCATGACCACAAGTAGTACGCCTGCCCTAACACCTTTGCAAAAACCACAAATAGGCCCTCACGCAAACTATCTAAAAATGACTCGGATATAAGGTTTAAAAAAAAAGGGCCAGGGAGATTAATTTCTAGGAGACTACAAAATATATCAAAGTCTCATATGAGCTTGATCAAAGCAATTGGGGTCCATGAGAGCTCTGATTCTGAGATCAGGAATTTCTTGGAAAAAAAAGACCTAAGTTACCTCAAACCAGATCTCAGCCAGACCTATAATTTCGTAGACAATATGACACTGTGCCTGAAGCACAGTGAAAGTTTTCCATGGATCAAACTCAGTAAATAACCCACAGACAACAGTGGTAGCATTCTGACACATAGCCATGGATATCCTCAAACAACTATTCCAGATCCACGGTGTGAGGTTTGTTTGTTTTGGATCGACAAATATTACACATATATACCTTCCCTTCAATTGAAGATCAAAACCCTCACCACTCAGATCGTCTCATTAATGAGTGAAAATCACATACTAAAGTTCAGTGCTCAAAGGCAAGGGAAGATCTTGAAAATAATTGGAAACGTAATAATAAAGAATGTTGAGTGTGTCACAACAATAGTTATCTCTAAGGTCTTATGAGTCAAATTTAGCATGTAGTTAAGAGGTAAAGATTTGTTTGTTTATCTTAGTTGTGTTTTTATTTATTTTTTCTATTAATATATATTTAATTAGATTTCTGTTGTTTAAAATAAAACTAGCTACATAATCAGCTGATTCTATAGCAAGTGTATTCTCATTCGAATTTTTGGAAATTATTGGTTAAAATAATATCTAAACTCCTTTATTTTCATTTTTCCTTTCAGGATATCATGTAGCTAGTGGTGATTTGATGATATGGACCATTTATGAGATTGTTAGCCATTTCTTTAGCTCATCTTTTGTAAATAGAAACAAGCCTTTTATAATTTTGAGAGATACAGTGTGATATGGAGTGGTTCTATTACCCTCCATTTTGTAATTAGTAAATTATTTTGATATTTAATCTTATCCCACAAGATAAGATTTTTAACTTGACTGAACTCTTTAAATACTATATTTTTTTGTAATGAAGGCATCCTCGCCTGGGGCAGAAGATGGACGATTGATTTACAGACTTTAATGTAACATCAATACACATTTCGACTTTATATCTCAGAGTAAAATTTTCTTTGGTTACGTGTTAACATGGTGCCCATTGTTGATTTCCCTAAAGGATTGATGTCCTTTGTTGGTTGTTTAGGGTTCCAACCCATCGTCTGGTAACTGTAAAATTTTAATGTCTAGCCTTCACTTACAACAAATTTATTCCTGTCTTTGACTTAGAAGATTCTCTTTTAATTAATTTTTTTATTCCATCCATGATTTCCATTTGTACACCTAGAACCTATGTAGGACTTCATGATTATGTGCCCTAACCTTGCGACCATGTCACTGTGTCTTGTGCAACTTAATGATTATATTCCCTAACCTCGCAACCACAACACTGTGTCTTGCGCTTCCACACCGACCACTTTCTCTTAACTAATGTCTAGTAACATATCTCAGGTTGATCGTTATGTGGCAAGAGATGGGTTGTTCTAAACCAGGTGGAAAACTAGACAACCCTTTGATACAAACATCTAATTGAAGAATTGATGTAATGATATTGTTAATAATTCTTACCAACCCATAGAAAATACAAATAAACAATTCTTCACAAGTGAGATAAAACTCGCACTAACTCATTAAATTAATCATAAAATCCATTACATTTATAGACTTCAATAGATCCATGAAATCCTCAATCAATCCCTACAACTTTCGATCCAAACTAATCCTATTACTAATTTAAGAGAGAAAAAAACAACCTTCTAACTGTAAACTATGATTTTGAATTATTCCAACACTTTCCCTTAATTAAGAAATGGATTTTCTATCACTCCTAATTGTTTCCTGCATTCTTCAAAGTTCATCTTTTCAAGAGGCTTGATAAAGATGTTATCAGTGGTATTACAATAGATCAAGTCAATTTCCTTTGACTGTATCTTTTCTCTTACAAAATGATGTTGAATTTCAATATGCTTGGTTATGGCATGATAAATTGGGTTGTGTGCCAACTTAATAGAACTTTGATTGTCACATTTGAAAATAGGTGGCCTCGTTTGTTTATTGCCAATATATTCAAGAATTATCCTTAACCAAACAAATTCACAAGTAAGATTGCATATATCTTTGTACTCAGCTTATGTTGACGATAAATAAATAGTTGGTTGTTTCTTAATGCTTCATGACACAACCCCTGTACCTATGTTGAATGCATATCCTGAAGTTGATTTCCTATCATCAGGTTTTCCGACCCAATTTGAATCAGATTAACCTATCAACTAAACATCACAATCATTAGTATACATAATACTAAAATTAGCAGTTCCTTTCAGATATCGAAGAACTTTCTTTGCAACTATCAAGTGACTTTCAACTCATTTAGCCATGAACTGACTAAAGATGCTCACTGAATATGCTATGTCTAGTCTGGTAGTGGTGAGATAGTTCAAACTTCCCACCAATTGACGATACATAGTATCATTTTCCTCTTTAGTTTCATCAACACTAGATAGCTTAACATTTTGTTATAAAGGTGTTGACATTGTCTTGATTTCACTCATATTGAATCTTTCAAGAATCTCCCTTGTGTATTTACTTTGAGTGACCATTGTTCTACCAACTTCTCTCCATATTTCCAAACCTAAACAATAATGTAGTTCACCAAGATCCTTCATATCAAACATATGTGCTAACTGAATTTTAATATCCTCAATCAAGTGAGAATCACTGCGTGTGATAATCAAATCATCAACATATACGGATACCAAAGCTACATTCCCATTTTCATCCTTTTGACATAGAGATTAGGATCATTTTTTCTTTTCACAAAACCTTTCTAAGAAAATAATGAATCAATATTAATATACCAAGATCTAGGTGATTGTTTCAAACCATATAGAGATTTATTTATCTTACACACAAGATCCTCTTGTCCTTTCTTTATAAATCCTTCAGGCTGAACCAAATAAATTTATTCTTTTAAATCACCATTCAGAAATGCATATTTAACATCTAACTAATGTAATTTCCAATTGTATTATGTACCTATTGCAATCATGAATCTAATTGTATCTAACTTAGCTACAGGTGAACAAATGTCCTCATAGTCAATTCCTTCCTTTTGAGAATACCTTTTTGCAACTAATATGGCCTTGTATTTGTTAACACTTCCATCTGCATTAAATTTGGTTTTATAGAGCCATTTACATCCTATGGGAACTTTGTTTTCAGAGAATTTTGTTAATTCCCATGTTTCATTCTTCATTATTGATTCATATTCTTCATTCATTGCATTTTTACATTCCTTATGATCTTTGTCTTCTTCATAAGTAACAGGTTCTACAACATTCATTACTTGTGTCATCAATCCATAATCTTTATACCTAGAAGGTACTTGGATTTTTCTTGATGACTTCCTCCGTGTTCCACCACTTTCATTTCATTTGCTCTGTACTGAAAGATCCCTTTTGGGTGACTCAAGAGTGTTTGTAGTATCCATGTTGATTCCACTTTGTTCCTGCACATGTACATGTTCTTGTTCCTGTATCTATTCTTGTTTACCATCTATATCAATTTTTACATGATCATCATTGTCATAAGGAGTATACAAAACATCATATTTACTTATCTCATCATCTGTATTCTCATGAAAAATAACATCTCTTCTTGCAAAGATTTTATGTGAACCAAGATCAAACATTTTGTATGCCTTATGATCATCACAATAACCAATGAATATACACTTAACATATTTTGCATCAAGTTTTCTTCTCTCATCTTTTTGAATATGAGAAAACGCCTTGGAACCAAATATTCTTAAATGACCAACTTCATGTTTATAGCCATAAAGAACTTCAAAAGGAGTTTTCAGATCTAGAATCTTTGTTGTACTTCTATTTTTTAAATAAACAACAGTATTAATGGCTTCTGCCCATAAACCATTAGAAATGTTTTTACCTTTCAACATGCTACAAGCACATTTGACTAATGTCTTGTTCTTTCTTTCAGCTACACCATTTTTCTATGGTGTATAAGACATTATGAATTGTTGAATAATCCCATTGTTCTTGTAGTAGCTATAAAAATATTTTGAGGTATATTCTCCACCTTGTTCAAATATGAGAATATCAATTCATTTGTCTGTCTTCTTTTCCACCATAGTTTTAAATTCTTTAAAATATTCAAATACATCACTCTTTTTCCATATAAAATAAACCCAACTAAATCTCGATCTGTCATCAACAAAGATAAGAAAATACCTCGCACCACCAATTGACATTGTTTGCATGGTACCAAAGACATCGGTATGTATTGATTCAATTATCTCTCTCAGTTTCTTCTCTTTATGTACTTGAAATTCTTCCCTATGTTTCTTACCTAGTGCACAATATTCACATTCTATATGTTCATTTTTCAAAACAAGAATCCCTTCAAACATCAATTTCTTCTGAAGTAGCACTAAATCATTTTTATTAAGATGTCCATACCCGTGATGCCATAACTCTTCTGTTGACATTATTGTAGATGTCAATGCTTGATTATTTCCCCTTGTTACATCAAGCTTATACAACCCTCCAATTCTTGTTCCTGTAGCTATGAATTTATAATGATTATGAATATCCTTCAAAAAACATTGAGACTACATAAATTCTACTTTCAAATTTTGATCAGTTATTGTGGAAACAGATATCAAAATTTTTTTTATGCCTAAAACATACAACACATTGTGAATCTGTTTCATATGTCCATTATTTAGATTCACATATATTACTCCATAACCCTGAATCATATAATATCTATTATCTCCTAAATATATATGTGTTTCATATGTGCTCTCATGATATTCATCAAACCACTCTTTGTTACAAGACATATGAGCTAATGCTCCTGAGTCTATGAACCATGCACTTTCATCATCAGTTTATGAAGACAATGCAACTTCAGTAATAAACAACTTTAGATTCCTAAAACAATCATTGATAGAGGTGTCCCTTTTCACATAATTTTCATTATGTTTTCTGAACTTCTGTTTGGATTCATTAACTTTCCTTTTATAACGATCTTTAGCATGATGACCACATTTCCCACAATAAAAACAATCATAATTTTTCTTATCATGTACATTAAAATTTGATTGAGTCATACCTCTATTCCTTGGTTAAAACTTGCCTTCTCTGTTTTTGTCCCATGGCTTCCCCCTGTATGGTTGTTTCCCTTTGGCTACTAATGCCAATTCTAAAGTATGAGAATCCATCTCAAACACCTTCATTATTTCTTCGTCTTGTAGAAGAATACATGTTAACTCAGAAAATGTAAGTGGTTGTTCTCTACCTCATAGACTCAAAATAAAGACATGATAATCTATGATTAAACCTTTTAATGTAATAGCTACATGTGAGATTTTGAAATGTTTTCACCAATTGCACTTAACTTGATCACATAGATCTTTAATTCTAGAAACATAGGTGGAAATATTCTCATTTGCTTCCATTTGCTTCCATTTTTGTGGACAGTAACTTAGTATTTAAAAACATAATCCTATTTGAGCTCGTAGTTTTATACAAACCTTTCAATATGTCCTAGGTCTCCTTGGAATTTTTACAATCTCTGATTTGTGGAATTATGTTTTCCTTGACAGATGTCCGCAACAACACTTTGGCCTTTGTTTCTCATTTCTCCCAATCTATAGCAATAACACCTGTGGATTTGGCTTCATCTCCATTTAAATAGTCCATGCATTCCATGCTTCAAAAATCATCAATATATTAAATTTCCAATCAATGTAATTATCACCATCGAGCTTGGATGCTTCATTTCAATAATTTTTTCAAGTGAATTTGACATATCTGCACAAAAAAATCTTTAAACCACTAAAAAATACCTGGCAAATTAAACTTCAACACTGGCTAATAGTTTTGGCAACCATGTGTAGGAACCTGCAATCTCACTCTAGCGTATATTCCAGAACAGGCAAATGATAGCTTCCTTCCTTGATTTCACATAAGGCTACACTCACCAACAAATCATTCACACATGCGTCTTCCATAATAGTGCGATGGAAGAGGATTTTATCCAAGAAGTGACTCAATTGGGATAAGTTCTTACTTTATTCAAGTTTGAATTTCTTAGAGATTGATCTTACTCTTCTATAACTTAATCATTGTATCGAACGAATATGTATGTTAAGTTATTTTGAATTTTTTATTTTTGTATTTTGTCTCTTTGGTTGCAATAGAGAGTGTCATTGTTATTAGACATGTTAAGTTATTTTGAATTTTTTATTTTTGTATTTTGTCTCTTTGGTTGCAATAGAGAGTGTCATTGTTATTAGACCGGAGGTATGTCAAAAATTACTTTTATTCCTATTGTTCTTATAGCCATATCCTTGAGTAATTTTATTATTTTTCTTTCCTAAATCTCTACAATATAATGCTTTATGCCTAAAATTATTGTAAGAGAATCAATAGCGAAGAAATATATGTTGATACCTTTTGGGGGGAGTTATTCTTGGAGTTGTATTGCTTCTATATTCATTTTCTTTTGAAGGGAGACTAGATTTCTATTGATCAAAATCAATCTTTATTTTTCTTTCTTCCTTTTTGAAAGATCTCTTAAGGGAAACTTCATAATTTTTTATATTTTTGTTAGTTTCTTGAGATGTACAGTTTGATCCTTTGTTAGATTTATTTATATCATAACCCAGTGATGTCTTATTTCTTGAAGATATTTGATTGTGAAGAATATAATCCAAGATTTTTTAAAGGTTTTCAAACCTTGATTGCTTATTTCCTTTCTCAAGTTATTTTTTCATAAGAATAATTTCAGCCTCTATCTTTTCACAGTCTCATTGCTTTTAATTGAGTTGTTTACTTATGGCCTCTTCAATTCTTTTAGATTTTTGGAGTTGAATCTTCAAATCATTAATGAATTTTTATGATTCATTGATAACTTTTGAAACTTCCTTTTCTCTTTATTTTTCTTCTTCTTTATATTCTAATAGTTGTTCTCTTAATGATTTTTTCTTCCTTTTATATTTTCTCAGTTCTTTGAGAGAACTAATAAGTTCTCCTTCCAGGTCTATTTCTCCTTCAACTGCAAAGTTTCCTTCATTTCTAGTATTATCCTCAGTAGTATTGGTTTGGTTTTCTATTCCCATAAATAGAAGCTATGTCTCGTGATCTTCACTCATGTCAGAAGAACTATTGTCTTCTTTGGAGTAATTTTTTTTTTCTTGTAGAATTTCCTCTTGTTTCCAGTGTTTCCATTTTTATGTTCTTTATGGTTATAAGTTTCTCCATCGTCACTATACTCTTTCTTTGGATATGTACATTTGGAGGGAAAATGACCAATTTTTACACAATTGAAGCATTTGAGAGGTAACTTCCCTTTCTATTTCCGAAACCCTTTCTTGAGTTTCATTATAAAGTTAGATTCTTATTCATCTAATATGTATTTGTGATTTTCATTTAGCACATGCTCATGGATATTTATTTCTTTTGATGATTTGAAAGTTGTTTCCCCTTTTTATGGCCTTTCTTACCATGTTCTCATTTAATAAGGTATAAGAATCCTATAAAGTTCATTCATTGTGAGTTTTCCAAGGTTTTCTGGATCTTCCAAGGTAGATAACCTGGTATCATATCTCATTGCTAATGATCTTAGAACCTTTTGAACAATAATTTTTTCCTTTAAATCTTCTCTGAGAGCTCTGACTGAATTGACAATTTCATCCACTCTTTGAATATATTATGCAATGTGACGTCTCATCCTTATACCTCAAAATGCATAATCGTCTTCTTTGAACAATGGTGCTTTGTTAGAGGGTGTTCCTTCTTTTTGATCCATTTTGATTTCTGATAATCTACCTTCTAGTGGTTATACTGTGGTGAAGGAACCTAGATATGATACCAATTGTTGAAATATTTTCCAATACTAAGAGGGGCTTGAATCAATATTGCTTATTTTTAACAATTTAAATCAATTGTTAATTATAAAATCTATTAACCATAACAATTGATCAACAAAGAAGTACAATAAATTTTAAATGTAACAATCATAAAATTTATATTTATTTTACAAGCTACAAATTGTAGAAGACACCAATATCCTTTATTTTTTAGCACATACTCAAAGAGACACCAATCCCCTATTTCAAGAACCAACTTGAGGAAGATACAAGTCCATTTTGTCTAGGATACAACCTGTAGAGGACTCTAATCCTCTATTTTCAAGAACCAATTCGAGGAAGATGAAAGTCCCTCTTGTTTAGGCTCCAACCTGTAGAGAACTCCATTCCTCCCTTTCTCATCCCTTCCACCATCCCTTGATGTGTATGGTTCAAGTGTCAAATTCTTCCTTGGACTCTGCCTCTGTCTTGATATTCTAATTTTCTCTAAGAGACAATTTCATTTCACCATGATTTTTCGCTTATATAGTCTTCCAACATGTATATGACATTGAAACATTGTGTCTCTTTGTATGAACCAATGTACCTATACATTAAATTATCATTACATATTTTCTTTACAACAATGTGTGAAGGTGAAATGGTTCATGCTTTGTAACCATTTACCACATATAACCAAACATCACATCCAAGAGCCATTAGGTAACTTCTCCTCCGTATACTCCAAAATGAATAATCATCTCCTTTGAAAAATGGTGCTCTATTAGAGGACATTCCTTCTAGTCGATCCATTGTGATTTCTCAAAATCTTCCTTTCAATGGTTAGACTATGGTGAAGGAACCTAGCTATGATACCAATTTTTGAAATGTTGTCCAATATTGAGAGGGGGGGGGTGAATCAATATTTTTTTTTTTTAACAATTTAAATCAATTATTAATTATTAAATTTATTAACCATATCAATTGATCAACAAGGAATTACAATACACATAATTTTAAATGTAGCAGTCATAAAATATATATTTCTTTTACAATATACAACTTGTAGGAGACATCAATATTACTTTCTTTTTTAGCACCTACTCAAGGAGGCACCAATACCATGTTTTAAAGCACCAAATTGGGGAAGCTAAAACTACCTTTGGTTTAGGATCCAACTTGTAGAGGACTCCAATCATCTGTTTTCAAGCACCAACTTGAGGAAGATGTAAATCTCTAATGTTCAGGATCCAACCTGTAGAGAACTCCAATACTCCCTTTCTCCTCCCTTCCACCCTAACTTCATGTGTACGGTTAAGTGTCAAATTCTTCCTTGGACTTTGCCTCTGTTTTGATATTCTAATTTTTCTCTCAGAGACAGTTTCCTTTCACCATGTTTTTTTGTTTATATAGTCTTCCAACATGTATATGACATCGAAACATCGTGTCTCTTTGTATGAACCAATGTACCTCTTCATTTAAATTAAATAATGTCGATATTTATGTTGTCACTAAAAGTTTTCTTTAATTCAAAATACTTCAAATCCCTTGTATGTTGTTCAACATTAACCCTTCACATTCCAAAATCCTTGTAGAAAGAATGGAATGGTTGTGAGCTAAAATATATTTATTATTGTCGTGATTGTTCTTTAACAAAACCATAACCCTGAGGATTTAACTAGAATCAAACTATGAATGTGTAAATAAGGTTCTTCAGGTGCCTTTTCATATCAATAATGTTTTTTTAAGAAAACACTTCTTCTTTTGTTATTTATTTTATAAAATCTTCATAAAGAATTTTCAATTACAGTTTGAAAAACTTGTTTTCATTGTCTTTATTTTGATAAGATTTTTAGTCCTTATGAGTCGATCACAAGCATGGATCGAATCCTCTCTTTTGATCCTGTTCTTTTCACTCCATTCTTATTCCTCCAATACATTAGAAGGAGGATGGTGATGGATCCGGTAAAGTACTTGTACCATTAGTGACTTTTCCTTTGTCAGGGTTACCTGGTGTGTCGTATGTCTTAGAGAGAGTGGTAAAATTAATCCCATTAAACATATAAATATGTGCACTCGTCGAGGCCTCATCATGAGGATGGCTAAAACTGGCCCTAGGAGAGGGGGTTTGAGTAACCCTGGATTGTTTTTGTGGAAAAGGATGAGTAAGAACAACGGGTTGTGGATTTCTCTGGAAAAATTTGGCCACTTCAGTGCGATGTGGAAAGTATCGAGTGTAGTGATCATCACCACAAATGATACATGAAAATTTCAGTTTTCGTTGTGGTTTCTTTTCGGTACCAGGTGTTTGAGCTTGATTTTTTGGTTGTTCATTGTTATTAGTATTTTTTGATTTATTTTTTGTCTTCTTCTTACCTCCGGATTGTAGGGAAGGGGAAGATTTAACTACATTCACATCAGAGATCTAAGTTTGGGGATAGGTAGATGAGAGTGTGGTCGATTGGGAAGTAGATTGAGTTTTGACAAAACCGATAACACCGTCCGCATGAGATGAGGATGACGGCTTGGATAGATTAGTATTAGCTCGATCAACATTTGGAAGAAAATCATACAGACTACTGGATTGTGAATAAACCAAATCTAAGTACTGATTCCGAGCAATGGTTTCTTCCTCAGTGACCGCACCACCCATAGTGACATCGCAAGCGATCGGGGGTAAAAGTGATTTAGTAAACCAATCTGGCAATAATATGTTAGGAATGATTACCTTGATCATCCTTCATCATCGTCTCCACTCATGACTATGGTCAGATATATGCACGGAGTTAGTTTGATGAAGGGAAGTCAAGAGTTCAGTACCCATCTCCTAGCGAATACGTAGTTTAAAATGCGTGAGGAAAGACATGGCAAGGGAGTTGAAATCATTGAAAGAAGCACGTGGTAGTTCA
Source organism: Picea engelmannii (assembly GCA_009831015.1). Taxonomy (NCBI): domain Eukaryota; kingdom Viridiplantae; phylum Streptophyta; class Pinopsida; order Pinales; family Pinaceae; genus Picea; species Picea engelmannii. Next base: position 195,086 of record ML806083.1, read on the forward strand.
ATATACTACTTTGTTGCTAAGACCGTAAGTGTTCACTGGAAAATACGCAAACTTATAGAGTCATCCATGAGGGAGTTTGATGAACACCACAAATGGAAAGTCATCACATGGTTATTTGGATCTTCTCCATATTTTTCGTCAAATTTTGGAATATCATAAGGAAGTTTAGCTGGAATAACTGGCCAAACCGGTGAATGAAAAATAGGATCATTAGTTAACCGAGACAAGTCTGGGAGATCCAGAGTCACAAGGAAAGGTTGTTTTCGATTAATTTGTGGATGATACTGGTGTGGCATAGGAACACCAGTAGGACCATAAACTGGGTTAGGTGGATAGTTGTAACCAGTGGGTCCTCCTACATATGGTTGTTGCTGACTAGGATAAACAAAATTCGATGATGGATGAGAAACATTTGCATAACCTGGTGGGCTCTAAGCATTATAAGCCGGGTGATTTTATTTCCCATAACGAGGATAAACATTGTTCCCTTTAGGAGGGTAAGGAGTAGATCTCGGAGGCAGATACACATTAGGCCCATGGGGAGTATAAGGTTGTTGTCCTTAAGGACTCCAAGTAGTGTTTGGGATGTCACATGGATAAGTTTGTCCATATGATGGTCCAAAAGGAACAAGATTTGATACTCCTCCTTGTGGGTTATGATATGAGTGCACCCCAATGCAAGGATGGGTAAATGTGCCTCCTGAAGATACTCTGCAGGATTGTGAAGGGTTTCCAACAAACGAAGTTTTCCCCCCTTCTAGTGGTGGATTAACGATCGGAGTATGACTAGCAAAGGGAGGTTTCCCTCTGGGAAAAACGTGGAAAGAGGGTTGTCCCCCGGGAGATGTAGGCCCGTTATAGGATGGTGGTATTCTAGGAGGGATAGATCCACTAGATGGTGGTTTCCCTCTAGTTAGTTGTATTTGGCTGGCAAGGGTTTGCATTCTCTGGTGAAAAGATATCCCAGCAGGATCGTGTGGAACATGTGGAGCTGTAGAGCGAATGTTTGTAAAAGTGGGGGTACGTATTGAAGGTCCTTGGGAATGAGTAGAGGTGATGAGTCCAGCATTAGGATAGACTTGTGCTAACACAATAGTAGGGTTAATGACTTGATCGATGGGGTGATTCATAGTTTGACCATATGGCCCACTTTCAACATGAAAGTCATGAGGATGAAAGATTTGTCAAAAGGATTCAAAATTCTCATAGAGATCGGGTCCTGATGAAGTCCTCCATACAGAACGAGCAGTTGTTGGATTTGTGTCTACTGCAGTGATAGGACGAATAGGATTCCTATACTCATCACCAAAGGTTGGTTCTATGGATCCCATATATGTGTCGGTAAAAGATATCACAAGTAACTGTGGGACCTCTTTGTCTATAACATTCCCAAGGGAGTCTAAACAAATCAAAAGTGGTTTGAGAGGAATGGTTGACATAGATGTGCAAGGAGTGGGATTCTCAACCATAACCAAAGTGCCTTCTTGATTGTCTAATGGAGGAGAAACAACACTCCCAGCGTTAGATTGATTTTCTACCTCTCCAGAGTAGTTGTCTTCTGGAGGGTTAGGAGGTAAGGGTTGGTAGCCTTCCGGAGGCATCCCTTGAATCCTACATGATCGATGAAGACATTTATCATCTACAGGCTCAATTTTGGAGAATAATAGTACACGTTGAAAATCTAGGGCCAACTAACAAAAAGAAACAGCATACGCTAATAAAATCTAGGAATCAAAACCAAGCAAACAAAACTTCTCTCGATGATCGTACTAGTTGGTGATGAAACCCAACGTCACATGATCAAGTCAAGAAGGGGCTAGAATATGGTGGAACAGTTACAATGGCGACCTAATTAACGGACTTTCACCTTGGTGCAAGCTTCCACGTAGTAATTCTGGATTTACCCTACAAGGAGCCCGAGTGAGTTTGACCAATGTATGTTCCATGTACAATGCCATTTCACTTCACTGTCACCTCGTGTAAGTACCTAAGGATTATGGAAACTAAGGAAACCAACTTGTAGTCAGCCCCTGGGCAGGTACAGTCGATAGTATGATTCGAACGTATGGGCAGGATAACATGTCCGAAATCAACTCGAGAGGCTCCCACACATAATCGTGGGTATACCCTCAAGTGACACCCAATATACGATCTGACCAGTACAAAAATTTGAACCACGGAGGGATAATCTTTGTAACTCACCTGAATGTGACCTCGTGCGTAACCCTTGTGTGAGAGGGGGATCCCAGAAAGCCTATACGAAAATTGGATTTTCTCTCCCTATCTCAGGATTCTAATGTTTGTGTTGAAAACTTTGTAGAGTTGTACTCATAGCCTAATCTAAAGTGATAATCCTATTCTAATGTTGGTGGAAGATCCTAAAAACAAAAATGTTCTAGATAAGTTTTAATTAACGATTATTTTACGACTCTTCTTTACTCAAAGGGTGTATGAAAATGAAATTGATGGTATGATGACTCAATTCCCAAAAATGCACAAGAAAATGATTAGAATTCATTGTCTTTCGATGAATGGCTATTTAAGGGAAGGAGAAAAGTTGTTTTCACTATCAAACACTAAAATGCAATGTCCTCATATAGTTGTTTCTCAATCAAATCCAATGGAATGCTAAAAAATTTAGAAATGCCTTATAATATCTAAACCAATGACTAAAACATGTCCTTTCGCTTATATGTGAATGATAATCAGATGTAAAACTTCTAAATGTCAGTCAGACTTCATGATTAAACAAACAGAAGAAAACCTCACACAAAACAAAAATACACTCGCGTCATGAAATAGACACGAAGGACAAAGATAACCAAATTTGCAAACAAGAACCAAAAAAGATCAAACAAAAGAGAAATTTTGGAAAAATGACCTTAAATATCAAATGAAAAGGTTCACAGACCTTTGGATTTCCTCACAAAAGTTTCCACTCAATCAGATAAAGGAGAAGAAAACATCAAGTTAACTCTAGGTTAGCAAAGACAAAGAGTGACTTCAAGGCAAGGAAAGAAAATGTGAAATTCCCAAACAAAATAGGATCAATCCATAGAAAACAGGGATTTGAAGGCCAATACCAAGATGGACCGATAGTATGAGACCCTGAGAAAGTGCCAAAGCCAAGAAATAGCTTCAGAAGATGAAAATTATGGAGAATTTCTCACAAATATGGGGTAGCGCTCTGGTGTAAGGGGAACCAGAGCATTCCAACACTCTGCGTAAGGATAAAGGGGTGTTATAGCACTTTGAAAACAACAGGGAGGGAGCGCTCTGCTCCAAAAACTTAGAAAAATGACCAGAAACTTAAAAAAACGAAGAAATTCAGTCAATCAGTGTGATCATGATGAAATAAAGAGGAAATCAAACAAATATAAGAATCAAAATGAAAATATGGAGAAGGTAAAATGAGTGGTCAAAGGGCTAAAACAAGATCTGGGAAAGGAAACAAAAATCAGAGCTCCTCCCCAATGGAGTCTCCAATTTCTGTTGTATGTGAAGCCCCCTGCGGACAAGTGGATTTCCTCTTGTTCTCTAGAGTCCTAATACCAAGAAAGAAATGTGCTTAACATGGACACTGACATCATTTTAGATATAAGATAATATATGAAGGAGAAGAATAAAGATATTTACCTTGTTATTGGCATTTATCCTCGCAAAGTCCAGGCTGAGCTCCAATCCCGAGCTCCTCAATAGGTCCTATAGAACAAACAAAGATACAATGGACTTCCTACTCTACTGAGATTAGCTCAAGCATAGATCCATCTACTGCAGACAAACTCATATGGAACAAGCATAAGTTTGAAAGAAACGGGCCAAGCATTGATTATTAATGAGAAAAAGTAAAAGTATTTACAATCCTTTGAATCAAGGTGTATAAACTTCTTCCAGTTCTCCTTGTCCAACCCCTTTTCTCAAGTAATCTACACTGATTTCTTTGATGACATCTCACTCATGAGGTCATAAGTTTCATATCTCCGATCTTTTCCATGTACCTTTCACCATGAGAAGGCCTCCTTATATAACCTTGGAGAGGTCCAACAACTTGAGAGATCTTTGGGATAAGTTAAGGATTCCTCTCCTTCAATTGAGGATCTTCCCTAAGATCATGCCTTGACCAACTATTCGAATCCAACCACCTTCAGGAATTGAGGGATTCTTCCCTGATTTGCCTCAACAAACCCAAGACTTTCTTAGCAAAGGGTAGCGCTCCCCCAAAAGGGGGCGCTCAAAGACTCCCCCAAAGAGGCTCAGGGAGCACTAGCACTCCCTGACATTGGTAGGGGAGCACTCCTCTCCAAAATCCAATTTTTAGTAGTTCTTTCAGTGGAAAAAGGTTTGTACTCTCTGTCAAATGATTTCTCATCTTCCAAACTAGTCTTTGAGGTGTCTTAAGTGTCTTTGTGATGTCATTAGAGGCACGACATAGGCAAGATGGTAGTATGATGTTTTTGACACTTGTAACACTTGTAGTCAAGATGTGACACTTGCGGACAAGATACAACACTTACAACACTTGTAATGATGACACTTGTGACACTATCGAAGTGAGTAATTTTGAGGTGTAACAAATTTTCCCCCAAGGTATGAAGTTAGAAGACAATGATGACTGAAGTACTTTGTAGACTTTTTCGAGCAAGGGTATGGATGCAGAGAAACCAGAAAAATCTGCACACAACCATCAAACAAATATTATGACATGTTTCAAGCCCAAGGCAGGCATACCTATGCTTGAGTGATAAATACGTTTTAGGTATGGCCACCATAAAATACACTGCGGATCCATAATTATATTGAAAAAAGGTATAGCCACTGAAAATACAATGTGGATCTATACTCCTATGACCTGAACTGATCGTAGCCACAAAGAATACAAAGTGGATCTACGAGATGACAAGACATAGCCATGACCAATACAAAGTGGATCTATGTAACAATATATGTGTCTTAGTTCAAAATAACCCCTTCACAACTTGGGCAAAGTACATATAAGAGTGATGACTAAACCCAGGGTCTTCTTACCGATCCTGATGTAGTACAAATCTAACCATGTGAATAGTTGTCCTGATGTCGAACATGGTAGAAACCACTTTATTAACGGTCAATGATGTAAACCCTTAAGAAGCGTAAGGGAGATCACCATTGATGCCAATGATGCCCAAGGAACTTTAGTACATTCCAACGAATGTGAATGGGTGAGATGAAGTTGAAAATCCCTGGAATCATCCAATCAGGTGTCAATGATGTAAGCCCATTGTCAGATGCGAGTAGGCCTTCCATTGAGGCATGCGGGTCCTAAGGTACTAACTAGTTTCTAAGTCTAAGTCTGAGATAATGTGTTGAAGTTGACAGGAATAGACTCGTCGAAGGAGGGCCTTGATGTATCCCCCATCAATGACAGAAAATGGTCACAAAGATGTAATTGGTAGATCAAATGAACATGGACTAACATGGGTATTGAAGCAGGATATTTGTGATGCCTGACTCTCGAGGCAGATATCTCCCTTGAACATTGAGGCACAACAACAAAAACTTGACATGGACCAAAACTTGAGGATGCAGTGGAAGCTATGACTTTCATCAAATGACCCAAAGGAGTAAAAGAAACTCAGAGGATTGGCTCAGTGCAGAGTTTCAGTGGATTAAAATGTGTGAAAAGACAAAGTGTCATGTTCAAGGGCGACCATAAGAGTTATTGGTAGTTTTCTCAAAAACTGATTGGCTTGCTTCTTTCAATTTTTACCCCATCCAGATAGATGAGTACATCCTTTTAAATTTAACGATCTCGAGGAGGGTAACACATGCTCGATATGACTCACCTTCGGTAATTCCCTCTTCCTTTGTTTCAAGAACTGGAAGAAGTAGGGGTTTGGCCCTTCAATGTATGATTGTTTAACGAGTCCAAAGAAGGTAAACTCGGTGGTTTTTCATATTTAGAGAGTCTGAAAACAACTTAAAGACGACTCCAAATTTGTCCTTTTTCATAATATTAGTCTTGTGAGGCCGAAAAAAAGATAAATTATCACTCGAAAGACACCCTTTCAAACCTTTTAATGAGTGGGAAAGGAAGCAAGATCACTCGACAATCTTTTCATGTTTAGAGAGTCTGAGAAGAGCTTAAAGACGACTCCAAAAGGTTCCTTTTTCATATATCCATGCAGGTCCGAAAAAGAGATAAAATTTTACCCGGTTGCATTCTCATGTATTTACGAGCACGAGAAATAACAAAGACTAAGCTCGGTATACCCCCATCTTGAAAGCTAGTGGCTTAACTCCATAATGATCATCAAAGGCTGGAGACATGCCCTCCAAGCTTCAATTCATTCACCGACTTTGAGGTTGTCACCAATTTCTCTACTAGATAGAGAAAAAAGATAAGGGTGGATGAAAATAAAGTTCAAGAGAGGTGACTGTTTCATTTTTTAACGAGCTTGACACAGGAAAAGAACTATGCTTTGGGCTCCAGTTTCAATCCCCAGATTGTTGTTTCATTTTTTTAAGGAGCTTGCTACAGAGAGGAAAACTATGCTCAAATCTTTTGTTTCATTTTTTAACGAGCTTGCCATAGAGAGGAGAAACTATGCTCGTGAGATTTGTTTCATTTTTTAACGATCTTGCTATAGAGAAGAGAAACTATGCTCATGGACTCTTCTTGATCATGGATTCCAAGAGAATAACACTTTGGAAGAACACCATGTCAAGGGACAAAACTCAGTCATGGCTTCCAAGAGATATTCGATGGATGGAAGAAAATCACTCTTGAAGGAACACATATCGAGGGCTGTGACAGGGGTGAGGAGATCAGTCTCCAATAGCCCTACCGAAGAGATCACCATGTCAATGACCAGATCCAAATCATCGAAAGTTGAAGGCATGGGAGACGATAGAAAATCGACATCAGGAGGGGAGATAGAGTGTATATCTTCCCTAATTTCTTCACAAAGGGGAAGAAAAGAGGATCGATGATGGTTATCATCCCGAGGTCGATGATGGTTATCATCCCGAGGTAGCTCGTCAATGCTCAACATTTCCATAATAGATTCATCTGAGGGAAAAATTGGAGAAATGTAGTCGATTGCAGATGACAAGGAACTTAACCGTGATGGCATCAAATAAATGTTGGGTGCCAATATATGTTGGTCATCTGAAGAGGGAGAAGTGGATTGGACAACAACGTATGATGTTTTGGTTGGACTAAGTGGAATGGTGTCACCTAGTGCATCGAATTCCAATGGACTAGGTACAATCTAAGTGTCATATGATTCCAAAGATTGATAAGCAACGATCAAAATCATATCGATGGTGGAAATATGATGTGTAGTCAGTGGAAGTGGTGTAGGGAAGGTACCCATAAGGCTAGAATATTTCAGCAAGCCAACACCAATGATTTCATATGTGATATTGTGGTCTCACAAGAAAGGAATGTTGTTGGTAGCAGGAGCACGAGCGTCGATTGTGAAGAAATCTAACTAATCAACAGTGACAATTTTTCCCTGATGAGGAAATTGTACACATCAAAATATCAATGAGGCAACGAATGCCATAGCATAAAACCAACTTCTTCCAAGTAACAAGTTGTAATCAAGTGGAGCATCGACCACCTCGACATCAACAGTGACATTTTTTCCACCCAATTGGATGGGAAGGGAATGTAAAATCCCATGGGGAAGAAAACCTTTCCCATCGAATGCATGTAACATCATTGGGGACGTGTTAAGTGTGGGTGATTTTAAACTTTTAAAACATTCTAAAGACATGACACAAGTTGAGGCTCCCTCATCCAGAATAGTTTGGTGGATTTATTGATTGTGAACAACAACATCAACTTGGAAAGCAAGTTGGTGAGAGAGTGGAGACGTATAATTGTCCAGGTTAAACATGATATGGTTGGATGACTTAGGATCAACAATACCAATAGCAGCCAAGAGAATTCTACGTTGACTGGGGCAGTGCTGTAGAACTTCTAACGTAGACATAGCACATGATGCTTGAGCCAAATATTCAACAATGTTGTAGTTTTGGGTGGCACGTGAACTAGGATTAAAGGTATATTTACAGATAGTGCTCCTAGGAGGGTGTAAGATAGAGTCGAATGTAGGTTTCTCAATCTGAAGTGGTCCATATGGAGGATTAATTGATGGAGGACTAATGGAGGATGGTGATGGATACGGTAAATTACCGGTACCATTAGTGACTTTTCCTTTGTCAGGGTTACCTTCTGTGTCATATGTCTTAGAGAGAGTGGTCAAATTAATACCATTAAACATATAAATATGTGCACTCGTCGAGGCCTCATCATGAGGATGGCTAGAAATTCCCTCGGGAGAGGGGGTTTGAGCAACCATGGATTGCTCTTGTGGAAAAGGCTAAGTAAGCATAGTGGATTGTGAATTTTCCTAGAAAAGTTTGGCCACTTCATTGCAATGTGGATAGTCTCAAGTGTAGTGATCATCACCACAAATGATACACGAGAATTTCATTTTTCGTTGTGGTTGCTTTTTGGTACCAAGTATTTGAGCTTGATTTTTTGGTTGTTCATTGTTATTAGTATTTTTTGATTTTTTTTTGTCTTCTTCTTACCTCTGTATTGTTGTGAAGGGGAAGATTGAACTGCATTCACCTTAGAGATGTGAGTTTGGGGAGAGGTAGAGGAGAGTGTGGTTGATTGGGAAGTAGATTGAGTTTTGACGAAACCGATAACACCATCTGCATGAGATGAGGATGATGTCTTGGATTTATTGGTATTATCTCGAGAAGAATTTGGAAGAAAATCATACAGAGTACCATATTGTGAATAAACCAAATCTAAGTACTGAGCCTGAGCGATGGTTTCTTCCTCGGTGATCGTGCCACCCATAGAGACATCACGAATGATCGAGGGTAAAAGTGATTTAGTAAACCATTATGCCAATAATATGTTAGGAATTATTACCTTGCTCATCCTTCATCATCATCTCCACTCATGAATATGGTAAGAGATATGCACAGAGTTAGTTTGACGAAGGGAGGTCAAGAGTTCAGTACCTGTCTCATAGTGAATAGGTAGTTGAAAGTGTGTGAGGAAAGACATGGCAAGGGAGTTGAAATCATGGAAAGAAGCACGTGGTAGTTCAATATACCACTTTCTTGCTGAGCTCGTAAGTGTTCACTGGAAAAGAAGCAAATGTATAGAATCATCCATGAGGGAGTTTGATGAACACCACAAATGGAAATTCATCACATGGTTATTTGGATCTTCTCCAGATTTTTCGTCAAATTTCGGAATATCAGAAGGAAGTTTAGCTAGAATAATTGGCCAAATCGGTGAATGAAAAATAAGATCATTAGTTAACCGAGACAAGTCTGGGAGATCCAAATTCTCAAGGAAAGGTAGTTGTCAAGTAATTTGTGGATGATATTGGTGTGGCATAGGAGCACCAATAGGACCATAAACTAGGTTAGGTGGATAGTTGTAACGAGTAGGTCCTCCTAAATATGGTTGTTGCTGGCCAGGATAAGCATGATTCGATGATGGTTGAGAAACATTTGCATAACCCGGTGGGTTCTGAGCAATATAAGCCGAGTGATTTTCTTTCCCATAAGGAGGATAAACATTGTGCCCTTGAGGAGGGTAAGGAGTAGATCCCGGAGGCGGATACACATTAGGCCCATGGGGAGTATAAGGTTATTGTCCTTTAAGGCTCCAGGTGGTGTTTGGGATGCCGCCCAGATAAGGTTGTCCATAAGATGGTCTAGAAATAATAGGATTTGATACTCCTCCTTGTGGGTTATGATATGAGTTCCCCCCAACATGAGGTTGGGTAAATGTGCCTCCCAAAGATACTCCTGAGGATTTTGAAAGGTTTCTAGTAGATGAAGGTTTCCCCCCTGCCAGCAGTGGATTAATGACTGGGGTATGACTGGAAAAGGGAGGTTTCCCTCCAGGAAGAACATGGAAAGGGGGTTGTCCCCAGGGAGGGGTAGGCCTTCCATAGGATAGTGGTATTACAGGAGGGATAGATCCTCTATATGGTGGTTTCCCTCCTATCAGTTGTATTTGGTTGGAAAGGGTCAGCATTCTCAGGTGAAAAGATGTCCCTACAGGATCGTGCAAAACATGTGGAGTTGTAGAGTGAAAGTTTGTAAAAGTGGGGGTAGGGATTGAAGTGCCTTGGGAATGAGTAGAGGTGATGAGTCTAGCATTAGGATAGACTTGTGCTGACACAAAAGTAGGGTTAATGACCTAATCGATGGGATGATTCATAGTTTGACTAGATGGCCCACTTTCAATAGGAGGGTCATGAGGATTAAAGGGTTGTCGAAAGGATTCAAAATACTCATAGAGATTGTGTCCTGATGAAGTCCTCCATATAGAATGAGAAGGTGTGGGATTTTTGTCTACTGCAGTGGTAGGATGAACAGGTGTCCTACACTCATCACCAAAGGCTGGTTCTATGGATCCCATATATGTGTCGGTAAAAGCTCTCGCAGGTAACTGTGCGACCTCTTCATCTATGATGTTCCCAAGGGAGTCTAAACAAAGAAAATGTGGTTCAAGAGGAATGGTCGAAATAGATGTGCGAGGAGTGGGATTCTCAACAGTAACCAAAGTGCCTTCTTGATTATCTAACGGAAAAGAAACAACACTCCCAGCGTCAGATTGATTTTCTAACTCTCCATAGTAGTTGTCTTCTAGAGGGTTAGGAGGTAAGGGTTGGTAGCCTTCCGGAGGTATCCCTTGCATCCTATGCAATCAGTGAAGACATTTATCATCTACAAGTTAAATTTTTGAGAATAACAGCACACACTGAAAATCTAGGGCCAACTAACAAAAAGAAACAACATACGCTATTAGAATCTAGGAATCAAAACCAAGCAAACAAAACTTCTCTCAATGATTGTACTAGTTGGTGATGAAACCCAACATCGTGTGATCAAGTCAAGAAGGGGATAGGATATTGTGGAATAGCTATAATGGTGACCTGTTAAATGGACTTTCACCTTGGTGCAAGCTTCCATGCAGTAATTATGGATTTACCCTCCAAGGAGTCTGAATGAGTTTGACCAATGTTTGTTCCAGGTACACTGAGACTTCCCTTCACTGTCACCTCATGTAAGTACCTAAGGATTATGGCAACTAATGACACCAACTCATAGTCATCCCCTAGGGAGGTACAGTTGACAATCTAATCCAAATGTATGGGAAGGATAGCAAGTCTGAAATCAACTCGAGAGGATCCCACACATAATCATGGGTATACCCTCAAGTGACCCCCAATATACAATCCGACCACTACAAACAATTGAACCACGGAGGGATAATCTCCATAACTCACCTGAATGTGACCTCGTGTGTAACCCCTGTGTGAGAGGGGGATCCCAGAAAGCCTATAAAACAATTGGATTTTCTCTTCCTATATCAGGATGCTAATGTTTGCATTTAAAAATTTGGAGAGTTGTACTCACAGCCTAATCCAAAGTGTTAATCCTAGTCTAATGTTGGTGGAAGATCCTAAAAACAAAAATGTTCGAGATAATTTTTAATTAGCAATGATTTTATGACTGTTCTTTACTCAAAGGGTGTATGACAATTAAACTGATGGTATGATGACTCAATTCCAAAAAATGCACAAGAAAATGATAAGCAGTCATTGTCTTTCGATGAATGGCTATTTAAGGGAAGGAGAAAAGTTTTTTTCACTATCAAACACTAAAATACAATGTCCTCATACAATTGTTTCTCAATCAAATCCAATGGAATGCTAAAAATTTCAAAAATGCCTTCTAATATCCAAACCAATCACTAAAACATGTCCTTTTTCTTATATGTGAATGACAATCAAATGTAAAAATTCTAAATGTCAATCAGACTTCAGGATTAAACAAACAAAAGTAAACCTCACACATAACAAAAATACACTCTTGTCGTGAAATAGACAAGAAGGACAAAGATAACCAAATTTGCAAACAAGAACCAAAAAACCTCAAAAAAAAGAGAAATGATGGAAATATGACCTCAAAGATCAAATGAAAAGGTTCACAGACCTTTGGATTTCCTCACAAAAGTTTCGACTCAGTCAGATAAAGGAGAAGAAAAACACAAGTTAACTCTAGGTCAACAAAGACAAAGAGTAACTTCAAGGCAAGGAAAGAAAATGTAAAATTCCCAAACAAGAGAGGATCAGTCCTTAGAAAACATGGTGTTGAAGGCCGATACCAATATGGACTGAGAGTATGAGACCCTGAGAAAGTTCCAAAGCCAAGAAATAGCTTGAGAAGATGAAAATTATGGAGAATTGCTCACAAAGATGGGGTAGCGCTCTGGTGTAAGTGGCACCAGATCATTCCAATGCTCCGTGTAAGGCTAAAGGGGAGTGCTAGTGCTCTGACAACAACAGGGGGGGAATGCTCTTCTCCAAAAACTCAAAAAAATGCCCAGAAACTAAAAAAATCGAAGAAATTCAGTCAATCGGGGTGATCATGATGAAATAAATAGGAAATCAAACAAATATAAGAATAAAAATGACAATATGGAGAAGGTAAAATGAGTGGGAAAAGGGATAAAACAAGATCCAGGAAAGGAAACAAAAATCATAGCTCCTCCCCAGTGGAGTCGCCAAATTCTATTGTAGGTGAATCCCCCTGCGGACAAGTGGATTCCCTCTTCGTCTCTAGACTCCTAAGACCAAGAAAAAAAAGTTCTTAACATGGACACTGACATCCTTTTATATATAATCAAGCTAATATATGAAGGAGAAGAATAAATATATGTACCTTGTTAATGGCATTTGTCCTCGCAAAGTTCAGGCTGAGCTTCAATCCTGAGCTCCTCGATAGGTCCTATAGAACAAAAAAAGATAACATAAACTTCCTACTCTACTGATATTAGCTCAAACATAGATCCATCTAATGCAGACAAACTCATATGGAACAAGCATAAGTTTGAAATAAACAGGCCAAGCATTGATTATTAATGAGAACAAGTAAAAGTATTTATAATCCTTTGAATGAAGGTGCAACAACTTCTTCCAGTTCTCCTTGTCCAAGCCATTTGCTCAAGTAATCTATACTGATTTCTTTGATGACATCTCATTCATGAGATCATAAGTTTCACATCTCCAATATTTTCCATGTACCTTTCACCATGAGAAGGCCTCCTTATATAACCTTGGAGAGGTCCAACCACTTGAGAGAGATTTTGGATAAGTTGAGGATTCCTCTCCTTCAGTTGAGTATCTTCCCTAATATCATGTCTTGACCATCTATTCGAATCCAACCACCTTTAGGAATTGAGGGATTCTTCCCTGATTTGCCTCAACAAACCCAAAAATTGCTCAGAAAAGGGTAGTGCTCCCCCAAAAGGGTGCACAGGGCACTCAAACACTCCCCCAAAGAGGCTCAGGGAGTGTCAGCACTCCCTGACAGTGGGTAGGAGAGAGGTCCTCTCCAAAATCCATTTTTTAGTAGTTCTTTTAGTGGCAAAAGGTTTGTACTCTCTGTCAAATGATTTCTCTTCTTCCAAACTAGTCTCTAAGGTGTGTTAAGTGTCTTTGTGATGTCGTTAGAGGCACGACATAGGCAAGATGGGAGTATGATGTTTTTGACACTTGCAACACTTGTATTCAAGATGTGACACTTGCAGACGAGATGTGACACTTACAACACTTGTAATGACGACACTTGCGACACTATCGAAGTGAGTAATTTTGAGGTGTAACAGTGGTTATGATGATTCACATAATTTTCAAAGGAAGGTTCATGTATGATTGTCATTGATAAAGAGGCAACACAACAAGCTTGGTCAATATGTCCCTCTTTATCTCATCAATTATTTTTTCTTCGAATGCATTCTAGTAACATATTTAAACATAAACTCTTGTTGGGAAATGATGAAATAAATGGACATTAATCAAACTTACGCATGATTTTAACCAAGTTATGGTCCTAGGGAGAATACAACAACTTCTCAATAATATTTAGATAATGCATGGGATTTTCTGAGTGATAATACCATATTAGTCTTTGATAATGATGTACCCTCTTTAAAATCAATGGCAACTCCATAACACCATGTCCAACATTCTCCCCCTTTTTAGATCAATTCCAACACCATAACATGACATCAATTCCAACACCATAACACCATGTCCAACAATTGTGTTATTAAAAATAATTTAGTAGTTGAATACATGATTATCTAAAAGAAAAAAAAAATCAACAGACTATTTGGTTCTTTTACCATGCAATGACATTGTGATGGAAAGACCTCATGACATGTCCAACCTATCAAAATCCTTTACCCATTGATTAATTACATGATGTGGTAACTTTATCTCTTTATCACTATCAACAAAAGGTGGGTTTAGAATGAAATATAAAACATAGTTGGAATAAAAGAAATCGTAGTTGTAGGATTAATCACCACTATTATGATTATAACACTAGTTGGAATAAAATAATTCCTTGGTTTAATGAAGTGGACAAATTAATATACCTATTGAATCAAGGTTTGCAATAGGACAAGGACGTGAATTGATATGTTGAGAACTGGACTTAGATAATGAGTTATTCAAACCTTCAACCTTTCATGAGAAAAACACATGAGATAATTAGTGAGTAGTATAAGCTATTAATATAAATTTAATATAATGAGAGCAGCAATAATTATTAATATATTATCCTTGACATGATAATTGCTATTTTTAAAAAGAAAAAAAATGGGTGTTTGGTGATATAACACGTAGCCTCAGGTATTTTCTGGAACAAAGAATTTCATAATGAGAATAGAAAAAGTGGGTGATCAATATGTTTGGATATGATTATGAGATCATCCAAAAGAATGGTAAAGAAAATGTGGTCACTCATTCTCCTTCAAGGAAATATGAAGAAGAAGGGTCCCTCTTTTCCCTCTCCTTTTGGGCAGGCTAGAAGGTGGAATCCTAATAAGGAGAGCACGCATATCAAGGAATACCAACATGGAACTACCACAAAGGTGCACCTCCTTCCCTATGCAGTGCACTTCACCACAAAGGACAGATGGAGCACATCTCTACTTGGGAGGTTGGGCACAAGCCCCAAGGACTAGGAAATGGTCAACTAAGATAGTTTTAAGGGTCTGGGACCTTTTCTACATTTTGGTTAGTTATAATTGGTCCAATTTTGATCAAAACCATTGTATGTTCATCCTATCTTATATAAAGGATGCTTATTCTACTAAATAAGACAAATGGTTCATTTTTCCTACTCACATCCTCTATTGTTTTTGTCTTTCTCTATGAATTTTCTTTGGATTTATCTTCATTATTTCATGTCAAATGGTATTAGAGCACTGGTCCAAGGTTCTTTAGCTCCATTTTTCATATATTTCAGCGGTATATCCATGAAAACCCATATCCCAGTCCAGGATGCTCTAGAGTTGACATTTTTTTCTAGAGGTAAGGGATGTGCTAGGGTTTCTTTTCACCCTCATCTCTCTCTCCCAAGAGGTGTTCTAGGGAAACCCCCTCCTCCTCTAAGATAAGTGATATTTCCATAGGTGTGATATGGAAACTCTCTCCTCCTCTCATTCTTGTTAATATTTTCAGAGGTCTGCTAGGGAAACCCCCTCCTCCTCCCCGCTTAGTTTGCATTCCATAGGTGCGTTGTGGTTTTTCCCCTCCTCCTCTCTACAGATCAGTGGTCTATATTTAATATATGGATATGAGTATCGTTATTTTATAAATATAATGTCTCCAAGAAGGGACACCTCATAGGATGATTCATATTCTATCAATTCTTCCTCAATCCAAGAGTTGGATTTTGTTCTTCATGAGCTTATTAGATTACAGCATAAAAATCCATCTCATTTGAAAATGGATGGATTCTTTCAACTTCCTAATTTCTTTGGGAATATTAATGGGGACATTCTGCATTCTTGGATTGAAATTATCTCTACATACTTCAACACTCGTTAGGGCATCTCTGACGACGAGAAGCTTCAAATAACTAGCTTACAAATGGAAGGTTCTTCTCATGAATGGTGGCATACACTACTGATTGGGACCCATACCATTTTGGATTGAAAGAATGTGCCTCATATTCTACTCCTATTGGAACTTGGAAATATATTTGTCATGCGCTCCATAGGAGATTCTATCCTCCTGACTACAATTACAATCTTCTGGCTCGCTGGTTCTAGCTATGCCAATTTTCAGACCAGTCCATGCAAAAAAACATTAAAATATTCACTAGGCTCTGTATCGACCATCAAATTCATGAATCTTAAGAGGTATTCATGGTAATGTTTTATTCTCATTTATTGGATTTCTTATGTAGGTAGATGGATCTTTTTTATAATAGTTATCTGGATAAGTCTTTCTCTCGTTTGCTAGTAGTTGATCTTAATATAACCTCTCGCTTGAAATCCTCTTACTCTTGTACTAAATTATCCTCAACACCCTCCTCTCCAAATTCTCCCTCTTCCCCTAAGTATTCTAAATATAACAAATTCCATAAATCTTCCTCCCATATAATTGTCGATTGTTGTGTCCTAGAGAATTCATTTACTACCAAAACACTTTTTGTCGATACTCATGAGTCCTCATATTCAACTCCCCCTCCTTATAAGAAAATATGTTTATATAATCATATGGTTTTAGATCCCTCTTTTATTTTTATGGATATTGATTATAATGCTACCTCGGTTGCCCCTGTCTTCACCGATAATTTCCAAATCAAGAAGTCTCTTGCTATGTTCACTATTGATAATGGTAGCCAAAATAATTTAGTAGATCAATATTTGGTGAACCAATTAAACCTACCCACCACCCCTCATCACTCTCCTTATCAATTAGGGTGGGTTCATAAGGATGGACTCCATCTCCTGGTCACACAACATTATGTCGTCACCTTTTCCATTGGACGTTTCTGTGATTCTATACTTTGTGATGTGTCTCTTTTCAATTGTGTGGATCTTATTTTGGAAATCCCATACCAGGAACAACGTGATGCCATCTATCATGCTCACACTGATGATTATCACCTCAAACAATATCAGGTTTGTTATCACTAAAATTTCATCCGCAACATTGCATGCAAATGGTTATAGGAACACAACATCTCCAAACACCTATTAGTTCACATGTAGCACCAAATATGCATTTCCAAGGGAAAAAAACTATACAACTGGTCAAAAAATTAGCATGCGCTGAAACATTAAAGGAAGCTCACACACAGTGCGTGGGCCAAAGAATCCCTTAGAGCTCACAATGCACCATATGCACAACTGTGTACAAGAAAATCCATGAACTCCTATGAACAACACATTTATGTTTCTTTTCATCCACTCACCCACTTTTGGACAAACTACCAACTTGATTTGACCCTCAAATATGAGCTGAATCTGAATGGGGGGCTGGTCAAAGACCTAAGGGTACCTTAAAGGGCCCCTTGTACACACTAAGAACCAATTGGATATTTCCTCAAAGAAATTTTATAAATGGAGTCCATGGTTGCACTAAGAATTTAATAATCTCATAGTATTGTTATCTTGCCTCTATTCTCCTTTAAGAAACCTCTTTTCTTCTTGCAACATTCTAGCAACATCTCAATAATCTATTCCACTAACCTCTTGAGGGAATAGGCTTGGATTTCTTCACCATTTTCTTTCTTGTTTATCATTGTAAGAAGAGCTCTCAAATATGGGACTCAAGAGCCCTCCCAAGGAGGAAGAGAGGATCCATAAGTCCTCCTTTCTCTATGGTGTTTTCCAACTAATATAATTATCCATTCATGGCATAATCTTGGTCATTTGGTTGGTCGATTTTGGTTCAAAGTTTATTATGCATTGTAGTTTTATTTCCTTAGTTTTATTTTTTTATTTTCTTGTTTATTTCATGTTCTTGGATTTTTTAATTCATACACTAACCTCTGTCTTGTCTAGTTGGCCCAGCTAGACTTGGAAGTTCTCTTTTTTTTCTCATCCAAGTGATGAAATAGGAACAACAAGGTCAAACGTATGTTCTCACCTCTTCATCCCTAAAATCGCCTCCTCTACTCATTTTCCAAGATGTCATCGACCAAGAAAGTCTTAATAAATCCCTCTCCTTATCGTTTGTGTTTCCTATTAAGCTATATATGACACCTGAGTCAATTTCACTTGATATGTCTTTTGTTCTCTCTGAATTTTATGATGTGTTTTACCCTCCGGAAGGCATTCCACCTTAGTTCCCTATTGATCATTCTATCCACCTCGTTCATGTTAATTCTCTTCCTAATTCCCTTGTGAACCATTTGGATCCCCACGAGGATGAGGAAATTGAACACCAAATACAAAAAATTCACAATGTTGGCCATATTGGAAGGCCTTGCAAATAGAGCCTCAAAATAAATAATTATCTACTAATCTTCTACTGAAATAAATTCAATTTAGTTCAAGGTTTTCCTTTCATGATTTTCATTATACCTGGAAGTATAACAACAACAACATAATAATCAACATATAAAATAGTAAAATGCATATAATACGTACCTCAACATGTATATTAGTTGATTTAGCCCCTTTTCTGAATGTTCTTTCTATTTTCCAAAATGCCCCAAACTAAATATTAAACTCCCAACCAACTAGGAACAAACTCTTTGGCTCTATAGTTCCAAGAATCCTTGAGGTTTCCTAGCCCCCAAGCCCAAAATTCCCAACAATAGCAGTGTCCTTGTGAGAGTTTGCAAAAACCAATTTGTTCCCCAGTCTCCTCCTCCTTTCATAATTTCTTCCTCCTTCTTCTTCTCCCAATTTCTCCTACAAAAAAAAAAACAAGACCCCTCTCCAAGTCCTCTCTCCTCTTCATTATCCTCCTCCCTTGAATCCCTCTCCCTCATTAAATTCCCCAACTTCCTTATCCCCCCATTAATTTATCAACAACCTTATCACCCCCCCATTAATTACTTCACGTGCCAAGTTAATAATATTATAATAAAAGACTCAATGAATTTATTTTAATAATTAATCAAATAAAACTTAACAACCCTTATAATTAAATAATTCAATAGGGTTGTTACATACACCCACCCTTCAAAAAAATTCATCCTGAAGTTAAAGTAATTTACAATACAAGGGTAATGACACATGGTTCATACATCCATATCAAACAAACAACATCATCAGTTTAAAAAAACTTATACATACTAGTGTACATGTGGAGGGAATGCAGGTGTAGCTAGAACATAAAATACTCATACATGTACTAATGACAATAATTATCACACCTATAGTAATTCTTGTATGCATCCAATCCAATCAACAAGACCATTCATTTCATAAAAGATAGTAATCCATTTAAAATGTTCTCAAAGTCCAACGATTATAATAATTTAGCACAAAAAGAATTCACTTAGATAATTGTAGTTCAGCTAAGAAATTATAAATATACATATATTTTTTTTTCAAAAAGAGGAAAACAAGAAATTCTACTCTAAGGAGAAATCCCCACACACGAACAACTAATTCTATTCATCCTTCCTCCCTAACTTACTTCCATCTTCCATCCCTATCATTTCTTTGTTGGACTATCTTGGAGCATCAACTATATTGGCCTAACTCCAAATAGAAATTGTAAGAGAAAGTGTCAACTCTCTTGAAAAAGCTTCCCCAATAGGAAATTCCTAGTCATCATCACATGTCTATGAGAGTGTGAGCTAACACCATACTCCCATGACTCTAGGTTTCAGAGGATACACAGTGGGAAATGCCTCCACCCCTCCTAATAGTACTAGGGTCCACAACCTACCATGGACCATACCGTGGCACTGTGTTACTGGTAATTGTTTCATCGTATTTTCAGTTTCAGACAGTCTTGCCAAATGAAAAACCTTCACTTGTCTACACATCATAGTAATGCATTTGAACCAATATAATTTCACATACAAATATTCATACCATATTGTTTCCTGGTCAATGTTCAGGACATCAACATTTTATCATCATTATTCTTTGGCTATTTCATATCGTATTTACCTGTAGATTACTCTATAACATAAAACCATACATATCCACACATTATCATCATGTAAATGCATTTAATCATAATATCAATCCGGTATCCACGTACCAACAACTTTAAATGTGAAAATTTTCATGTTAGAAATAGACTGCATAATATCCATTATAATTGAAATAACGTTAAACATTCATAGAATTGACATTCACATAAGTTCATATGTCTTAAAATTTCAAGTGTATCATTAATAGTTTCACATTGAAAAGAAAATAAATATGATTAGGCCTTAAGTAATTCTAGTTTTCTAAGTCAAAAGGTAGCATTACATACACCCAACATTCGGAAAACATATTCCTGAGGTGGTCAAAAAAGTGATGGATGATCTCGCCGTAAGGTCTCTGCATCCTCCCAAGTAGCAAATCATGGGCTATAATTGTCCCACTGGACCTTAACTTGGTGTACTAGAAGGTTCCTGAGTTGTCAGACCCTATGGTCCAATCTCCCTAATGATTTGAATGTGAGGGTTCCCGCATCTGATACCTGCAATTCCTTCCAATTCATTTTATGAGATTTTTCAGCAACACAATGATGTAGAACATATACATGAAAAACATTATGAATTTTATTCAAGTGGGGTGGCAGTATGAGATGATAGGAAATGGGTCTAATTCTCTCTTGGATTTTGAACGGTCCTATAAATCGAGGTGACAACTTTGTCCCCTTCCCCAATGAAATGGTACTCTTATTAGGCCTGATATGAATTAAAACTTGATATCCCACTTTATAACTTTGGTCAATCCTATGTGCATCAAAAAAAAAATTCTGTCTATGGTGCATCCTTTAGTCGCTGCCTAATCTGAATCACATCTTTCTCCATCTCTTGAATCAATTCTGGCCCAACTGTCACTCGGTATTCTAACCTTTCCCAACTCAATCGTGTCTTGCATGGCCTTCCATACAGAGCTTCATATGGTGGCATTCCAATGGAGCAATGAAAATTATTATTCTAGGAAAAATCTACAAATGGAAGGTACTTCTCCCAATGGGTTTCATTATCCATAAAATACATCCTAAGAATGTCTTCCATAACCTAATTTACACTCTCAATTTTCCCATATGTTTCGGGATGATATGTTGTGCTTAAGTTCAACTGAGTTCCCAACGCTCAATGTAAATTTGTCCAAAACCTAGATGTGAATCCAGAGTCCCTATCTGAAATGATCTTCTTTGGTAACCCATGCAAACAAATGACCTCACTTATAAACATGTGTCCCACATTAGTGACATCATAAGTGTCTCTAACTAGAATAAAATCAACACTCTTGGTCAACTTATCAAGTATCACATGAATGGAATTGTGTCTGTGTAATGTGAGTGAAAATCCCACAAAACAATCCATAGAAATGACTTCCCACTTGGACATAGGAACATCAGGTGGTTGTAGGAGACATGCCAAGTGGTGGTGGTTAGCCTTCACTTGTTGACACTCTAGGAACTTGACAATGCAATGGACTACACCACGCTTCATGCCTACCCAAAAGAAAATATTCTTCATGTCTGCATAGATTTTCTTCACACCCATATGTGCAAAATAAAGTGCTTTATGGGCTTCCTTGAGTATGATTCTTCAAATATCATCACCTTCGAGGATGTACATCCTCGCCTGATATATTAATAATCCATCTTCTTCGAGGATATATCCTTCATACTTTGGATCTAATTTACTCCCACTCTAGAGGGTTGAAGTAACCTTTAAATACCATCTATATCCAAGAAGTTGCCCCAACACATGCTCCCTCAGATTAACCTTTAAGGGTACTAAGGAGAAGACACATGGTCTCCTTCTCAGGGTGTCCGAGACCATATTCTCCTTTACCTCGATGTACAAAATTACAGAATAGTACTCACTCATAAACTAACTCTATCACCTCTTCCTTCAATTGATATCCCTTTGAGTGAAGATATCTTTAAGCTTTCATGGTCTTTTTGTAGCTCAAATCTTCCCCCCACTAGATAATGCCTCCAAAGCTTCAAAGATAACATTACAACTGCCAACTCTAAATCATTGGTAGCCTAAGGCTCCTCATGTTAAATCAACTTTATTGATGCATATTCTATCACTCCCCCATCATGCATTAACATGACCCCCAATCCTTCCTTTGAAGCATCTCTGCATACTGCGAAGTCCTTTTCCATATCTGACACTCGTAGAATTGCTGCGCTAGTTAGTAACTTGTTAAGTTTGATGAATGCAATATCACATTCTTTTGTCCATTCATACCTGACCCCCTCGCGTTGCAAGGTGGTGATGGGTTTAGCTATCTTAAATAACCCTTCCACAAATCTCTAATAATAACCTGCTAGCTCCATGAATCTTCTTACCTCATCAACATTTTTCAGCACTAGCCATTCCATAATGGCCTTTACCTTTTTTGGGTCCATAAAGATTCCTTCACCATAAATGATATGACAAAAATAGTGAATTTCTTCCTTGAAGAAAGAAAACTTCGACAACTTGCCATACCATTTTTTCTTTCTAAGGCATGAAAACACCACTTGCAAGTGTTCCTCATGTTCTAATTCATTCTTGGAATAGATGAGGATATCATCCAGAAAGACCTATACAAAGAGGTCTAACTACCTTCAGAATACACCATTCATGAGGCTCATGAATACTACTAGTGCATTGGTCAAACCAAATGTTACTACATTGAACTTGTAATTCCCAAATCGAGTTTGAAAGGGGGTTTTAGGAATATCACCATCCTTATTCCTTAACTGGTGATACCCTGATCGCAGATCAATTTTTGAGAAAATTGTTCCTCCTTTCATCTGATCAAAGAGGTCATCTATCCATGGCACTGGGTGCCTGTTTTTCACTATAGCATGGTTTAAGTCCCTGTAATCTATATAAATTCATAATGAAACATCCTTCTTCTTGAAAAAACTTATTGGTGTGCCCTAAGGTGAGACACTAGGCCTTATTATCCCAAAGTCAAGCAGTTCCTTCAACTGCATATGTAACTCACAAAGTTATGGCACTGTCATCCTATATGGAGTCTTTGTTAAGCCCTAATATTGTCTCATTACCCATTAATTGGGGCATATTACATTAGTAATGTTATTTTATTTATGTCGGCTTTATTCCATTAGTTGTAATTATACCTCCTAGTCTCCTATATACACCCTGGAGACATTTTCATTTTGAATCATATTGTACTTGAACATTTATGTGGGGTAAAAGGAGGTTTCCCCTTCAAAGAGGCTTATTATCTGAAATTATCTCTTTTTCAAGGCGTTGAGTACTTATTCTGAGGTTTTTCTATGCTATATTGATATTTGGTTCTTAACATATGGTATTAGAGCTCAAGGTCTTGGGGTTTTGCTGCTACATCTGAGACACCATGGAATTTTCGCTATAATTTTTTTTTACAATGATTCAGAAGGAATGGATTGCAGGATATTTATTATACTGATCAAGGTACGTTGGGTTAAAATTTAAATGCCTGAGGCCTTATACTTTCAGAGATACAACCTTCGTAATATAGGGTTCTGGAATCATCCTAAATTTAGTCATTGAGGAATTTTTGCTATAAATTTTTTTCTTTAATTTTTTAGACCCTGAAATCCATAGGATATTCTCAAAAATTACTAAGGTATGAGTGGTAGAAATTTCAGCTTCTGGGTCATCGTAAATTTTTAGATACACCCTGTGGAAGATAGGGTATCAGACTAGTCCTATTGACTAGTCTCAGGTGGGTATTCTAGGTAAAACAATCATAAATGCTTCCTAGAGTATCCAAATTGAGTGAGACTAGCTGCAATATTGGATAGTAGATAGACTGTAGTAGTTCTGGTACTAGTTTCATAATTTTATATCAATTATTTTTTGTGGGGCATGCTATACAAGTGATATCTCCTAGAAAGGCCAAAAATCATCAAGTTTCGGGAAAGCTACCATAAATTCCACTTGGAACATCCAATTTTTATCAGACCTATGGCATTCAAGAGAAGAAATATCAAAGCCCTATAAAAAACAAAATTTCATACCCAGAAGGGATGAAATTTTGGAGATAGAATAAAAGAAAGATTATCTAGTAGAACCACCTCAAAATCAAGCTTTAAAGTGATACTTGGCCAACATGCCACCAAAAAAGTGAACTTCTACACCAAATAAGCCTCCAGACAATCCTACTTGGACTCTTGATGAAGGTGAAGAAATGCGTAGGGACATACATGATTTACAAAAGAAGACAGTAACAAAACATGAACTACAAGAGATAATGGATTCAATAGAAGCTAAGTTTGAGGCAATAAATACTAAGATGGATGCTTTAAAAGGGGAGACCATGGAAGGATTGAAAAATTTTCTAATAGAGAGGACACCTGAAAGTGATAATGTAACCCATGAAATTCATGATGAGGACACAAGGAAGGTGAATCAAGAATGGAGAAACTCCAACTTTGGGTTGAAGACCAACCACATTCCTAAGATCGATATGAGGAAATTTGATGGAAAGGACCCAATCACATGGAAACTTCAGATGAAGCAATTCTTTGATCTACATAATGTGCCACACACACAAAAGATACGAATTGCTTCTTTATATTTAGAACCCAATCAATTTGTATGGTATCGATGGCTTTGTTCTCGCAAATCACTTGTCACTTGGACAATTTTCACGGAAGAAATTATAGCACACTATGAGGATACAAGGAGCAATACCTTCTTTAGCCAATTGATAAATCTCAAGAAAAACAGTTCAGTTACCGAGCACATTGAGAACTTCCAAAGATTGAATTTAAAAGTAACATATATTCCAGATGAGCACTTTATTGATGTACTCATAGGAACTTTAAAGGATAACATTCAACATGAGGTTCACCTTTGGGAACCCAAATCATTGGATAATGCATTTAAGGTGGAAAGAAATGTTGAAAGTAAAAATATGGCTATGGCTACTAGAAGGACCACTCCTAACATCTATAGAGAGAATAATTCTCCTTCTTCTAAAACACCTCAACCTACAAGGTTGACACCTCAACAATTGGAGGAAAGAAAGGAAAAAGGTTTATGCTTTAATTGTGACAACAAGTACAGTAAGGGACATAAGTGTGGTGAGAAGAAATTATTCTACATAGATTGTGAAGAGGAAGAAGAACAAAAACAAAAACCATCTGAAGATGAAAACGTAAAAGCAATTTCGTCTGAAGAGTTGACTCCCACGATATCGTGTAATGCATTGGCTAGAATTAACACTCCTCAAACCCTCAAGATCAAAGGATACATCAAAAAGAAAAAGGTAATAGTCCTAATTGATGTTGGCAATACTCATAATTTCATTCACTATAAATTAGCCAAATCTCTCAATTGCTTTGTATATCCAGCACCTGAGTTTCAAGTAATGATTGCAGATGGAGGAACTATCAATTGCTCAGGAAAATGCAATAAGATCAATATTACTATGGGGGAATATGTAATGATAGTTCAATGATTGCTATACCCATGGGTGGTGTTGATCTTGTACTAGGAATCCAATGGTTACAATCATTAGGAACAATGGATTTTAATTTTCAAGAACTTTTCATGAAATTTTCATTGGAAGGAAAAGAAATTGAGTTAAGAGGTATCACAGGAAAACCCGGCAAGGTGATAAGATCTAATGGCATGAAACAATTATTGAAAAAAGGGAATCAAGGCGTTATTGGACAACTATGCTCACTAGATATTCAAACATCTAAGCCATCTATTCCTCAAGATATCCAAGGGATCATTCATAAGCATTCCAAGGTATTTGAAGATATTCCCAAAGGTCTTCCACCCACTCGAAATCATGATCATGAAATTCACCTAATTCTTGGGAGTGTTCCTCCTAACATCAGTTCATACAGATACCCTTATGCCCACAAGAGTGAAATTTAGTGCATGGTTGAAGAAATGTTAGAGGTTGGCATCATTAGACCTAGCCAAAGTTATTACTCTGCACTAGTGGTAATGGTATTCAATAAAGATAGCTCATGGTGTATGTGTCCAGATTATAGAGAGCTCAATAATATCACTATTAGAAATAAGTTTCCCATTACCGTCATTGATGAATTGTTAGATGAACTACATGGAACAATCTATTTCACAAAATTGGATCTTCATTCAAGGTATCATCATATTAGAATGAAGGAAGAAGATATCCCAAAAATAGCATTCCAAACTCATGAAGGCCATTATGAATTTTTGGTCATGCCTTTTGTCCTTACAAATGTACCTTCCACATTAAAAGGGTTGATGAGTTCAATTTTCAAGCCCTTCCTTCAAAAAATTGTGTTAGTATTTTTTGATGATATAATAATCTATAGCAAGTCTTAGGAGGATCATGTGTGACATGTTAACAAGGTGCTACAACTACTAAAGGAGTAACAACTATATGCCAAACCATCCAAATGTTTCTTTGGAGTGAAGGAGGTAGAGTATTTGGGTCATATTGTATCTCATGAAGGTGTCAAGGTAGACCCTAACAAGATTAAGGACATGATGGATTGGTCGATTCCCAAAACATTGAAGAATCATAGAGGATTTTTGGGGGTTACTATTGCAAGTTTGTTCGGCACTATGGAAGAATAGCAACACCTTTAACGACACTAACTAAGAAGGATGCATTTTCATGGACCCCAGAAGCAACTAAATATTTTGAACAAATTAAAGAGGTTTTGTGCAATGATCCTATCTTTACCACTCTAGACTTAAAAAAAAACCTTTATTGTGGAATGTGATGCCTCGTGAAATGGAATTGGTGCTATCCTAATGAAAGAAGGAAGGCCCCTGGCTTTATAAAGTCTACCACTCACGGGAAAGGACTTACAGAAACTCATTTATGAGAAGGAAATGATGGAAATACTACATGCATTGAAGAAATGACATCCTTTCCTAATAGGTAGGCACTTCAAGGTCAAAACAGATCATGATAGTCTTAAATACTTCTTGGAACAAATACTATATTCAGAAGAACAACAAAAATGGTTAACCAAGATATTGGGTTATGATTTTGAAATTGTTTATAAAAAGGGGAAGGAAAATGTTGTGGCAGATGCACTCTCAAGAAAGGATGAAGATGTTGAGGCCCTTCTCTATGCTATCTCGATCATCCAACCTGATTGGATAATAGAAGCAAGGGATGAATGGAAGAATGATGAAAAAGTGTAGACTCTCATTCAAAGGTTGCAGTAGGATTCCAGTGCATTAGATACATTTACATGGAAAAATGATTCACTATGGTACAAAGATCTCTTATATTTATGCAAGAACTCCCAACTCAAATGAAAGGTACTATTGGAATTTCACACCTCTCCAGTAGGAGGGCACTTGATATTTTTGAAAACCTACCATAAAGTCAAGAAGGATTTTTCTTGGGATGGCCTTAAAAATGATGTTCAGAGGTTTGTGGCAGAATGTTTGGTTTTCCAACAAAATAAGGTGGAAACAATTAATACCCTAGGTCTTTTACAACCATTAGCCATCCCAAGTCAGCGTTGGGAAGAGGTTTCCATGGATTTCATCACAGGGTTACCAAAGTCTGAAGGAATGACAATCATCATGGTGATTGTTGATAGACTGACAAAGTATGCACACTTGTGTGCACTCTCCCATCCCTTCAAATCTAGTATAGTTTCCACTGCATTCATGGAGATAGTTCAAAAGCTACATGGCAGTCCAAAAATTATTGTAAGTGACAGAGATCCCATCTTCACTCGACATTTTTGGATAGAATTATTTTCTTTTTTGGGTACTCAATTGGCTCATAGCTCATCCTATCATCCTCAATATGATGGACAAACCAAGATAGTGAACAAATGTTTAGAAGGATACTTTCATTTCTTTGTCTCTGATAAACAAACATGATGGTTCAAATGGTTACTCTTGGCATAATGGTGGTATAACACTTCCTTTCATACTACAACAAAAATGACACCATTTATGGCACTCTATGGATGCCACACTCCTTCCATCACTTCTTATCTAAAAGAAAAATCTAAGGTTCAAGCAGTGGAAGATCACATCAAGCATCAACAACAAGTTCTCCAAATCTTTAAGGACAATGTTTAACAGGTAGCATATGCTTGTCATTGATGGAAAGTACAGTAATGAAGATGGCATGAGTACATGAAGAATGTAATAGATGAGCGCAGAGGATGTTTGGTATGTTTTACAGGCAGCGTATGCTTGTCATTGATGGCAAGTACAGCAGTGATGATGGCTTGAGTACAACAGTGATGATTAGAAATGCAGCGACATTCAAGAAAATTGAATGATCAAAGGCAACGCAACCAGGAAAATAGAAGATAAGTTCAGGTTGATCGAATGATCGAAGGCCCGTAAATCTTGAGAATCATTTCTGATTGTTAGATCCATTCAAAATTCCTGAAAGAACGAGGGTCGTCAGATCTGAATGTAGACAAGAAGAGATCGTTGAAGAGGAGGACATATCTCAGGTGTTAGATCCAAGCATAGGATCCGACCATCGTTGGATCAAGAAGAACCCACATGTCCTTTAAGGTACAAGGAGAAGAGGGCGTAATCGCGATATGAAAAATCGCAACTTAATATGAGCCGTCAGATCATTGTTGAATTTGGACCATTGATTCCAGTGTGTCGGGGTTTCGAGGATCGCGTGTTGGAGATGTCAAAGACGTAATGCAACAAGAATGTTGAAATCACGATATGCGAAATCGTGATTCAATCGCAATCGTCAAGTCAAGATCAAACCTGGACCATTGATTTAATCCCATATCAGAGTTTCGTGAATCGCGACATGGAGAGGAAAAAGAAACAATGCAACATGAATTACAAAATCGCGATATGCGAAATCGCGATGTAATTGCAATCGTCAGATCAAGATGTGATCTAGAATGTTGATCTGACTTCTATATAGAGTTTCATGGATCAGGATTTATAAGTGACAAAAACAATGAACGGCAAGAGTGTCGATACCGCGATATGCGAAATCGTGACATATTTGCAACCGTCAGATCAAGAAGTGATCTGGACCGTTGATCTGACTTCTTCACGAAGTTTCGTGGATCGAGATTTGGAAGTGACAAGAACATTGAACATCAAGAATGTCGAAATCGCAATATGTGAAATTGTGAAATGATCTGAACCGTCAGATCAAGTGTTGATCGGAGGGTCATTGTTCTCTCTCACAGTTAACCTCTCAGTTACGAATCTGTTAGTGAAACGAATTCATGATTGTGAATCAGTTGGTACTTCAGTTGCTGGGACAGTTGTCTTTCTTTTGCCTAAGGAAATGCGAAGAGGAACCACCATGGAGGTGTGTATAAAATAAAATAAGACAGACTGTGTGCGGTTGGCCTTTCTGGATATGAATGAAACTGAAGGAGATCGGAGGGATACTAATGCACGACACAGTGAAACTGCCAGAAACCATTGATGGCATCTTCCAGAGAAGTCGAAGAGACCTCTGTGTAATTGCCAGAGGAGATGAAGAGTCTCCAAGATTTGTCCAATGAAGGAAGACTCTTCTTAGAAGGGATTGATAGATGGATGAGTGTTGAAGCCTGTAGTTGAATCCGAGAGGATGAGGTCGACCGTAACAGAGAAGACGAAGAGTCTCAACTTCCAGAGAGAAAAAGGAATCTCGGCATAACACCCAGTGATGTTGAACGTGTGGGAGAACCACTAGAGAAGCTGAAGAGTTATCATTATGATCAGGCAGAGCACTCGAGTGGTGGAGGAGATTGGCACGGTGTGAGTATGCAGAGGGATCGCACACATTGCATGCACAAGGTGCACAGAATCTATAAGTACATGGTACAGAGAAGAGATGAGGTTGTTGTTGCTGTTGGAGTTTGTTGTGGTTGTTGGTGGTGAAGTTGATTCATGTGTGAAGAAGGAGGAGAGTGCAGAAGCTGAATTGCACAGAAGAGGAACTGTGGAGTGAATGGACATGGTGCACAAAGCATAAAAAGCAGAAGAACAGACAATGCAAGTCATGTGTGTAGAAAGGCAATGAGGCAGACAGAGCAATGAAATGCAGCAGAACAGTGATGAGTCTGGTAAGCCATTGTTGAACATCATATCACTGCAATAAGTTTCAGTAGCAAAGATTTATATTTCAAGGTGGAAGGGAGGTGCTAGGGAGGACTATTGTCCTCATAGGTTCAAGTGGGTTCTTGAACACAGGGAGTTGTAGCTTCCATCTGGTTGCAGCCAGAGAAACAAGGGTGGCAGGGTGGTGCAAGAGAGAACTCTTGTTCTCTATTATACAGGTTGGTGCCTATATGATTGGAAGTTGGTGCTTCTGTCCAGTTGGTGCTGGAAACAATCAGGGAGTTGGGCCTTCCTTCTAGTTGGTGCTAGAGAAACCAGGGAGTTGGTGCTTCCTTCTAGTTGGTTCTAGAGAAACCAGGGAGTTGGTGCTTCCTTCTAGTTGGTGCTAGAGAAACCAGGGAGTCGGTGCTTCCTTCTAGTGGGTGCTAGAGAAAACAGAGAGTTGGTGCTCTCAGCAAGTTGCAGCTTGCAAAACAGAGGTTGTAGCCTCATTATGATTTGGTGCTCATATGTATGATAATGTAAAGAATGTAACTATTACTTATCATATAAAGAAAAAGATGTTTTTACCCTTTATGGGTTTCCACAGGAAATATATGTCTCTTTGTATCACATGTGTGTGACTGATGTTGAATATGCTATTGTTTACTTCCCTTCACTATTGTGAGTGTCCCTCTGTGTTTCTGCAAAGAGTTTAAAAGAAGCATAATTGTTTAAGCACAGTGACAATTGATTCACCCTCCCCCTCTCATTTTCCCAACAATTGGTATCAGAGCCGGCCCCTTTTATCTAAGGGTAGATCCTAGAGATTAAACATGACAAGCCATGAAGGGACTTCAGTCACTAGGCCTCCTCTATTTGATGGAACGAATTTTGCCTTCTGGAAGGTTAGAATGAGAACATACCTAATGGCCTTAGGAGCTGATGTCTGGGATGTAGTAGATACTGGATACATAAAGTCTGTTGTGCTAGCTTCCAAATATGATAAGTTAGAATTTAGCTTTAATGCTAAGGGAATGAATGCTATCTTGAATGGACTTGCAGAAGATGAGTTTGTGAAGGTGATGCATCTTCAAACTGCTAAGGAAATGTGGGACAAACTCATTAACAATTATGAAGGTAATGAGAAGGTGAAAGATGTAAAGCTTCAAACCTATAGAGTACAGTTTGAAAAGATACATATGAAAGAAGATGAAACCATTGGGAAGTATTTTCTGAGAGTCGAAGAACTAGTAAATGCAATGAATGCAGTTGGTGAAGAAATTGAGTAACCCTCTTTAGTTCAGCAAAATTTGAGATCTCTGCCAGATAGGTTCAACCCAAAGGTCTTAGCTATAGAAGAATTTAATGATATAAAGACTTTTTCTTTTGATGAACTTCTAGGAACGTTGATTGCATATGAAATGAGGATAGTTACAGATAAAACCACCTCTAGAGAAGCATCATTTAAAGCAGATAAGAATGAGGATTGTGATCCTGATGAAATTGAAGAAAAATTCGTGAGAAGATTAAAGAAAGGATCAGGCAAGTACCAAGGTAAGCTTCCCTTCAAATGTTTCAACTATGGTAAGATAGGTCATTTTGCAAATAAATGTCCACACAAGAAACATGATCAAAACTTTGAAGAAGAAGAGAAGCACAAATCAAGAATATTTGATAAGAAGAAGAGTTTATGTGTAAACAATGATGACTCCTCAGAAGACACCGATAGTGATTCTTCATGTGAAGATAAAGTAAATGAATTGATTCTTATGGATAAAGAGGATTATGATAATGAAAGCACAGTCAGTGATGAGAATGATGAAGAAGCTGTGGTTGATATGGAAAGAGAATTGATCAGTGCACTGGAAGAGATTGACAGACTCAGAATTAAGAACAAAAAGCAAAAACAATTGTTGATACAGTTTGAGAAAGACAGTAAATAGCCTGATGAAGACTTTGCCCTCTTGAAAGTGGAATTAGAAGAGGCAAGGAAAATCAAGGATATTCTGAAGCAACAACTATCAGAAAAGAAGACAATATGTGAATCATTAGAACTAGAAGTAGTGAAAACAAGGAAAGAAATGAAGAAATTTCAAGCCTTGTATAATCAGAATTTGTCAAGTATCAAAGCCTCAGAAGGATTAGCCACCATTCTGAATCAGTAAAGGAATCCAAAGCTGAAAACTGGTTTGGGTTATGAAGATGGATCAAGCAGTGGGAAGTCAGGAAATGAAGAACCCATCAAATTTGTCAAAAGTACAACCAATGACAATAACCAGCCTGCAGAAACAAAGGAAGACAATCAGCCGCCCAGGACAAGTAAAGAAAATGGTGCCAGGACTGAATCTGTAGAACAAAGAAATAATGCACTCCCCTCTCAAAGACATCATCAACATGAAAGAAATCGATTTTCTCAAAGAAGACAACCATTTTCCAGGTACAAAGAATTTTTCTATGGATATTGTTTCTACTGTTCTAACTTTGGTCACAAAGCTGTAAATTGTTCCTTAAGAATTAGACATGAGAAATTAGGATTTCCAAGGAATAAATATTTACCACAACAAAGAATGATATAGCAAAGTAACAAACCATCACAGATTGGAAATTGCCAAATTAAGTCTGAAGACATGCAACTGAGGAGGTCAAGGATTAATAAACAGTCAATGAGTAGACAATGCTGCAACTACAATTTTGACTTATTGAACAATGAGATTGAATGTTATAACTGTCACAACTTTGGCCACAAAGTGGCAAACTTCCATCTGAAGAATTACAAAGCAGACCCAAGGATAAAGTTCTTAGGTAAAAAGGCCAGCACCTAGAAAAGGAAAGATATTGAAAAATGTGATCTATCACTTTCAATTCAAAAACAAAAGGCCTCCGGGAATATAGAAAGTGGATGCTACAAGCACATGATTGGAGACATGGATATGCTTCTATGCATAAGTAAAAGAAAAACAGAAAATGTGATCCTTGAAAATAATGAACCAGGTAAAATCAAGGATAGAGGGATGGTGAGTTTGAGTAATGACAAAGGAGATGCCTAGTACGTTCTTCTTGTGGATGGTCTGAAACATAATTCACTCAGTTCAAGTCAAAAGTGTGACAGAGGCAGTGAAGAGGTGCTCACATCCAAAGAATGTAAGGTAAATTTAAACTCAGGACAAATGGTGAATAACAGTATAAGGGAAAACAATAATGTTGATGTTGAATCCTCCCCTACAAGTAAAGAAGAAGATTCAGATACAATAAAAGAATGCTCAGTCATCATTTATCCCATGAAAGAAGTAGGAGAAGAACCATGACATAAACAGGAAGCAGAAGTCTTGAAGGTTAAGAAGGCAGACACCCAAATCAAGT
>ML806083.1:228492-256566 GCA_009831015.1 Picea engelmannii
CCAAATCAAGTTCTTGAGCAGATCCATGACTCTGGACAAGGTCTTGGATAGCCAGAGATCACCAAATGACAAATTCAGTATTGGACTCAACAAAGTAGAAATCAGTGCTCCTAAGAAACTTGATATAGGTCCTTCATTTGTGAGAAAGAAAAGCAGGCGTGAGAGTGGGTGTAGCAGTTTTCTCTTGTGATTGAATATGGACATAAAATACCTAGATTGAATGCATCATGGAAGAAAAATGAAAATTGCAGTAATAGAGATTGATGATATTCAATGGGGAGATCCAAGGGCTATTTGAAAGGTAAAAGTTACAATTGCACAGTGTTCAAGTAGGACAACAACATTCTGATGTACAATATGATACACATGACATCCTGTAGAGACAACAAGAGGAAAGACCTTGTCAAGGAAAGTTAACCTTTTAGGAACAAAGGGGGAAAATAGTCAGAAGAAGAGAGATAACAGTGACAGGGGGAGTCATCCAGTCATGAGAATATTGATAAAGGAGTCCGAGTAAGAGAGGTGAGCAATTTTGAATTTTCCACAGAGGATACAGCGAAAGATGAAGATGAACACGTCCAAGAATCAGAAAGATAAGACTCTGGTTTAGATACAAATATTCTGCAGGCCTCAAATGAAAGAGTTCATCCCATCAGGGGGAGTTTGCATTGATTTAATATCTGATACCTCCTAAAATACTGCAACAGCTCAGGGGGAGCATGTTTTCTTTGACATTGATGTCAAAGGGGGAGAAAAGAATCTGGGTGCCTTTGTTGCCATCAATGCCAAAGGGGGAGATTGTTGGAAATGTTTAATAGGTAGCATATGCTTGTCATTGATGGCAAGTACAGTAATGAAGATGGCATGAGTACAGGAAGAATGTAATAGACGGGCAGAAGCTGCAGAGCAACCTTGATAAGAACATAAGAGATAACGCAAAGGATGTTTGGTATATTTTACAAGAAGCGTATGCTTGTCATTGATGGCAAGTACAGTAGTGATGATGGCTTGAGTATAGCAGTGATGATCATAAGCACAATGATATTCAGGAAGATCAAATGATCAAAGGCAATGCAACCAGGCAAACAGAAGATAAGTTCAGTTTGATCGAATGATCAAAGGCTCGTAAAGATTGAGAAGCATTTCTAATTGTTAGATCCATTCAAAATTCCTGAAAGAATGAGGGTCATCAGATCTGAATGTAGACAAGAAGAGATCGTTGAAGAGGAGGAAATATCTCAGGCGTTAGATCCAAGCGCAGGATCCGACCATCGTTGGATCAAGAAGAACCCGCACGTCCTTTAAGGTACAAGGAGAAGCGGGCATAATTGCGATATGAAAAATCATGACTTAATCTGAGCCGTCAGATCAAGGTTGAATTGGGATCGTTGATTCCAGTCCATGTTGGGGTTTTGAGGATCGCATGTTGGAGATGTCAAAGAAACAATGCAACAAGAATGCCGAAATAAAGATTCAATCGCAGCCGTCAAGTCAAGATCAGACCTGGACCATTGATTTAATCCCATATCGTAGTTTCGTGAATCACGACATGGAGAGGCAAAAGAAACAATGTAACATGAATTACGAAATTGCGATATGCAAAATCGCGATGTAATTGCAATCGTCAGATCAAGATGTGATCTGGACCATTGATCTGACTTCTATATGGAGTTTCGTGGATCGGGATTTGTAAGTGACAAAAACACTGAACGCCAAGAGTGTCGATATCGCGATATGCGAAATCACGACATATTTGCAACCTTCAGATCAAGAAGTGATCTGGACCGTTGATCTGACTTCTTCATGAAGTTTTTTGGATCGGGATTTGGAAGTGACAAGAACATTGAACATCAGGAATGTCGAAATCGCGATATGCGAAATCGCGAAATGATCTGAACCGTTAGATCAAGTGTTGATCGGAGGGTCATTGTTGTCTCTCATAGTTAACCTCTCAGTTACGAATCTGTTAGTGAAACAGATTCATGATTGTGAATTAGTTGGTACTTCAGTTGCTGGGACAATTGTCTTTCTTTTGCCTAAGGAAATGTGAAGTGGAACTGCCATGGAGGTGTGCATAAAAGAAAGTAAGACAGACTGTGTGTGGTTGGCCTTTCTAGATATGAATGAAACTGAAGGATATCGGAGGGCTACTGATGCATGACATAGTGAAACTACTAGAAACCATTGATGGCGTCTGCCAGAGAATTTGAAGAGACCTCTGTGTAATTGCCAGAGGAGATGAAGAGTCTCCAAGCTTCGTCCAATGAAGGAAGACTATTCTTAGAAGGGATTGACAGATGGATGAGTGTTGAACCTTGTATCTGAATCCGAGAGGATGACCTCGACCGTAACAAAGAAGACGAAGAGTCTCAACTGCCAGAGAGAAAAAGGAATCTTGGCATAACACCCAGTGATGTTGAATGCGTGGGAAAACCGCCAGAGAAGCTGAAGAGTTATCATGATGATCAGGCAGAGAAATCGAGAGGCGGAGGATATCGGTGCGGTGTGAGTATGCAGAGGCATCACACACATTGCATGAACAAGGTGCACAGAAGCTATAAGTACATGTTATAGAGAAGAGATGAGGTTGTTGTTGTTGTTGGAGTTTGTTGTGGTTGTTGGTGGTGAAGGTGATTCATGTGTGAAGAAGGAGGAGAGTGCAGTAGTTGAATTACACAGAAGAGGAACTGTGGAGTGAATGGACATGGCTCACAGAGCATAAAAAGCAAAAGAATAGACAACGCAAGTCATATGTGCACAAAGGCAATGAGGCAGACAGAGCAATGAAATGTAGCAGAATAGTGATGAGTCTGGTAAGCCATTGTTGAACATCATATCACTGTAATAAGTTTCGGTAGCAAAGATTTATATTTCAGGGTGGAAGGGAGGTGCTAGGGAGGACTGTTGTCCTCATAGGTTCAAGTGGGTGCTTGAACATAGGGAGTTGTAGCTTCCATCTGGTTGTAGGGAGAGAAACAAGGGTGGCAGGGTGGTGCAAGGGAGAACTCTTGTTCTCTATTATACAGGTTGGTGCCTGTATGATTGGAAGTTGGTGGTTCCATCTAATTGGTGATGGAAACAATCATGGAGTTGGTGCTTCCTTCTAGTTGGTGCTAGAGAAACCAGGGAGTTGGTGCTTCCTTCTAGTTGGTGCTAGAGAAACCAGGGAGTTGGTGCTTCCTTCTAGTTGGTGCTAGAGAAACGAGGGAGTTGGTGCTTCCTTCTAGTGGGTGGTAGAGAAAACAAAGAGTTGGTGCTCTCAGAAAGTTGCAGCTTGCAAAAGAGAGGTTGTAGCCTCATTATGAGTTGGTTCTCATATGTATGATAATGTAAAGAATGTAACTATTACTTATCATATAAATAAAAAGAGGTTTTTACCCTTTATGGGTTTCCTCAGGAAATATCTGTCTCTATGTATCACATCTGTGTGACTGATGCTGAGTATGCTATTGTTTACTTCCCTACACTATTGTGAGTGTCCCTCTATGTTTCTGCAAAGATTTTAAAAGAAGCATAATTGTTTAAGCACAGTGACAACTGATTCACCCCCCCCCTCTCAGTTGTCCAACAAACCTGACCATGGCACATAATCGCATGAAACAACAAGCAGATCAACATCATAGTGAAATAAGTTTTGAAGTAGGGGATTGGGTGTTTTTAAGACTACAACCATACACACAAATGTCCCTCAAGCAAGCCAAGAAGGATAATAAATTATCACCAAAATACTATGGACCTTATAAGTTGTTGCAAAAGATTGGTACTATGGCATACAAATTGGAGTTGCCTGCATCTTCATGAGTACACCCAGTTTTCCATGTTTCATGCTTAAAGAAGGTTATAGGTGACAAGATCCTAGTTCAAACTATATTTCCAGAACTTGACGAGGAAATAAAGATCATATTGGACCCTGAAGCCATCACTGACACAAGAATTCACGAGTTGAGGAATCGATCCATTTCAGAGTATCTCATTAAATGGAGGAAACTACCGGCTAAAGATTCCACTTGGGAAGATGAGCATTTTATAGAGAAGCATCCAGAGTTACTCAAGCATTGCAGACAACACTTGTCTCAAGGGGAGGGGCATGTTAAGCCCTAATATTAGCTCATTACCCCTTAATTGGGGCATATTACATTAGTAATGTTTTTATTTATGTTGGCTTTATTCCATCAGTTGTAATTATACCTCCTAGTCTCCTATATATACCAAGGAGACATTTTCATTTGGAATCATCTTGTACTTGAACATTTATGTGGGGTAAAAGGAGGTTTCCTCCTCGAAGAGGCTTATTATATGAAATTCTCTCTTTTTCAAGGCGTTGAGTACTTATTCTAAGGTTATTCTATGCTATATTGATATTTGGTTCTTAACAGTCTTGGAAATTGGCTTCCCACCAAGTTTTAGCTCAATGGTAGAATCAAGCTCCCTCTTAGGAGGTAACCCTGGAAACTCTTTCAGAAAAACGTCCTTAAACTCTGAAAATATTGGATACTGATCCATGGAGGGTCTTTTACTTTCATTGACTACTTACACTCCATACAATCGACAACCATGCATCATGCAACATTTAACCTTCATGGTCGAGATAAAGCATAGAGACACCTTCCTCTGTACACCATGAATCTCTACTGACCTTCCTTCATTGTCAACACAAAGAACCATTTTAACGAAACAATATATCATAGCTCGATAGGATTCTAACCAATCCATTCCAATAATTAGATAATACGTCCCTAGAGCAATGGCGTACACCTTCAAACTAGTAGTACACACCCCCAGGTCTACTAGATAATTATTGACGCTATGTCCTACCACTTGTTTTCCCCTCGAAGCCATCTCGACTTGTTTAAAGTCATTGTGCTCATAGGCTGCCAATCCACACTTTTCTAATGCACAAGGTGAAATGAAACTATTTGTAGCACTATAATCAAATAAAATTTTAGCATTGACATGAATTAGCATACTTGATGACTGGACCATCTTGGATTGATGTTATTCATAGAGATTATTAACCACTGCATAAATATGGTGGCTACTACTCTCTCTTCCCATCAGGGCCTTTCCTTCTTTGTTCACAAATTTTACTTCTAACTCTGGACAATCACGTTGGTAATGAGGTCGTCCACACCCCCAACAAGTAACAAGAGCTGGAACCAACACATTTTCTTGTGACGATCTCTGAAATGAGTTCCTTCCCCTGGAACCACTTCCCCTACTTGTTGCACCCTAAGAAGGTTGATGACCTTCCTGTATCATTGGAGATTAGTGGGATGTTTCACTTGTTGCCATTGAAATATGTGTAGTAACTTCTCTAGGAGTGACTCTATTTCGATAAGGAGGTAGCCTAGAGCTTCCTCCCCTAGAGAAATTTCTGGGGGTGTTCCCCAGGAATATAGGATGTTGTGGTAAGGTTGACCTCATAGCTTTGTTTAAGATCATATACTCCTCCGTGTAACGAGCATTTTAAACTTTTTAGGCTACTAAGGATGGTTTCCATGTATGTACCATGTCCCTTATCCTAGGGTTTAACTTGTACACAAAATGTTCCAACTGTCGTTGATTGATATCCATGTACAAGACATATTTTACTAACTCCATGACCTTGATATCATACTCATCCATAGTCCTACTTCCTTAAAATCGAGAATGAAATTCTCCTACCTATTGATCCTGATAGTATGCAATAAATATTTCCTCTAGAATGTTTCCTCAAAACTCTCCCATGAGACGGTGTATGGGGTAAGGTGCAACTACCTCTCCAGGTTACCCCACGAGTTCAAGGAACTATCCCTCACCTAGAATATCAATATATTTTCCTTTGATGTGGAAGCATAGTCTCTTAAGGAGAAACATCACATCATTCCTTCCAACTAGTCCTTTGTAGGTTCACTTGCATGACCCCCAACAAACTATGGGAGTTTTATCTTCTGCAGTTCTCTGGTGATGTTCCCTGGTGGAGGCCCTCCCTATGAGTCCCTTGATGCTTCAGTTTTAACCACTCTAGATGGTGGGGGTTCCACTTCGACATATATTGAATGACATCCCTTTAATGTCTCATTAATAGCCTCTAAGGAGTGAAAAATGAGAGCTAATTCAGGTGATGGTGGTGGTAGCACCGACATTGGTGGTCCTTGTGATGATGCCACTTGGCCTAGATTTCCCGTAGTCCTAACCATCTTGGATAACTGAATATGCATCAAACCAAATGATTATCAGGGAAGTGTGAGAGATTTATCTTAGGTTGATGGACAATTTGTATGTATTTTTGGTTTTCATTGATTTCAACCATTAGAGAGTGATATTGTAGATTGATGTCAACCCTTAGTGATTGATGTCAACCCTTGGAGAATGTCCGGTAGCAAATTTTGGTAGCACAAAGGTTTGGGTAATGGACCCAAGGTCATTTCATGTATAATGGTATGAGTTTTAATATATTTGAAGGTAATTATATTCTATATGGATATTACATGTCATTCCATTTATGGTGGTATGTGGAACATCACATATCTCTTCACGGTTAGAGAGGTATGGCCATGAGAAGTTGGAGAACCCAGGTTTCGGTAATGGACCCGATTTTGTTTGATAAATAATGGTATGAGTTTTGATATATTTGTAGGAAATACTATTCTATATGGATATTACATGTCATTCAATTTCTAGTGGTATGTGGAATGTCACATAACTCCTCACGGTTAGAGAGATATGGCCATGTGAAGTTGGAGAACCCTCATGAGTCATCTAGAAGCCCCAAAATGTCAAAGTAGTCAAAGTGGTTTAAGAGATTTTAGAAGGTAAATAATAAAGTGAAGTGATGAGTGTACTATAATTCAAAGTGAATACAAAATAAATTGTCTAAGTAATAAAGTTAATGGAGAAATTAGAAGTGGGTTAACCCTAAAATATGGAAAGTGGGTTAAGAAGGTTAAAAGGTAATCCCTTGAGGAAGCTACATGAAAGTATATATAAGAGGAAAGACTCTCTCATTTTAATCACACTTAATAATATTAAATATATACAGGTGAATGAGGTAAATGAAGGATGTCTAAGATGAATTTCAGATGGAAGGTGAAGTAAAGAAGACCAAAATTCAAAGGAGGATAAATTATTTTGATGATGTTTTCTAAGGTATGTTATTTATAGGTCATCTCACCATTTTCGCAATAAATTTATTTATAGAATTATTTAGATCATGAAATTGGGAGGCCATTCGGGAAATATATCCAAGTATCTTTGATACAAATTTCATCTTGGGAGTCATTGTACTTTTGGAGTTACACGTCGTGGAAAATAGGGTTTGTGGCTAGTCTCGAAACTAGTCTAAAATAGGTTTTTCGGGTAAGCATGCCATAACTTCTTCAAAAAAGATCCAAATTTAGTAATACCAAATGTATTGGTTATAGTATAGTCTGTAGTATTTTTTGTACAATTTTCATATCCATACTACAAATGTTCTATGCGGGGCATGCTCTACAAGTTCTCTCTCTAGAATAAGCCAAAATTCAACAAGGTATGTCAGTCTTGCTATAACTCCTTTTTTGAGAGGTTCCAAGTAGTGAAATCTGGAGCAATTGCATAAAATCCACTAAAGAACATTGTGTACCATTTTTAGATATTTATTCATTACAAGTACATAGTTATCTTTATTTCAAGCTAAGGTTGTTGACTAATCCAAAATTAGTCATGTGAGACTAAAGTAAAGTTTGATGGAAATGATAGCCTCTTATTGTTAGAGTTAAGGAAGGTTTGTAGGTATGTGATCTTATAGACCAAGTCTATTACAGAGTTACAAATCATATTTGGATGATGAAATTGATGAGTCTTTTGGTTGAGGTACATGTTGGGTACATGGTTGAGACAAGTAGTTGATGAGTTGGAACATACATGATGTGTATAGTTGTGGATGTTGGTACATCTTGATGAGTCATAGTTGATGAGTAGTTGATACATGATTGGTACATACTTTGTACATGGTTGGAGGCACTTGTTAGTAGTATTTTTGACAC
Organism: Picea engelmannii; assembly: GCA_009831015.1. Classification (NCBI taxonomy): domain Eukaryota; kingdom Viridiplantae; phylum Streptophyta; class Pinopsida; order Pinales; family Pinaceae; genus Picea; species Picea engelmannii. The sequence goes on from ML806083.1 coordinate 236,499, forward strand.
ATGGTTTATGGATGATGTAGCATACTTGTATTGGTATATTATTATAAGCACATATTGATCTTGGTGATGATTATGAGTTGTTGTGTTATGCTTGGTTGATGCACATCTTTGAGATTTGTCTTGGTGATTGATATCGGTGATTATATCTGATTTGGTTGATAAGATTGATGAGACTGGTTGTTATGATAGGTTGTTTGGATAGGTTGTTGTGACATATTATTTGTACAGGTTTGGTGCATGGTTGATGCACTTGTTTATGGTACAGGTTGATTACAAGTTGTTTAGTACAGGTTAGTGCATGGTTGATTCAATTGTTTATGGTACAGTTTGATTACAGGTTGAGGTATAGGTTGGTGCATGGTTGATGCACTTGTTTATGGTATAGGTTGATTACATGTTGTTTAGTACAGGTTCATGCATGATTGATGCACTTGTTTATGGTACAGGTTGATTACAAGTTGAGGCATAGGTTGATGCATGGTTGATGGATGGTTCAGGTTATTGGTACAGGTTGTTTGGTGCAGGTTGATTGGTACAAGTTTACAATAGTATATCTCACAGTGATAGTGTGACAATGGTTCCATCATTCTACTTCTACATCAGGGTGTTTGGACGGGGAAAGGATAGGTGGTTGTAGCCACCTTCTGGTTGTAGTCGAAGAACATAGAAGGTAGTAGCCTCCTTCCGGTTATAGCCATAGAATTGGGGAGTTGGATCTTCCCTAAAGTTGGATCCTGAGAAATTAGGGGGTTGGAGCCTCCTTCTAGTTGCAGCTGGAAAATAAAGGAAGTTGGTGCTTCTAATGAATGTAATTCTTAAAGACATATAAGAAAAATCATTTGATGGTTTTCTCTCACTTTGGGTTTCCACATAAAAACACTGGTGTACTTTGTATGTGTATGATTTCTCATTTGTTCATTATTTATTTACTCTGCAACTATTGGATGATAATGCTACATTGATATAACAATTTCATGTTGTGGTTAAAAAGGATTGAATTGCTCAATTACTTATTCACCCGCCCTCTCAGTAATCCAACACGAAGAGTTTTTTACTTGCTCAATTACTTGTAAACATAGGGTTAGGCATCAGTTTTTTTTTTTACTTTTCTATAAACATACATTATTCTCTTTAGGAAAGTGGCTTAGGTCATGGTTAAATCATCTAAGATCGGTGTCTTAGCAGGTATCTTATTGTCTCTCTTAGATTTCTACCTATGCTAGCACTATGGTGTACTCACTAATTACTCTAATTGAATTCTTTAATCAAGTGTCTAATCCTTCCCTATAATAAGTTATACCCTTGTAGAGATCATATCTTTGTGTAATCAGTCTCTTATAATCGGTCATAAAATCTCGTATAATACTTTATACCCTTGGAATATATGAGTTGGTTAGAGAGGGTGGTTGTTAACTACAAGGTCAAAGGTTCAAGCGCTCCTTCTAATACATTGACGTTTGGATGAGGTGATCGAGACAAGTTGTGGATGCAAAGGGGAAATATTAAACCTAATTGAATACTAAGGCCCCCTATGTATTTTTTATTTTTATATGTTTTTATTTTTTATTTTTTAAATACCCATTCCATTATTATTATTTTTATTATTCCTATATAGAGTTTTACATGTATATATTTAGTAATATATATATATATATATATATATATATATACATTATATATTTTTTAAATTATTGAAAATTTAAAAAATGACAAATAAATAAATAAATTTATATTAATAAAATAACTTTGTTTTTTTTAGGGGAACAACAATTTAATAAAATAAATAAAAAAAATTGTAACAATAAATCAAAATGCTCATAAGAATAAGATAAGGGTCAAAACGCGGCCTGCATGAGGGCCACGTTCCTCCCTCTCCACATTCCAAGACATGAGAACAAATCTTAAACATAATTTTTGGTCTCCTAACTCTATCTTGTGATTGTTAGGGTTTCTCTTCTACTCAAACTCCTGAGCGTTGCTCAAGTTCAATGAGTGGCCCCTAGAAGAACATGGCCCTGGCCACCATGTTTAGCCTTACCCCCCACATCGGGATGCCTCTCCCTTTGTTTCTGATGGATGAGAACATTCTTGTTTCAACGTGACTTCTGGGTGTGAGAGACGTAGCCTAGCTTTAGTGCAACTACCTAGTGTGAGAGACACAACCATTGGAGGAGAAGGACTTGACCACCCGATCAATGACTAGGTGAGCACTTGTAGACAAAAACATATCCTGGGTTTGACGGTGGCAGTGAAAGTTTTAGCTAACAATTGTGGGGGTTTTAATTGCATTGTGCATAATACTATCCCTTGGTGACTTGGCGCTTGGTATCACAACACTACCTCATGGGATCTCCCCTTCCTCATAGTGCACTAAAAACCTACCTCATGGCTTATAGGATTGGTGCATTGGGTTTTGGCATACATTATTGCAAATGGGTTACGAGGCTCTATTTGACCCTTGGGCTATCCCATGAGGCTCGATGCTTGTCTTGACTCTCGATTCTTGTGGTGTTTTCTTGGCTCGAAAGAACTAAATAAAAATGTAGTTTACTAGATCCCTTGATTTGGTGAAGAACATGGTCTTCGTTGATGCTTCTTCTCAAGAAGGATCGGATTCCTCAGATGTTGATGTAGAAAAGGTAAGAAATTCACTTGAGAAACAAGAAGACAAATTTGAGGAAGCATGGAAGAAAACAAACAGAGTAGTTTGAAACTACGTGAGAGAATACACATTGAATGCTTTGGAGAAATGAAGTGGCATACGAGCAGAGCGCCAACAAGAACAAGACCAACAATTTGTTCATGTCTTTATCATCTCTAGGAAACATGCTTCCCTTGACATCACTATCATTTTTTTCAATTATTTTGCCATTGTATCCCTCCTCTGATTCTTCATTCTTGTAAAAAAATATGGAGTGTCAAGAAGGCTCTTTTTGGGTCCTTTTTTATTTTTATTTTTTTTATTTTTAAATTAGATTTTTCTTCGCTTGTTTAAATATTGGTTTTGGTCTTGTTTAAATCTTGGTTTTGGGCTTACTGTTAAAATTGATTTCCTACTAGTGTGGTGAAATTATTCCAACTTTAGATGGAATTGTGTTTGTGTGCTTTAGTTAGTTAATTAAGTTTTGTTTTTGTTCACAATGCTCCAATTTACATACACCTCAGTATTTTTTTTTTAAGAAATTGATATTTATTACTTCTCTTTCTCTCTTGTAGGTGAAGTGTCTTACAGGTTAGGAGGTATCTTTTAAATAAGGAAAAAAGAGGATGAAACAATCTACATAAGATACATGATATATTTTCCTTCTATACTCTCTCTTCATCGAGATTTCAATTTCTTGAGTAGTTTTCTTTAGTGGGTGATTTATGGGTTATCCTTGAGGGTTTAAGGCCTGTAAATAATGGTTTCTAGGTTGTAGGTTACATGTTGTATTAGGAACTTGTTTGCAAAACTAAGTGGTTTTTCAAGCCCTATGTTTCAGTTTTAAAACCATGCTCTGATACCATTTGTAAGGCCTTCCAAACAGACACTCAAAATAAATAAATATCTACTAATCTTCTACTGAAATAAATTCAATTTAGTTCAAGGTTTTCATTTCATGATTTTATTTATACCAGGAAGTATAACAAAAACATCGTAATAATAAAGAGATCAACTAGTAAAATGAATAAAATATGTACCTAAAGTTGTAGATTAGTTTATTTATCCCCTTTTTTTATTGTCCTTTCTCTTGCCCAAACTGCCCCAAACTGAATATTAACGTCCCAACCAACTAGAAACAACCTCTCTGACTCCCTAGCTCCAGGAATCATTGTGGTTTCCTAGCCCATGAGTGCAAAATTCCCAGCAAAAATAGTGTCCCTATGAGAGCTCCCCAATATCCTCCTCCTTTCAAAATTTCTTCCTCCTTCTCCTTCTCCCAATTTATCCTCCAAACAAAAAAAAACCAAGACCCCTCCCCAAGTCCTCTCCCATATTCCTTATCCTCCTCCCTCAAATCCCTATCCCTCATTCAATTCCCCAACTTCCTTATCCCTCCATGAATTCCTTAACAACCTTATCCCCCCCATTAACTATTTCACTTACCAATTTAATAATATTATAATAAAAGACTCAATGAATTTATTTTAATAATTAATTAAATTAAATTTAACAACCATGATAACTAAATAATTAACTAGGTTTGTTAGACATATTCAACTTATCTTCTCTCCTTGTGCCTCTCCCACCTTCATTATTCCCAAAAAGGAGAGTGGAGAATGGAATTTAGTCACCGATTACCATCCTCTCAACAAGATTATTGTCAAAAATTTATATCCCCTACCTCGTATCGAATACTTTCTTGATCAACTCAAAGGAAAAAATTATTTTACAAATATGTATATCACGATGGGATATCACCAAGTGCACATGGTTTCTAGCGACACTTGGAAAAAAAAAATTGACACCATATTTGGGCTCTATGAATGGATGATGATTTGTTTTGGCCTCACCAATGCCCCTGCCACATTCCAGAGGATCCTTATTGGTATATTCCATCCTTTTTTGGGCCACATTGTGGTCATATATTTGGATGGCATCCTGGTCTTTAATAAGACTTGGGAGAAACACTTAGAGCATGTGCACAATTTACTCCAATTGTTTCATACCGATTACCTTCAGGTCAAGGAACGCAAATCCTCCTTTGGCTAGACTTATGTTTCTTATTTGGGGTTTGTCAATGATCACAAAGGTGTCCTTATTGATGCTTCTAAAGTTCAATCTCTAGCACAATGGACAATTCCTCAGTCTACGCCAACCCTTAAAATTTTTCTTGGTGGCATCAATGTTTATAGTAAATCCATTCCTCACTTCTCTCATCTAGCGAATCCCCTTCATCATTTGGCCAAACAATCCACTTTTCTTTGGACTCCAGTGGCTCAAGAGCATTTCCAATGCCTCAAAGAGGCCCTTTGTTAAACACCTATCCTTCATTTTCCCAATCTTCAACAACCTTTTGAAATTGAGATTGATGTCTCTGAACATGTGATTGGTGTAGTTCTTAAACATGGAGAGCATCCCATTTATTATCATTATGAGACATTGGCTCAAGAAAAACAACACTAGAATAACTATGAGAATGAATTCTACAGTTTGGTTGAGGCCTTAAAAAAATTGAGCCACTATATCTTGGGTAAGGAAACCATTCTTCATATTGATCATCATCTTTTGATTTTTATTAATTCTCAATCTAAGCTCGAGGAACAACATCACTTGAAGCGGGTTGATTATCTATAGAAGTTCCACTTGGTCATCAAATATAAGAAATGGGCCACCAATCACATGTATGATCCTCTTAGTCACTCCCCTCCTAAGATACTTCAAATAATTTTTGTTTGTTGTGTTTCTTATGAATATTGGAAGCCTTTGTATACCTCTGACATTTTCTTTAGTATCATGTCGACTTCCTTGCAACAAACTACTATTGTTAATGAGACCCCTTTCCTAGACTACCACATTCAAGATGGTTTTTTGTATAAGCTTGACAAGTTATGTGTCTCTACTATTGATGATCACCTTCTTCTCATGCATGAAGCCCATGCCCCCTCTTATGGTGGCCACTTCGGCACATTCAAACCTACTGAGAATATTCAATGTCACTTAATTTTTCCATATTTATAGTGCTAGGTTGAAGAATTTATTCGATCTTGTACCCTTTGTAGTCAACATAAGTCATCCAACTGCAAGTATGGCATGTATATGTTAAGTATCAATTGTTAATTGATTGAAAATATATGAAGATAAATCCAAAAATAAACCCACAATATAAACAAGAATAATCCAAATCATTCACCAAATATTGAACACAAGAAATAGTCAAAACCCTTGAGGTAGGGTAACACCATATAATGGATCCTATTATGGAAGGGATTCTCTCCTGTTCATTTGCCTCTTCGAGGGGGCTTCCTCCTATTCATCTTCCACTCCAAATAAAATACTTCTCTTCATGTCCCATTACATTGTTTGAACCCATTTATATAGCACTACCATCACCTAAGAACATTCTAGAGGAGGAATGAACCTTCTAAGAAGTCCTCTTACATTTAATATATTTAAATACTCATTTATTATATCTAACCACCATAGTGGGCCTTATTTAATAATATAGTTGACCTAGTCTACATTACATTGAATGGCCTCCACTACCTCTCTATCTACCTAATTTTAGGTATCTAGAGAGGTAGTGAAGGCCATTCAATGTAAGGTGGACTAGGTCCACTATATTATTAAATAATGCCCACTATGGTAGTTAGATATAATAAATGGGTAGTTAGTAGATATAATAAATGTAAGAGGACTTCTTAGAAGTTTGTGATTCTAAAATATTCCTCCTCTAGAATGTTCTTAGGTGATGGTAGCAATATATAAATGGGTTCAAGCAATGTAATGGAAAATGAAGAGAAATACTGTATTTGGAGCGGTAGCTCAATAGGAGGTATCCCCCTCGAAGAGGCAACTGAACAAGAGAGGATCCCTTCCATAATAGTATCCATTGTATGGTGTTTCCCTACCTCAAGGGTTTTCTATAATAAAAGTGTGGTTTTCATATATTATTCTTGGATCTATTCTGGTGTATTTTGAATTTAGTATTTGTATTCTTAACAAGTGGTATCATAGCACTTTCCTTGGTAGGAAGTGTGGAGAAATATTTTTATTTTTTGAAGATTTGTTTTTTAGGAAAAAAAATGAGGGCCGCAACATTCTAGACGATTTATATATGTTTTGGTGTAAAATTTTCAAAAACTGGTTGTAGTTATGAGTTCCTCTTAGAAAAAACCCCAAGTTAAAAAAACATTGTCTGAAATGGAGTTTGGGAAGTTAAGTTATTTGCATTTTAAAATCTGCAATTTTCAGGTTTCTTTTTTTTCCACGAATGACTGCATGATTTTTCCAATTTTTGTAGCATATGTGGTTAAATTTTTGAAAACAAATTGCATATCTAAGTTCCTCTCACAATTTCACCCAATTTCAAAAAACAAATTGTCCAAATCAGATCTCTAGAAGTGAAGATATTGCTAATTTAAAATCAACTATTTTTTGTGGTTTTTTGTGATGGTGGCGGGACTGCAACGTTCATAATTTTTCATAGGGTGCTCAGATTGCTACTAGATCAATACCTTTGGATAAATTATTTTAAGAGAATTTTTTTGGTATATTTTATGTGGTGTTTCCAATGGCTATTTCCTCTCAAACCCTCAAAAACATTCTAGAGATGACTGAAGAATTCAAAGCCCAATTGAATGACATGTTGCATGACCTTATATATGGTCTCACATTGAATGAACTTGTAGGTGTCCTCAAGGATAGTTTTAGTAGTCTTCAAGATTCATTGGATAACATGCAGGAGAGATTCCTTATGGCAGACATCAATGATTAAAATAATCAAGAAATATATGCATGGTATGATTTTGCGGCAGATTATGATGATTAGTATATGAATAGTTGTCATTTCTAGGATGACAACCACTTTCATATTTTATTTGATTACTATAATCCACCTTCTGTAGAGAACATCAATGTGAAAAATCAAGAGCCAATGATTATTACCAGTGTTCATCCTCCGTCTTCTACGGTGGTATTATTCCTTCAAGATTCTGCTACGATCCTTTTCAACTATGTGGATGGATCTTCTTATTTGGATCCACATGACAGGTGTCAATATTTGGAGCATCATTTTGAGTTGGTTATTGGGTTCTGAAATATTTTTCGAGGAGCTTACATGAGCACTTGGACATGGAACCCGGGTTTACAATGGAGGTTGGACTACTTCAACATGGTGGATTTCCTTTCTACATGGGACCTTGTTTCTCCAGTCTTCTTCAACATTATGGTCCACAATTATCCATGGGACCCTAGTATATGGTTGTCCACCCTCATAACAAGCATTGAGGACAATGCTTTCATAAGGAGGATGGAATGTTAGGTTGATAGAGAGGTATTGGAGGCCATTCAATGCAAGGTGGACTAGGTCCACTATATTAATAAATAAGGCCCACTATGGTAGTTTGATATAATAAATGGGTAGTTAGATATAATAAATGTAAGAGGACTTATTAGAAGGTTTTGCTTCTAGAATATTCCTTCTCTAGAATGTTCTTAGTTGATGGTAGCACTATATAAATGGCTTCAATAAATGTAATGTGACGTGAAGAGAAGTATTCTATTGGGAGCGGTAGATAAATAGGAGGAATCTCCCTCGAAGGGGCATGTGAACATGAGAGGATACCTTCCATAATATGATCCATGGCATCGTGTTTCCCTACCTCAATGGTTTGATATAATAAAGTGGTCATTTTCTATATTGTTTCATATATCTTGTGTTGTGATTGTATTCATATATATTTGGTACTATTGTGGTTTTTTTTATTCGGGTATTTAGTAATTAACAATATCAACCCTTACCTATTCTCTCATGTGCCTAGGAATTTATCTCTATGGAATTCATGACTGGTCTTCCCATGACCTTTCATCATCGTGATTACATTTGGGTGTTTGTATGTCGCTTCTCCAAAATGGCCATTTTTCTCCCTTGCACTAAGACTATTATTGTTGCTCAAACTGCGGATCTCTTTTTCACTCATGAGTGGAATCATTTTGGTCTCCCATACAACATTATCTTTGATTGTGATGCCCATTTCCTCGATACATTTTTCAAAACTCTCTGGTCTCTCTTAGGGTGTCACCTCAAATACTCCACTTCTTTCCATCTGCAGATAGATGGAAAAACTGAAGTTGTTAACAATATCCTGGTCCATCCCTTCGCATTTAGTTTACTAAATCTAAAAAGTGGGATTCCACCCTCCACATCATCCAACATAATTATAATAGGGAAGTTCATATTTCTACTAACTTGTCCCCTTTTGATGATTACTTTCAGTATCAACCTATTTCCCCCTATGAGTTTCCTTTATAGCTCCAACCTTTTGGTACTCGACAGAAAAAAAAGAGAAAACCTTTTCCTTGTCCTTTTTTCCAACCTTGGCTTGTAAATAATCTCAAGTTTATAAGGCTTTAAAAGATTCCTAATAACATTATAAGGACCTTCATTATGTGCACAATAATCCACTATGTTTTTCCCTTGGTGACAAGGTCTAGTTTCACATGGAATTCCAACACTTTGAGTCCGAGCGTTATCAAAAGTTGAAATCCCTCCACTATTGTCCTTACACAATTTTTCATTAAGTTGAAGACAATGCTTATTTCCTCGAATTTCAACCACAAATTTTTATTCACAATGCGATAAATATGAATAGTATCAAATGCTATGAGCCTCCCCTCCTGGAACAAGAGGTCACCATCTCACATCCCCTGACATGGTTCCATATTTCCAACCACCTATCCTTCAAGACATAGTGTTGGATAAATGCACCACCACTACTTTCACTTAGCAACACACTTCCTTTCTAGTGGGTTGAAAGGGTCAACTTCTAGCCCAATATAAATGGCTATCACAATCCTCGATGTCTCAACTTTTTTCATAGTTTCTCATGGAAGTCATAATACTTTGAGAATTAAACATGGAGGAATTGTGAAGGCTGGAAGGTGCACTCCCCAAGGAGGAGAGAAGATATCTCGAGGTAGGCCATTGTGGTACTACCACAAAGGTGCACCTCCTTCCATATGCTAAAAACTTCACCACAAAGGTGAGATGAAGTGCATCTCTACCTAGGAGGTTGGGTAGAAGTCCCAAGGACTAGGAACTAGTCAACTAAGATAATTTTTAGCGTTTGGGACCTTTTTTACCTGTTGGTTAGTTAGAATTAGTCCAATTTGTATAAGAACCATTGTATGTTTATCCTATCCTATATAAAGGCTTCCTATTCTACTAAATAATAAAAATGGTTCATGTTTCTTACTCATATCATGTCTTGTTTTTTTCTTTCTTTGTGAATTTTCTTTGCCTTTCTCTACAATATTAGAGATCACCTTCATAATAAAAGACAAGGTTTAAGTTGTTTCCTAGGAATTTCTGCAAGATTCCAAAATTTTTATCCTTATCAAAAAATTGCAACAGGATCCTCAAGCTTCTCTAGGCTACTCTTTGGACAATGAAAATATTTGCTATAAGCTCACCTGTATTTAAGAAAATAGTTGAAAATTAAATCCACATTGCTCTATGTGTTTCATGCTTCACCCACAACTCGGAATTAAGGGTTTACCAAAACCTATGAAAAAGTGAAATGTTCTTTTTTCTGGGATGGTATGAAACATGTCATTCACACCATTATGGTTGAATGTGATACCTATCAATGCAATAAGGGATAAATAGCCAAAGCTCCAAGCACACTCCAACTGCTCCCAATTCTCCATGCTATTTGGGGGATTATTTCTATGGATTTCATTGTTTGATTACCAAAATTGGGAAATAAGTCAGACATCATGGTTGTAGTAGATATTGATTCTAGATATTCTCATTTATTCTCTATACAACATCCATTCACCACATCCATAGTAGTATTAATATTTGATATTTTAGTGTGAGCGTTATTTAAAGTGTTAGACCTATATGTAAATAACTTGAACCATGTACTACCCATGAGTATTGATCTTTGATATGTTTGTGTGAGCTATTGTTTAAAGTGTTCAACCTATGTGTAAATAACCAATGCATAGTTTAATACTACAAACTAATCAAATAAAGTGTTTCTTCTGCATTATTATTGTTATTATTATTAATAGTAGACTAAAACGTTTGGTTTGTATAATATATTAATATAAATAATATATCATTTTAAGTATCCAAAAAGTCAAATGTAATGAAATTGGTGTTGAATAAAAAAATAGTAGACTAAGTTCAAAATATTTTATATTTAAACTAAGTTTAGAATCCTATTTGAATTATTTTGCGTGATACAAATTCTTATTATAAAAAAAATCCATATTGTGATCCATCAAAATGTTGTGTAAATGAAATTTCTAATAAGATTATTTTCTTGTAAGTTATTTATACTGTTAATAATTCAGAGAATTTGGAAATTTATGAAAACCTCTAGATCCATATATGTTTTAGAATTGTTTACGATCTTTTGTGCACTAGGATTTGATTTGGCAAGATGTATAGGTTCAAAGGCTTAATTATTTGTTCTTCATAATTCAATTTTAATATTAAAAAAAAGTTAGATGATATGACATTTTTATTTTTGTTTATATTGAAATTTATTATATGACCTAATTACTTGTCCTTTTAACTATATCCCCATTTGATTTCATTATGATTATGATTAGGTTTCGCCTTTTCTACTTTATACCATAAACAATGTTTCTTTCTGGAGTAACCTTTTGACATTCTTTATTTTGGTTAGATATAAATCTTGAGATATGTTTTGATTTTCAAATCACAATGTTGTATACTAATATTTTGAGTTAGTATTATGTGCATTGGATGGATTTTCATTTTTTATTTTATTTTCTATTCTTTGTTGAAATATAACATATAAAATAGGATTATTACATAGTGAAATTGCCAGTTGGTGCAATGTTTAAGAAATCCTTATAAATGATAGAATGGATTTTTACTATATTAATTTGGAAATGGGGTTTATAGTGATGTGCTATTATGGTTTAGAACATTTCTTTTTATTTTAAATTTCTTTTTCCTTGTTGACAAATAACTAATTCAAATAAAAATTATATTTGGCTTACTTAATTTTTTTTTCATTTCTTAAATGTTGTTGCAAGTGTTTGAAAGGTACATACCTCCTTTTCAAACTACAAAACTAGATGCTCACATTCACATTTTACGTTCTCACAATATAACGAATATTGTTGCATTTGTATAAAAAAAATGGTACAAAGATGACAATTTTGTTTTTCTTTGTTTTCTTCAAAATTTTGTTTATTTTTAGGTTGACATTTTTAATTTGTCTTCTTAATTGTGTTTTTTTCCAATTGTTTTAGTGCATGAAATCCTATTAATCGTTATAATTGGATCGATACGATAAGCTTAATTGACTCACTATTAACATGATTTAATAGAATAGTCTAATTTGACTTGCAAACACTCTTCTTATCTACATATGTTTCTTTAAAATCATGGCATTATAAATGTTTCTTTACAATCATGACATGTATAACAAACATTTTTTCCATTCTCCATGGATAAATTTCTCTCCTTCCATGGATCTTCAAATATGGTAATGTCAAAACTCACTAAAAATCTATGAGTTAGGATTATAATGCTTCAAAATACACATTAATATGAAGTTTCACTAGGGAGGTATTCTCAAAATACTATCAAGAGGTCACTAAAAATAAAATACTTGAGAACATGTTTAATCTCACAACACCAAAGTTTTTAATTCAAGTTTTATTGATTAAAGTGGAATTAGAGATATGGGAAAGAAATTACGAAGTTCAGAAATATTGATAAACTGAGAAGCAAGAAATGCAGAGAGGAGGAATAGAACAGAAAACAGTATATTAGAATATAAGAAGAAAAGTACAAAATGAGTACATGAAGAAGATCATGAAGAAGTGAGTTTGAAGAAGTACTATGCAATGTGAAATAGCTGAGCTAAATAGGCTCTAGAAAAACAAGAATAGAATGTACAGCTGGCCAGGGCAGCTGGCAGTGTACAGTCAGCCTGTTGAGGTTACATTATATTTAACACTCCCTCTTAAACTCAATAGTTACAATCATCAGCACTGACTATGCCTAAGTGTTGTCTCTGAAAATAAAAAACCGATTTTCCTAGTGGTTTTGTAAATATATCAGGAAGTTGATCTCGAGAATCATAGAATTGTAGTACAATATCACCATTATTGACTAGCTCGCGTATGAAATGAAAACGATTGTCTATGTGTTTGATTTTCTTGTGAAACACATGATTTTTGGATAAAGCAATTGCTAAAGTATTGTCACAGAAAATAGGAGTTGGATCCTTTTCTGTATGTGACATATCTTTCAATATTCTTCCCAGCCACATAGCTTGACAACAAGCTGAGGTAGTAGCTACATACTCTGCCTCTGCAGAAGATATTGAAATAATTGGCTGCTTCTTTTATGCCCATGAGATTAGGTTCATGCCCAGTTGAAAAACTTGTCCAGATGTGCTTTTCCTATCATCTAGGTTGCCTGCAAAATCACTGTCTGTGTAACCAGAAAGTTGATTACTATCAGATTTAGTGTACCATAAGCCAAAATTGAGAGTTCCTGCAACATATCTCAAAATTCGTTTCGCCATTTTCCAATGAGAATCTTTTGGGGATTCCATGAATCTGGAAACAAGGTTGGCTGCATACATAATGTTAGGCCTAGTTGCTGTAAGATACAACATACTTCCTACTAAACTTTTGTACAGAGTAGAGTCCACTATAGGACCTTCATCTTTCTTGCTCAATTTTGTGCCTAGTGGTGTGGGGGTTTCTGCTGGATTGCATCCTTCCATGCGAAATCTTTTGAGGATGTCTACTGCATACTTTTGTTGATAGACAAAAATGCCTTTGGTTGATTGATCAACCTCAATCCCTAAAAAATATTTCATTATGACAAGATCTGTCATCTCAAACTCAGATTTCATGGCATGTTTAAAATTTGTTAACTCAATATTTCCTGTATAGATCATGTCATCAACATATAAACATACAATCAAAATTTTACTGTGCTGATCTGTTTTGGTATAAAGAGTTGGCTCATTTTGACTTCTGCTGAAACCACTTTTGATCAAATAAGTGTCAATTTTGTTGTACCAAGCTCTTGGAGCTTGCTTTAAGCCATACAAGGCTTTCTTTAACCGATATACTTTGGCTGGGTGCTTTTGGTCTTCAAATCCAGGTGGTTGATCGACATAAACTTCTTCTTCTAAGAAACCATTCAGAAATGTTGACTTGACATCCATCTGGTATACTTTCCATTTGTGTTGGGATGATATGGCCAATAGAGTCCTTACAGTGTCTAATCTTGCTACTGGAGCAAAATTTTCACCATAATCAGTACTTGGTTGTTGTGAGAATCCTTTGGCAACAAGTCTTGCCTTGTGTTTTTCAATCTGCCCTTTTTCATTGAGTTTAGTTTTGTAAACCCACTTGACACCAATACTCTTCTTATGTCTTGGCAAATCAACAAGATCCCATGTCTAATTTTCCTCAATGGAGTTAATTTCTTGGTTCATGGCTTGAACCCAATGTGGCTCCTTAGCTGCTTCCTTAAAGGATGTAGGTTGACATGACATTAAAACAAAAAGGTTGTGTTGTTCAAAGTCATCCAATTGCTGATGGATTTCTCTCAAACTTCGAGTTCTCTGATTTTGTGGTTCAGAGAATGATTCTCTGCTGGAAGTTGAGTTATCCTGAGAATTTCCAGGGTGCCTTTGTACCTACAATCTTGGAAGAATAGTTTGACGTACTTGCTGTTCTAAATTTTCTGCGTTTTGAGAACTTGGCAGCAATGGATTTTGACTGTCCATCTGCTGATTTTCTGAATCATTCCAGAATTGATTTTCTAGAAATTTTACATCTCTGTTGAGAATTAGTTTCTTGGTGATTTGATTGTAAAGCCTGTAAGCTTTAGATGTTTCACTATATCCAGTGAAAATACATTTCTCACTTTTGTCATCAAGTTTCTTCCTTAATTCGGAAGGTATGTGAGCATATGTTATGCATCCAAATGTCCTTAGATGTGCTACATTGAGCTTTGTCACACTTCATGATTCTTGGGGAACTTTCATCTTTAGACTAGTGGTTGGAGATCTATTCAGGAGATAAACTGAGCATGCTACTGCTTCATCCCAAAACCTATTTGACAAACTTTTCTCTTTAAGAAGTGTTCTTGCCATATTCATTATTGTCTGATTTTTTCTTTCAGCCATTCCATTCTGTTGTGGAGTATACCTGGCTGTTGTTTGCATGATAATGCTTGTGATTTGCAGAAATTTGCAAATTATCTGGAGTTGTATTATCCTCCTCCATCTAACCTGAGTGCTTTGATATATTTGCCACTTTGTGTTTTAGCTTCTGCCTTGAATTCTTTGAATTTTGCAAAATTTTCATACTTGTGTCTGAGAAAATAGATCCATATTTTTCTGCTGAAATCATCAATAAATGTTAGAAAGTAAAAGATACCACCTATTGACTCTGTTTGCATTGGTCCACATAGGTCAGTGTGAACAAGTTCAAGATGTTGTTTGGCTTGATTGGAAGACTGTGGAAAACTAGTTCTCTTATGTTTTCAAAGTATGCAAGACTCACATGGGGGAATTTGCTCTTTAAATATAGGAAGACCTTTGACCATGGAGTTCTTATGAAGAAGACTTAGAATTTGAAATGGTAGATGTCCAAATGTTGTATGCCAAACCATTGTTTCATTTAGGGTTGATGCACTTTGTGCATATGGTTGACTCAGATTTGCAGTTCTGAGGGTAAGGGGAAACATCCTATTTGGAGTCATATGGATTTCAGAAATTAATTTTCTGCTTGGAATTTTGTCATATATCTTGCAAGATGCTCCCTCAAAAAGTACCTTATAGCCATGTTCAATGAGTTGTCCTACACTTAGAAAATTATGCTTCAGATCTGGAACATGATAGACATTGTTTATGTCTTTCTTTACATTTTGTTTAGTAAGAATAGGAATAGTTCCTTTTCCTTGAACTTTGACTAAATAATCGTTTCCAAGTGTAATATCAGATGAGATTGAAGAATCAATGCATGAAATTAATTCTTTGTTACCTATCATGTGATTGTTGCATCCACTGTCCAACAACCAGAGATATTTAGGTTGTTCTTCAGTCTTGTGGCATGAGAGAAACATACCTCTTGAGGTGTCTCCCGTATGATTTGACACATGTGCTCTGCCTGAGAGATGATCTGCTTGCTTCTTCCTGCATTCAAATTCATAGTGCCCATACTTTTTTGTAGTAATAGCATTGTATGCTTGATTTCTCATTTGATCTTCTCCCTCTGCCTCTTTGAGGCTGGAAATTCTGATGTTGATTTTGTTGTTGTTGTCTTTGACCATGGAAATTTTGATTCAGATACTGTTGTCTATTACCTCCACTGGAGTGAGGATTTCTATGACTGCTCCCTCTTCCTTGGTGATCTTTGCTTCTTCCTCTCCCTCTCCCTCTGCTGAAGGAGAATTGAGTTTTGAAAGCATTGGATATTGACTCATCTGTGAGATGTAGTCTGTTCTCATGTGTCACCAGAGAACCAATTAATTCATTTGTTGAAAAACTTGACAGATCCTTGGATTCAAGGATTGTTGTAACAACCATTTCGAATTTCTTTGGTAAACTTCCTAGAATTTTCTCAACAATGCATTGATCAGTGATGGTTTCACCAATCAATCTGATCTGGTTCACGATGCCCATGACTCTGGTCATGAACTGATCCACATTTTCGGACTCTGTCATCCTTAGAGTCTCGAATTGCGTTCTCAAGGTCTGCAGTTTAATTTTTTTGACCCTGTCATTTCCTTGGTAGGAAGATTTAAGGATGTCCCAGGCCTGTTTTGAAGTACCAGCGCCTGTGATTTTTGAGAAAATTGAGTCATCCACAGAATTTTGAATCCAAAATTTAGCTTTATTTTCTTTGTTTCTTTGAGTTGCCTGAGAAATTTTCTACTGATTAATCATGGTGGACAGGTATGCTAAATCTGGTTCCACATATCCATGATCCACTGGATCCCAGCACTCTTGTGCTTGCAAGAAGGATTTCATCCGAAGAGACCAGAACTCATAGTTCTTTCCAAGAAGAATCAGGCCCTGAGTTGGTCCTAAATTGCTAGTCGATGCCATATATATATATATATATATATTTTTGTTTTAAAAAAGTGAACAAAACACAAAAAAAATTCTTACTTACCTGTCTCCTATGTATATTTTGTAGTGACTTCAAAACTCTGCCTTCAAGATTTCGCAAGTTTTTGGCTTCACGATTCTGACGTCGGGACTTCATTATATGAGTCCTCTGATCTCTTGTCTCGCCAACCTTCGATCGCCGAAATGTCGATTTGCTGATGGCCGAAGAGAGCTTTTCAGCCTTGAATTTGGCCTTAGTCACCGTGCAATGTGACCACATGCCTTGATGTTAAAGCGCTACGGGCTTTTCCGATTCTTTGTCTTTCAATTTGTCGAAATGTGAAATTTTCCTTTGGACAATTCAGCGGTCCAGATCTTCCTGTGATTTGATGGTCCAGATCCTATCGGGATTTCGTGATTCGTTATTTCGCGAGTTTAGAACTCTTGTCCCAGAGTTTTCGAAACCGCGAACTCCGAAATGCCGATTTCCAGAAATGGCGTTAACTTCAGTTATCCCCTTAGGCTATACCTCTAGTCCAGATGACCTCTCCTGATATGACCGTAGTCTCTTTCGGGGTTTCATGACTTAAACACGCGACCACTTGGTCTCTCGACTCCCGAAAAGATGATTTCCGAAATGTTGATGGTGCTTTCCTTTCGGGACTTTCCCTAAAGGCCTAGATTGTTGCCAGGCGTCCCCTTATGATGGATGATCCTCGTCGTTTCACGATTTCACGACTTGTGAATCCAAATCCTCTGACAACTTGAAACCCTGGTAGCCGATATGCCAACGGTTTCCTTGATCTCCGCCACGTTTCTGAGCGAATGGACGACTGTGATATTTTCGGGATGATGGCACTTGGATCTGTTGCCACTTGTCCTTTGAGATGGACAGCTCACAATCCTCTCAGGATTTTGCGATACGTGATGTTAGGATTTCACGTATCGGGGTTTTTTGGAGAACAGTCTCCTTTGCTCATCCAACTCCCGATCCCCAATTTTGCCATGGAATAAGATCGACGGCTCATGATCTATCTCGATCCAACGGTCTAGAATAGCTCGTGATCTCGTGATTCGCCAATTCTCACGACAATCTTCTGACCTTTACACCTTGCGAGTCAGCGAAATGCCGAGATCTCGCCACATGTTTCTTGATGGACGGTCCAAATGATTTCGGGATTTCACGACTTCACAAGTCGAAATTTCTCCTGTGCACTCCAGAGGACTAAACCTCGTGCACTTTCTCATGGATCCAACGACTGTCGGTCCTCTGCGCAAGATCTAATGGCTAAAATTCTTTCACCTTTTCCTCGCTCTCCTCATCCCTTCTGAACTGGATTTTCACCTCGGATCTGTTCGTAGGACAAATATTACGGCCGTGACAGTTGTTCTTTGCGCGTTAGATGCAATCTTTGCTGCATTTGAAGGAATTTTCTCCTGCGGAAGAAAACTTTGTGAATCTTTCAAAGATTTGAAAGAATTTCACAAGTTCTTTGTTCTCTGCTGCAATCTTTGACAGATTTGAGCGATTTCCAAAAATCTTTAAATGATGTTGCCTTCTGCAACAATCTTTCATAGATTTGCACGAATTCTATGAAATCTTCAACGTTTCTTCCTTATTAAGCTCTTCTTCTTGAATTCTTTGATGATTCTTGAAAATTACAAGAATCTTTAAAGTTTCTGCTTCTGCACTCTCTTTGTCCTCGATCTTTCGAGCATTGTATGCTCTACTTCGATGCGTGAGCTTCTTACGCTGATCTTTTGAGCGTATGATGGTCTTCTTCCTCATGGAATTTTCCTGCGAGGATCTTTCGAGAGTATGACAGACAACTCTCCAAGCCTTGTGAAAAGTCTGTGTCAAAATGCTCTCAAGGTCCGTGTAAGTTCTACACTGTTTTGAGGATCGTGTTGCTCTCCAGCCTTTGTGAAGAGGCTTACTACTGTAGCTCTAATACCATGATAAACTGAGAAGCAAGAAATGCAGAGAGGAGGAATAGAACAGAAAACAATATATTAGAATATAAGAAGAAAAGTACAAAACGAGTACATGAAGAAGATCATGAATAAGTGAGTCTGAAGAAGTACTATGCAATGGGAAATAACTGAGCTAAATAGGCTCAAGAAAAACAAGAATAGAAAGTACAACTGGCCAGGACAGCTGGCAGTGTACAGTCAGCCTATTGAGGTTACATTATATTTAACAAATATGACTAAGGAAAAATAACACTGCATATTAAGTCTCATCTCCATAAGTAAAATTTGTGAACCAAAAGTTGTCCTTTGTGTATCACATGAAAATACTTACAAGAAGACTTATAAAAGACACCACGTGATCCAAAATTCAACCGCTAAAAATTAAAATAAAACAACAAACATGTAATGGTGAACAAAAACTGAGAATGTTACATAATAGAATACACTTAGAGAAATTTAGAGAATGTTCTGAGTAACAAGAAAACAACCATCCTTTTATTCAACAAAAGAGGGCACCATTTAATCAGGCTCAAAGAATTTTCCTCACCAGCAACAAGGAAGGTGTTTCTTTATTTATGGAGCACTCTGCATAGTGATACTGGTGAGAGATCTTTACAAATTACAGACTAACAAAAACTGACATCTAAAATAAATTAAGGAAGGACCTACTTAACTAGACTGATGACGACTATTTATTACATAACTAGGTGATGCAACTATTATTTATTGGTAAGAATCCTACTCAGTATAATGGGGAGGTTAGTTTACCATATAAACTATTGATGAACTACTATGTGACCTCATGTTGACTGGAGAAGGAAGGTGTGCACTCTTCTGGGTGGCTGAATTCCTCCCTATTTAGATCCTGAAGCATCACTGCTGTAACACCCCTCCTAGCTAAGGACAACTGGTGAAAGTTTTTTTTTTTGTTACAGTGTGTGCGCGTGGGTAGAAGAAACATCCCCCTATACTCTATGTTAACCTCGAACCAACAGGACGCAAGTAAGACGGACACAATCAAGATGACCTCACATGGGTCCCGAAGACTTCGAACAACCGACTGTTCTAATACAACCTTAACAGACAAGGACCCGTCCTAGGGTACATCCAATAACTTTAGGTTAAGCCAATCATATCATTTCAATCTAAGCATTGTCACGAACATTCATATAGCAAATTGACAAGGCCACTAAGGCATCCTTATTAACATTGCCATTATACAATACTCCCATCGCAATTCAACCACATTTACATTCAATTAAAAATAGTACTGTTGCAATTAAACCATACATTATCATTCAGTCTTCCCGACACTAAT
>ML806083.1:279376-292086 GCA_009831015.1 Picea engelmannii
TAGGAGACTAAGGGCTCTAAGGAATAAGGCCCCTGCCTTATTGCGCGCCCCTTAGATTCATCGTGAGCGACTGTCGCAGTCGGCCCTCACGGCATCGTGGGTCCTCTCGAACTAGGTAATCGTTAACCTACAGTTCGAGCCACAGCGAGAGTGCTAGTAGGCGGTGGCAGGGCTGCTGTCCACCCCTCTCCCTCAACCTCTCTGCAATTGTGTGTGGCCCCTTTACTCCATATGTGAGTCAAGTCGGCAAGCTATCGTCAGCCTACATCACCAATAATCATGTCAGAATATCATCATCAATTCATCACATCAAATCAACATCATAATAAACAAATCAACCCAAAAGCACGCTCCCTGACTCAGTCCGGAGTCCAAGGGGGTCTACCGATGCCTCCGCATCCTCAAGGTCAAAACCTGCACACTCAATAAGCTGAGTCAATAGCACCTGTCTATATGAATAGGAACACATCATATCATCTGTCAATCACATCATAATCATATACAAAAGGTCTAACATCAAAAAGGGTCCAGATCACTTGCGAGCAAGTGTCCTCAAAGAATAAGTGTCCTCAGTGTGCCAGAGCGGGATGTTACAACTGCTTCCACCAACAAGTGAGGGAAATAATGTTTCAAGGTTGTTATACTTGGAAATAATGGAGAAAGAGTTAGTTACATAGACAAACTATCTTAGTCTTTATTGTAGATCCTATTTTTTAGTTGTCATTTATAACCATCTAAGTAGACTCGAGTTCTATATAATGATGTAATCTACCTTCATTGAATAATAAAGATTGTGAGCATTGCCTCATTGGTGTGGTTTTCGCATAATTCTAAGTTGGTACCAGAGAAAGGTTGGAGATCCATCTATCTAAGCCGAGATCCAAAGTACAAGATCTCAAATTGATTTGGAAAAATCACCAATGCCCCCCTATACAGTGTTAAAGAGCGTCGACGCCCTCACACTTATAAAATTGGAAAATTTAGATCCCTGGCGCTCCCTTTGTACGAGTCTAAGAGCGCTTCGGTGCTAATGCTCCCCCCTCATATCTCTGAGAGTGCTTACAGTTCTCCCCTTCCATAACATAGGAGCGTTAGTGCTTCCCTTCACAAGTTTGAGGAGCGTCGACCAGTTTTCATTAGAAAAGCGTGAATTTTTTTTTCTCTGTGAGGTTGAAATGTAAGGACGGGTAGAGGGCTCGATGAGATAGACTAGGATTTGTGGATCATAGAATCGGATCACCATTGAAGCAACAACATCATCATTATCTGGTTGATGTTTTCATGGATTCTTGAAGGAGTAAGAGGGCATTTTGATGCAACTAGTCCTTGTGTCGTCTTTAAAGAAGGTAATTTGAGTGAAGTATTTGCAATTTTATTTGCACTTCTTCATTTGTTTTTTTAACACAATAATTAAAAAGCGATTTTGTTTGTGGTGAATTCATTTCTCCATACAATTTGGTTAATTATAGAAGTGATCCGACTTAATTTTCATAAGAAATCGTGAATGGAGGATGAAGGATCATAAATAGTGAGGTGGAGTTATGACTTAAATCTGGATGTATGTATTAAAAAAATAGGAAGGGTTTCTTTTAAGGATTTTTTATTTTTTTTATATACATGAAGTGGTGTTGAGGTTTTTTTTGAGGATGAGTTTTTTTATTCCTGGAGTGGTGTTAAGGTTTCCTTTTAAGGTTTTATTATACTTATTTTAAGAAAACTGAGAGCCAAGGTAGAGACGGATCAGTGGATCTGAAGGCAGAGCGATGGACTGCTCAGCAAAATGAGGAAATTAACGAAAGTTTCATATTCTTGGTGATTCACTGCCATCAGGATTGAAGTGTGTTTGGTGATACAAGGATCCATTTTCTGGTTGGATGAGCAGACACTTGAAAATATGGAGAATCCTCTGGCAGATACCTACCTCAACGAAGACAACAAATTAGATGGCTCAAATTTCATTAACTGGAAATTCAAAATGCAGACCCTAATGGAGGGCTATGGTGTCTAGTCCATTGTGAAGGGAACTGAAGCAAAACTTGATGCGGCTTCAGGTACGACAATAGCTCAAATCCAATATTGGGAGAAGCACGAAAATAAGGCCAAGGTATTGTTTTGTATGTCTGTTAAAGATAACATAATTCTACATATTAGAGAAGCTAATAATTCTGCTGAAACGTGGACAATGCTTAAAGCCTTGTATGAAAATAGCAACAAAAATCGTATTTTGTTCTTGAAAACTAAATTGTTAGGAATTAATATGGATGGAAATGAATCTGTTAGTTCATTTTTGGGTCGCATTAAAGAGTTGAAAGACAAGCTAGGAAATATAGGGGAAATAGTTTCCAACACTGATCTTGTCACCATTACCTTAAATGGTATGCTAGAATATTATCATATGTTCATAATAGGTCTCACAGCAAGGGACAAACCTCCTACTTTTGAAGAACTGACAGGAATTTTGTTGCAAGAGGAAGAGAGGTGTGGGAATCGAAAGCCTCATAATACATATTTGGGACTATGGTCAAATAAGAGACCTCGAAAGGGAGATCAGGAGAAAGGGGCAGAGGAGGCAGTTCATCACAAAGAGGCAGTTCATCTCAAAGAAGACAATCTTCAAGGCCGAATCAAGGTATGCAATCTAATGAAAATGAGTCAAAGAGTTTTTTTTATTGTGGTTGACCTGGACATCTTATTAAAGACTGTCATAAGAAGAAGAGTGATGAGGCTAGGAATAAACCTAGAAAAAACTTAGGTCATTATGCAGAAGAATCTTCAAATCATGATCTCATATTTTTTATTGCTAGTGATGATATTGATGAACCCTCGAATTTTGATTCACAAAATCTTACACTGTTTGTGTCCAATGCTGCTTTATCTGCTGAAACAGATGATAGTGATACTTGGTTTGTGGATTCTGGAGCATCAATACATATGACATATAATAATTTGTGGTACACTAATTTTAAAGAAACACATAATGGAGCCATCATATATCTTGGAGATGATCGTGCTCATCAGATCAAGGGATACAGAGACATTCCTGTGACATTGTCGAATGGTACTATACATCACATTCACAATGTTTTTTATTTGCCAGGGATAAAGACAAATTTGATCTCTGTGTCCACCATTAAAGATCAGAACTTGAAGGTTGAATTCTTCAATATATATTTCATAGTGAAGGATCTACTCTACCAATTCAAAACTATTACAACAGGAGTCTTAGGATGAGGCCTATACAAACTTGATGTTACCAGCAAAGCACACCACACAATAACTTCTACAAGTATGCCAACAAAGAGTCTTTTGCATCAAAGGTATGGCCACATCAATCATCTTGATTTATTGTTATTACAGAAACAAAATATGGTTGAAGGGCTTCCCATGTTAAATAATGAGATTGTTTCTTGTGATGGATGTGCATTAGGAAAGATGCACATAGATGAATTCCCCTTTATTCCTGATAGGAAAAAGAGAGATGTTTTATATCTTGTGCATATTGATGTTTGCGGGCCTATGTAGACTAGGTCTTCAGGAGGTGCATTTTACTTTTTGTTATTTATTGATGATTGCACAAGATACACATGGGTTTATTTCCTTAAAAGAAAAAGTGATTTTTTTTTACTACTTTAAGGAATTCAGAACCATGGTGGAAAAGAAGACAGGAAAATTCATAAAAATCCTCTGTTCAGATCAGGGGGGAGTATAAATCAGGGGACTTCATCAAATATTGCAAAGATCATGGAATAGTATAGAAGTTGGCAGTACCCCACACTCCACAACCGAATGGAGTGGCTGGAAGGAAAAACAGAACTCTAGTAGAGTGTTCACACAGTATGATGAAAGGTAAGAATCTCTCAAATACATTTTGGGCTGAATCCATAAATACTGTATCTTATTTAAAGAACATAATTCCAACAAGGTGTCTTTCTAGTATTACTCCTTTGAAAGCCTTGTATGGTTCCAAACCTGCAATTCATAATTTGAAAGTATTTGTGTGTAAGAATTTTTCACATATTCCAAAGGAGAATAGGAAGAAATTGGATGCTAAATCCATTAAATGTATTTTCATAGGGTATTTTTCTGAATTCAAAGCATACAAACTATTTGATCCATGTACTCACAAAGTATTTGTGAGTAGAGATGTACTTTTCCATGAGCAGGAAATAGGAAATCATGACATCAACAGTCATGAGGAATGGCATAGACTTCTTGATGAAGGATTTAACGAATAACATCAGCAACCACCACAACAACAACCACAACCGCAGTGACAACAAGAAGGACTCAGTGACAGTGATATGGAAACTTCAAGTAGTCAGAGTTCACCTAGTGGTGAAGATAGATCTTCACAAAGTGGGGAGGAAAATAATCTGTTGAGAAGATCTACATGACAGGTTCGGCTCCCTTATAGGTATAGAGGCTATGCCCTAATGAGTATCATTACAAATGTCATAGAACCCATGATTTTTTATGAAGCAAATGAGCGTGATGAATGGAGAAATGCAATGGAGGGAGAATATGAATCTATAATGAAAAACAATACTTGGGAATTGACTAAATTTCCTAAACATAAAAATCCCATTGGATGCAAATGGATATACAAACCCAAGTTTAAATCAAATGGTAGTATAGAAAAATATAAGGCTAGACTGGTGGCAAAGGGGTATTCACAAACATAAGGTATTGATTATGCTGAAACATTTGCACCAGTAGCTAAATTGAATACTATCAAACTGTTAATTCCTTTAGCTCCAGAGTATCATTGGAAGCTACACCAACTAGATGTTAAATCTGCATTTTTGAATGGTGAGTTAAAGGAGGAGGTTTACCTTACTCAACCTGAAGGGTTTTTGGAACATGGTCAAGAACACTTAGTGTGTAATTTAAAGAAAGCATTGTATGGACTAAAACACGCACCTAGGTCATGGTATGAGAAGATACATTCTTTATTTCTTCAACAGGGTTTTATGAGGAGAAAAAGTGATCCAAATTTGTATACCAAATTTGATGAGAAGGGGTATATAGTATTGATTTCTTTATATGTTGATGATTTAATAATTACAGTAAATACAGGGAAATTAATTGATGAAATCAAGGAGCAGTTGCCACAAGTTTTTGAAATGAAAAATCTTGGTGAGTTACACTATTGCCTAGGTCTTGAAGTTTGGAGAAATGCAGGACAAACTTTTGTTTGTCAAAGTAAGCATGTCAGAGAAGTACTTAAGAGATTTAAAATGGATCAGTGTAAATCTTCTACTATTCCCATGCAACAAATGTGAAACTTGTTTTTGATGATGGTTCAAAGGAGGTGAATGGAACTATGTATAGACAGATGATGGGTAGTTTGAATTATCTTACCACAACCAGACTTGATATTGCATGCTATGTGAGTGTGTTAAGTCAGTTTATGGAGAAACCTCAAGAAATCCATTGGAATGCAGAAAAGGCACTACTCAGGTATCTAAAAGGAACACTTGATTATGGTATTAAATATATTCATGCATCTGATGTTGAGTTGACAGGTTACTCAGATTTTGATTGGGATGGAAATCTGGATGATCTAAGATCAACCACTAGATATGCATTTGGAATTGGATTTGGGGTTGTTTCATGGAGCAGTAAAAAGCAGCCTATTTTATCTTTGTCTTCTACTGAAGAACAATATAAATCCTTTTGTGCAATAACTTGTGAAGTTGTTTGGTTGAGAAGACTTCTTCAATATGTTGGACAAGAACAAAGGGAACCTACAATGATCAAATGTGATAATCAAAGTTCAATCAAGCTGGTGAATAATCCAATTTATCATGCAAAGACAAAACATGTTGATACTCAGTTTCACTTTGTTAGAGAAAAGTTGCAGTCCAAAGAAACAAATATTATGTATTGTAATACTTGTGAAAATACTGCTAATATTTTCGCTAAGCCTCTTGGAAAGATTAAGTTTGAACTTTTTAGGGAGATGTTAGGTGTAGAATTGAATCCATTCTCCATTAAGGGGGAGACTTGGAAATAATGGAGGAAGAGTCACTTACGTAGACAAACTCTCTTAGTCTTTATTGTAGATCCTATTTTTCAGTTGTTAGTTGTAACCATCTAAGTAGACTGGAGTTCTATATAATGACGTAATATGCCTTCATTGAATAATAGAGATTGCGAGCATTACCTCGCTGGTGTGGTTTTCTCATAATTCTAAGTATTATAGAAACACACTTGGCATGTGCAAGTGTTTATCCCTTCCCACCCACCAAAAAGATGAGAAATATATTTTTTCTAGCAAGTGTTGTGATTCCTGGAATCTAGAATGGTGTGCACGAGAAGAGGTTCTTGAAAATATGGGATATTCTCCACCGAATTATGTACAATAACTATTTCTTCAAGGACTGGGTGTCTTGAGCATCTTGAGATTGTTGATTTTGAGCACATCGTGGATGTCGAGTTCTGTTGGCATGTCAAAGTGATAATCATTGTCGTCAATTGTTTCGAGAAATCTGTATGGACCATATTTCAATGGGTGTATCTTATGGTAGTCTCCTAATAAGTGGTGCATGTCCAATAACATCCATAATCATCTGTATGGACTATATTTCAGTGGGTGTATCTTATGTTGGTCTCCTCATAAGTGGTGCTTGTCCAATAACATCCATACTTGACCATGAGGATGAAATAACAAGGGTGTGCGTCATTTGTGGTTCCTCTTCTTGGTGCATTCCTATGTTACTTTTAATGTCATTACTACTTGTGAATGTTGTTTTTTTATGATGTCGATGAAGCTATGAACTAATTTATGCTCCTCATTCTCGAGGCAGATCATGGGGGTGTGAGAGTGAGAGAAAATATGAAGGGTGCACTTGGATGAAATCCTACACAAACCTTGAAGGGTGGGAAGCCTGTGGAGGAGTGGGATGCCTAGTTATGGATGTGTTGAATGACATGCTGATAAGAGTCCCACTATTTTTTTTGGAAAATTAGTTGTGAAGAGAGTGGAAAAGCATACGGTTGACAACCTCTATTTGGTTGTCGATATGGGCATGAAATGTAGTGGGAAAACTAAGTTGGTGTAGTGTACCCTTTTCACTACCGAGGTTTTCAAACCTCTCAGTTACCATTCTATGCATGGATTTTTACATAATTCGTACAGACATTATAAGTACATGCATTTAAACAATTAAACACACTTAAATCTCAAAGTAAAATATATAAGTTACTACTACAATTAAACAAGCCATAGCATTCAATAGTAATTCATTTACACAGTGGAAAACATGATAACATATCCAGAAGAGTCATGCAAATATGATAAAACATAATCAGATACTTATCTGCTGACAGTGAAGAAATCGACCAACCAAATGCAGGCCTCCCATGAACCTCCCAGCCATAGACCGCACTTCTCCTCAACTCAATAGTGGGTCACCCCCGAGCTGGGACTGAGCTCCACCCCAGGGCAAGGAATCCAGACTCAGGCTGAGGTTACAGGGAATGCAGTCATACACAACCACCAAGAAGAAAGCTCTCCCAGGAATCTCCCTCACTCACTACCCATAGACCCTCATTCCCCACATGCCTGTTCCACCCCAGGAGAGTGCACCTCCTCTGTCACCTGGACAGTCCTTCGGCTTCCAGTCTCGCTTACCTTGGGTTATAGGAACAGACTGGACCAGAAGTCTTTGGGCTCTATGGCAGCTACAAAGTTCCTTCCAGGAGTTCTCTCCTCCCTCTGTGCACTCTCTCACCTGGAGGAGTCACTCACAGGCCAACAAGCCTCACGCAGTCCAGTACTGTGTGGTCACAACAACCCACAGGGAAAACAGACACGAGTTATCCAGCAGGTTTAACAATGGCGGATGGTCTCACGGATTGGCTCCACACATAGGCTCGGCGCTCAGACAGAGGATATTTCAGCCTTTCATAATTCAACACACACACAGGCTATTTCCGAAATCAACACAGACTATTTAATTTCCCATTCCAGAATACAGGAATACACCAGTTTCCTTAGAGCTAGAAACAGGCTTCCTCGAACTGGTTCGGCGATGGAAAATGGGTCTCACAGTTGCGACTTCGGGACAGAGAGGTACAGATTATTCAGAACAATCACAGGCTTTCCATCTCTCATGGATGCACAAGGTATTCTTTGCAGAGGTCGAGGTAATCGTACTGCTCAGAGCCTGTACACACTCAGGCAGTTGGGTGGAATGGAGGAGGAATCCCCCTCATGACTCATCTTGGCCATTTTATCTGCATGCACCAGGGCTGACACTTGTCACCCTTGGAACTGCATGCGTTCCATCAGCCTGCATCCCTTTTTCACTCTTTCGCTTTCCAAAACTTAGGATAAACAGAAATGCACATGTCTCTTTTTGAAATAAAATTAAAATATTATTTCCCAGGCTTAAGCCCCCTAGGCTCAACAGTTATCCCCTTTCCCACCTTCCATCCCCTAGTTTCTTGCCCACTCTGTGGACGCTCAGTCCCCCTTCACTCATTCATCGTGGTCGGTCTGCACCTGGCGGTGTTTATATTTTTATTGATTATTCTGCATACATACAAGTACAACAACATGCTCCTCGCCCTCAAACACTTAGGCTTCTTGGCCTAACAAACACATAAGCCTTCTGACTTATACAAAACTTGTCTCACCAGCCTATAGAGCACATTTACAATTTACTGCATATTTCATGATCTGTAACGGGGCTCGGCCTTGGGGACACTACAATCCCCCTCCCCTTATTTTTGCACTGTCCTCAGTGCCACTTTACATCGCATCTGCAAGTTCTTCAAAATTTTCAAAAAGATGTGGGTACTCTGCCCGCATAACATCTGCATTCTCCCATGTCGCGTCCTCAGGACCGTACCAGGTCCACTGGACCTTTACAAGCTCTATAGCTCGATTCCGGAGCTGTTTGCTTTTCCTGTCCAATATGCGTATAGGGTGCACTTGTAGGACACCTTCTGGTTACACCTGAATCATAGTCCAATCGATAACATGATTAGTATCAGGTACATATTTCTTAAGCAGTGAAAAATGAAACACATTATGTACAATCATAGATGCAGGTAATGCAAGCATGTATGCAATTGGCCCAATCCTTTCCTGGATCTCGAATGGCCCACAAAATCTTCCTGCCAACTTGGCGCAACTTCCCAGCTTCAGGGAACTCTTGTTAGTTTTCACTTTCAGGAAAACATGGTCACCCACTTTGAATTCTCTATGGGTTCTGTTACTATCAGCGTAACTTTTCTGCCTGTCCTGGGCAACTTTCAGATTCTGTTTGATTTTTATCATTTGCTCTTCCATTTCTTTGAGTAGTTCAGGTCCAACTACTACCCTGTCAGTTGGATTATCCCATCTCACTGGAGTGTTGCACTTTCTTCCATATAGTGCTTCGAATGGGCTCATCTTCAGAGATGCATGATACCCATTATTGTAAGCGAATTCTACCAAATGCAGGTAGTCTTCCCACCTTGATGGTTTATCCATCACATACATTCTCAACATCTCTTCTATTACTCTGTTTACTCTCTATGTCTTCCCATCAGACTCGGGATGATATGTTGTACTGAAGTTCAGATTCGTTCTGAATCCCTTGAACAGTCCTTTCCAGAAATTCGAAGTGAATTTCAGGTCCCTATCAGACACAATTGTCTTAGGAATTCCATGCAAGCATGCAACTTATTTTAGGAAAATATCAGCAACATCTGCTGCTCTGTGGGTGGTTTTCAGTGGAATAAAATGGGCAGCTTTAGTAAGCTTGTCCACCACCACCATGATTGAATCATGCTGCTTTCTTGTCCTGGGCAATCCTGTGATAAAATCCATTGTTACCACATCCCATTTCCACTCAGGAATAGGTAAAGGCTGCAACAACCCTGCTGGGTGTCTGTGCTCAGCCTTAACCTTCTGGCACTCCATACATCTGACGATGTATTCAACAATTTCTTTCTTCATACCTGGCCAAAAATAATGGCCTTTAACTTCTGCCACAGTCTTCTGATATCCGAGATGTCCAGCATAAACCATGTTATGCATCTCCTTTAGAATTTCCATCTTCAACTCTTGGTCATTGGGTACATACACTCTGTTTTTATACATAAGTAGACCGTCAGCTCCTAAGGTATAACCTTCCTCGGTCTGTGGTCTCTCACGTTGTTGTAGCTTTGCTACAAGTCTTTTGTACTGCAAATCAACACTTGAAGCCTCCACAATTATGTATTTCAACTCAGTTCTGTACATGCTAATGGTTGTAGCATGTAATTCATGCAATTTTCTGGTGAGTGCATCAACCACTTTATTGTCTTTCCCTTTGATATGCCTGATATCAAAGTCATATTCGCACAGAAATTCCATCCATCTAATTTGCCTGGCATTTAGGGTTGGCTGATCAAATAAATACTTCAGACCATTGTGGTCTATTCTTAATTCAAATTTCTTGCCCATGAGGTAATGTCTCCATTTCCTCAATGCATGGACAACTGCTGCCAGCTCTAAATCATGAGTGGCATAATTCTTTTCATGCTCTTTCATCTTTTGAGATTCATAACAAATTACAGATCCCTCTTGGCTGAGAACTCCTCCCAGCCCTTCCTTACACGCATCCGTGCACACTACATAATCCTTACTTGGATCAACAATCTTTAGGATTGGAGCACTAGTGAGCAGCTGCTTCAATTGCTGGAAGCTTCTCTCACATTGTTTAGTCCACTAGAACTTCTTCTCCTTCCTTTGCAAGGAAGTGATAGCATGAGCTATCCTTGAAAATCTAGCTATGAACCTCCTATAATAACCTGCCAGACCCATAAAGGATCTAACTTCTGTCACATTTCTTGGTGCTGGCCACTCTTGAATGGCCTGTACCTTCTCAAGATCCACAATGATCCCTTCTTCAGAAATAATGTGTCCCAGATAATGGATCTGCTTTTGGTAAAATGAGCACTTGCTCAGTTTTGCGTAAATCTGGTGTTCTCTCAACACCTGAAGCACCATTCTAAGGTGTTGTTCGTGTTCTTCCTCTGTCTTGGAATACACCAAGATATCATCCAAGAAGACTATGCCAAACTTGTCCAGATAATTTCTGAACACTCCATTCATTAAACACATAAAGACAACAGGTGCGTTGGACAATCCAAACGGAACCACTGTGAACTCATAATGACCGTACCTTGTTCTGAAGGCAGTCTTGTTGATGTCCTCATCCCTTATTCTCACTTGGTGATATCCAGATCGAATATCTATTTTCGAAAATATTTTCGCATCCTTCAACTGATCAAAAAGATCATCAATCCTTGGCAGAGGATATTTGTTCTTGACAGTGACTTTATTCAACTGTCGAAAGTCCATGCACAACCTCAGTGTTCCATATTTCTTCTTCACAAATAGGACCGGGGCTCCCCACGGTGACACGCTGGGATGAATGTACCCTTTCTTTAGTAGCTCTTCGAGCTGTAGTTGCAACTCTTTCAGCTCTGGTGTGCTCATTCTATAAGGAGCCTTTGAAATTGGAGCTGCTCCAGGCATCGGATTTATAGAAAAATCGATGTCCCTCTTCAGAGGTAGTCCAGGCACCTCCTGAAATACGTCCTTAAATTCTTTGAGCACCTTGTGGTTTTCCAATTTAGATACTACCTGTTGGGATGTTTCTTCCACCCGAGCTGCAAATAATTGACAGCCTTTTCGGTAACATTTCTTCAGCTGCATGGCTGAGATTTCCCTCACATCCACGGCTCTGGGAATTCCTTGAATGGTTACCTTATTTCCCTCTTCGTTTAGGCATGTGAACCTATTGTTACGAAAATCCAGAAGGGCATGGTGTTGGTCCAACCAGTCCATCCCAATTAAGCAATCGTATGAGCCTAAAGGCAGAATGTTCAATTCAACCTTAGTGCTCATACCTTTCATGTCCACTGAATAGGACTTAACCAATTCAATGACCTTCCTCTTGGTCCCTGTGGCCAACTGTACTAACCAAGACTTCTCATGTTTGCTTCTCATTAGATTCACACTTTCCACGACTTTAGGATCTACATAACTATGGCTAGCCCCTGAATCAATTAAAATAACAAGTGGTCGGTTGTTGATCGTACCTTCCACTTCAATCATGTGTGATTGAAATTCTGCTTGTTTGTTATCCAAGGCTACGTAGATCCTCGGCATTCTACTACCCATATCCTCCACTGTTTCATCTTGCTGAACAGTATGGACAGTTCTTGCTTTGTCTTTCCTATGGGGCCAGTCTTTGTACCTATGATTCCCTTTACAGCCCCAACACTCCATAGGTGGAGGCCTTGGCATATTCTCACTCCCTTCAACTTTCCTGGGGTCTCTAAAGGATGAATGTTCCCCAGGGCCATTCTTGAAAAAGGGAGGCTTCTTTCCCTTCTTCCTTTGTTCTTTCTTAAACCTCTTCTGGTCATCCCAAGCCTTCCGAAAGGTAGGCTTTTCTCTTTGTTGTTCGTATAGGCATTTCTCCCTTCTTATGGTTTCTTCCATGGTCTTAGGATCATCATATTGAATCTTGTCACCAATGGAAAGTGGCAGTCCACTCAGATACCTCTGAATCTTGACAGCCTCCTCTTTGATGAATGGAACATACTTCAGTAGTTCCAGAAAACTTCGTTCATACTCATCAATGGTCATACTGCCCAACTTGAGTTCGAAGAACTCCTTCATCTTTCTGTCATAGTATCTTTTAGTCAGGTATTTCTTCTCG
>ML806083.1:292136-367507 GCA_009831015.1 Picea engelmannii
CGTTCATACTCATCAATGGTCATACTGCCCAACTTGAGTTCGAAGAACTCCTTCATCTTTCTGTCATAGTATCTTTTAGTCAGGTATTTCTTCTCGAAATACCTCTTAAATTCCTTCCAAGTGACCTCTTTCTCTTGGATGTGCTGCACCTGCACAAACTGATCCCACCACATGGATGCTTTACCTTTCAGTTGGTACATTGCAATTCTTCCTTCTGCATGGGCAGAATAATTCTGTAGTTGGAAGTATTTCTTCATGCCAAGCAACCAGGTCTCGGCATATTCTCCCTTCTTATGTTCTCCATCGAATGTTGGAGGCTTAATCTTGTTCATTTCTCCTTTCAATTCATCCTTTCTAGATTTTCGGTGTCTTCTGGAAGGGGACGGGCTTGAACAACTGTGTGTCTCCTTACCGGAATGCTTCGGGGAGAGACGGTAATGTCTGTCACCACTCCTCGATCTCCTTCTCCCCTCAAGGGTTCTGACACTTCTTGATCTGCTTGTGTCACTCCCCTTTTCCAATTTCTTTTCTATTCTTTCCAGGCTCTTCAACAATTTTAAATTGAATTCACCCTGTCGATCCTGGACTTTCATGAGCTTTCGGCTATCAGCTAGGCGAGCCTGCGCATCTTTCTGCAATCTTTCGATGATTTGCATCATATGTCCTTCCTTATCCATCTCTTTTCCATTCCCATTGGAGTTCGATCCTTCAACTCCTAAGTTAACGTCCTTTCCTTCCCGTTAATCTTCCATTTCAGGGGTAATCTGCACTCTTCCCCACTCCATACTTGGCGTTGATTAACTCGAGTTCTGGCCTTCATTGAATTTTTCACACGCACTGTGAAATTAATTCAAAATTTGTCAGGCCATTTAGGAACAATCAATGACATTTATAACTAATATGATCACGAACGAGAGACATTTCAACTTCACAAAGTTTTCTAAGATCTGTCTGGCTCTACAATTTTTGGGGTTTCGAAACTTCGGAATCTCGGTCCATGAAGATCCGACGGTTAAATATACGAAACCCAAGTCACCCTTTTCGCAACTCACGACATCGCGAGTTTGTGAGTCGAAAACTTTCGACTCATTCCTCTAAATGCCGATACCCGAGATGCGACAAGGGTATGGCTCTCTCCTCGCTAGGGTCTGCTACGCATGACTGTAGTCTAGGTCTAATTCTAAGTGTTAGCACTCTTTGCTACTCGCACCTTCGTGAGTTGTGCCATCCAACCCTGACACCTCCCTTTCACGAAACCCCGAGGAGCGATTTTGACCTTTCTCCTCTCGTTCTCTCTACTTCGCGACTTCGTGAGTTTCCATGTCAAGCTCCTATGCCCTTATCTCGCGAGCTCCCAAAATCGTGAGTTACTTTATTCTCTGGGCCCACAACACAATTGTCGTCCTTCATCCTCGTGGCATGTGGTACGTTCAAGAGGGTCTATGTCGCTTTTAATGATGTCATTGGGTCCCACCACTCTCACCTATCTCCTCAACTCATTGGCACGTGGTACACATTCATGCATCCACGTCCAAACCAATCATGGAATCCAACGGTCGAATCCCCTCCTCGAATCAACGACGCAGATCCTTTCAGCGTTTTGGGGTTTCCACCATGGAAAGTCTCGATCCCTTGTTACCAGGACTCCCGATATCGCGATTCCCGTTTTCCCGAAACGGGAAATCTCATGACACGTGTCCTCCATCTTTCGGATGGTCTAGATCTATTTCGGAGCATTCGCCCCTAGTCTCTGAGGTTTAACCTTCAGACATCTCCCGACAGATCCTATGGCTGACGGGTTTTTCGGCTGAGATCTGACGGCTCAGACGGTTCCTAACCAATTCAGAATTTCGCCTATCGCAATTTTCCAATCCCCTGTGCAATATCCAAAGGCTTTAAACCTTGTGCACATTCTCCAGATCTGACGGTTACAAGGGTTCGCCTTCCCTCCCGAACAGATCCTACGATTCTAACATCATTGGTGTAGAGACCTATCTCCCCGTGGCCAAATACCACACCAGCTGCGGTTTCATAGCACCGCTATACCTCCTGAGCTTAATAAAACTCGTCAAGTGTCCCCTTGACACTTCAAAGCAAACCAGGGTCCAAAATTGGTCCAAAGACCACTCCACTGGCCCATCTAGGCTCAGTGTCGAAACCTTGGCTCTAATACCAATTTGTAGTGTACCCTTTTCACGACCGAGGTTTTCAAACCTCTCAGTTACCATTCTATGCATGGATTTTTACATAATTCGTACAGACATTATAAGCACATGCATTTAAACAATTAAACACACTTAAATCTCAGAGTAAAATATATAAGTTACTGCTACAATTAAACAAGCCATAGCATTCAACAGTAATTCATTTACACAGTGGAAAACATGATAACATATCGAAAAGAGTCATGCAAATATGATAAAACATAATCAGATACTTATCTGCTGACAGTGAAGAAATCCACCAACCAAATGCAGGCCTCCCACAAACCTCCCAGCCGTAGACCGCACTGCTCCTCAACTCAACAGTGGGTCACCCCCGAGCTAGGACTGAGCTCCACCCCAGGGCAAGGAATCCAGACTCAGGCTGAGGTTACAGGGAATTCAGTCATACACAACCATCAGGAAGAAAGCTCTCCTAGGAATCTCCCTCGCTCACTGCCCACAGACCCTCATTCCCCACATGCCTGTTCCACCCCAGGAGAGTTCACCTTCTCTGTCACCTGGACAGTCCTTTGGCTGCCAGTCTCCCTTACCTTGGGTTACAGGAACAGACCGGACCGAAAGTCTCCGGGCTCTATGGCAGCTACAGGGTTCCTTCCAGGAGTTCTCTCCTCCCTCTGCGCACTCTCTCACCTGGAGGAATCGCTCACAGGCCAACAAGCCTCACACAGTCCAGTACTGCGTGGTCACAACAACCCACGGGGAAAACAGACATGAGCTATCCAGTAGGTTTAACAATGGCAGATGGTCTCATGGATTGGCTCCATACATAGGCTCGACGCTCAGACAGAGGATGTTTCGGCCTTTCAGAATTCAACACACACACAGGCTATTCCCGAAATCAACACAGACTATTTAATTTCCCGTTCCAGAACAGAGGAATACACTAGTTTCCTCATAGCCAAAAATAGGCTTCCTCGAACTGGTTCAGCGATGGCAAATGGGTCTCACGGTCACGGCTTCGGGACAGAGAGGTACGGATTATTCAGAACAATCACAGGATTTCCAGCTCTGAGGGACGCATGAGGTATTCTTTACAGAGGTCGAGTTAATCGTACTGCTCAGAGCCTGTACACGCTCAGGCAGTCGGGTGGAATGGAGGAGGAATCCCCCTCACGACTCATCTTGGCCGTTTTATCTGCATGCACTAGGGCTGACACTTGTCACCCTTGGAACTGCATGCCTTCCATCAGCCTGCATCCCTTTTGCACGCTTTCGCTTTCCAAAACTTAGGATAAATAGAAATGCACATGTCTCTTTTTGAAATAATATTAAAATATTATTTCCCAGGCTTAAGCCCCCTAGGCTCAACACTTAGCCCCTAGTTTCTTGCCCACTCTATGGACGCTCAGTCCCCCTTCACTCATTCATCGTGGTCGGTCTGCACCTGGCGGTGTTTATATTTTTATTGATTATTCTGCATACATACAAGTACAACAACAGGCTCCTGGCCCTCAAACACTTAGGCTTCCTAGCCTAACAAACACATAAGCCTTCCGACTTATACAAAACTTGGCTCACTAGCCTATGGAGCACATTTACAATTTATTGCATATTTCATGATCTGTAATGGGGCTCGGCCTTGGGGACACTACAGTTGGTATTCCAACAAAGACCATAGAATACGCCAAAAGGTACTAAGAGTGAGTGACTATCATAAGTTATACTACTGGGTAAACTGAAATCAAGCCACACATGATGGAAAAAGAGATCAGTGGTATACATAGCAGTGATATTATTATGAAAGGGAATGAACAAATACATCTTAGAGAAGTGATATACTACGACCCAACTAACATCATCCTTAGAGAAAGTTGTAGGAATACTACTTAGAAAATCCATGGAAATGGATTACCATGGACGAGACCAAATGGGTATTACCTAGTAGAGACCATGAATGGGTAGATCTTGGTATAGACCATGCAGATGGTTTGATGGATTATTTTGTGAACATAGGGAGAGGGTGTTGATGATCTTTTCCATTTTTTGGGAAGTGAGCACGAGTATGAATGGAGTTGGAGATTGATGACGGTCTTGGTTTTGCCTAAATTCCCCATGAAGAGTAGTGTGCTTCGAGTATGATAATGAGATAATATTTTTTCTCTGGCACACATAATTGATTGAGTTTGTAGATCCAACCTTTAGAGATAGTATAGTGCAGAAAGGGAGTTTTTTTATGATAGTAGGTCCCTAAACTTCATGTAAACATGGATCTATAACATACATGTCTTTACATTCATCATTCGTTATAGAAAAAACCTCTAAAATATGAATAAAATGTGTTGGGGGATGAATTAACAAGTCCACCATCTTGTTATAGGTATGCCTCTAATATTTAATAACCATGTAGAAGTGTTGAACATACGCTACCCACTCTAAATGGTGTTGTTCTTGCATATTACTCTGTTAATGTAGTGGCACCATGGATTTAGTGCTTGCAACAAGCTATAGAATTCCTTTCTATATGTGTTGTAGTTGACTTTGTCTTCAATAAGTGTCTTAGATTGATATGCTACAGGATGGCGTCCTTGTTTAAGTACAACCCCAATGGTGAATTGAGAGGCATCCATCTCAATCTCAAAGGGTTGATTCATGTCAATCATCTCTAGAATAGGAAATGGACACAAGGTTGTCTCCAATATCAGAAAATGTCACTCAACTTATGTATTCCACATAGTTTTTCTTGATGTGACTATTGATGTAGAGCGTGGAACAACTTGGAGAGAGAACTGCGAGACAAATTTCCTGTAGGAATTGATGCCCCCAATAAAACTTTTAAGATAATGCACATTTACTAGTGTTGGTTATTGCACCAAAGAATGCACCCAAGAGGGATATGGATGCACATCTTCTGTATACAATATGAATCCCAAATATTTGATGGAAGTATGGCCAAATAAGGACTTATCTTCCTTAACCTACAACTTAGTTCATGCAACAAGTCAAGTAGCTTGCGCACATGTTGCATATGTTCTTTCCAATATTTACTAAATATCAATATATCATCCAAATAAATGACAACAAAATTACCTAGGTGTGGGTCATTAATGGGCCTCATGATTGTGATTAGCACATTTGTTAGCTCAAATGGCATTACCATACACTAAAAACTCCCAAATTTTTTCTTCAACGTTTTCTTCCATGTGTTTGTTGCAGGTGATAGATTAATAATCTATTGTCATCTAGCAGGTGAGATATTTATCATACTATTGTTCTTGATGTATTTCTCTATACTCTGAACAATGATACTATTTAATTATGTTCTATTCATTGTTTCTTTTTAGGTTAATGTATCAAATAGTGGATTATCCAGTCACAATTATTATTCAATCAACTCTAGTTATCCTCTTCGAGTAACTGCTACTTCACATGTATGCAAGTTAATTCAATTTATTGAATTTTACAATATATAATTATCATTCTTTGTATTCCATGTGATATATGTTTTGCAACTATTACATTAGTCCAAATATTGATCTTCTTCATTGAGTTGGTAATGCCCACTATAACAATTTATATATATAAATTATATCCATTAACTATATATTCATTAATAATCTATATATTTATACTCCATGATCCATATTAAATGTGGTTCCTTTACACTTGTATACTACTCTTTATCAATTATTAATACTATTTATTAATCTTGAATCACGGATGATTTTAAGGATGGAAATTTGTATTAAAATGTATAACCACGGGACAATATTATTAGTTCTCAATATCCAAAATGTAAAATGTTTGGCTATAGTTTTGTAAAAATATTCAAATTTTAAAGATATTATATAGTTTCTATATAATATTGGTCATTTTTAAGGTAAAATTATTTTATTCTATGGAATTTAGGCAAAATGTTTTTAGAAAAAATGGGAATTGAAGAATCATTTTTTGAGAAAAACCATGGAAAATTATCCCATTTGCAAAATTTATCCCCTGAAATCATCTATGGCTTGAATGGTCCATAACCTTATGAGACTCCATTCGAAATCCCTTACATAATTAGAGAATATTACAACCTATTATTTTCCATTACAAATATAGGTATCCCTAGTTCCAAGGTTAGGGATTTCCATTACCATCTATATAATAAAATTATGGTTTCCATGCTAACAATTTGGTGGAATCAATCCACACTTAGCCTATGAAAACTTTGGTGTGTCTTTATGAACATGTTTTGACATTAATGACTTGATGTTGTATCCAACACTTAACTAGTCATATCGGATATGAATTATATTCCATTTATGTCCTTGTCTCTTGGATACACGTGATTTTAACCGAGAAACATAACTACTCTCTTGGCACCATTTGTAATGTACCTCAAATTTACCAAATTAAAAAAAAAATGTTAGGTGCATTAAAACTTCTTTACTCTAATATACTTGATCAAGCTTGAATCTATTATTGTCGCTATAGGAATATGACATACACTTACTTGTAGTTATAAGCGACTAATAACAAGATAGTTAAATTTTCTAGGTGAAGTTGTGCCTATTAAAATAATTCAGTACATGTGAAATTGTTCAGTACACTCAACATTTTAACATACTAGGCTAGTGTTTAGATGTTCACGAAAACTGTAATATCAAAAGTGAACCTGTAAGTCTTATTGTCTTCATAAAGGGGCTATAGTAACCCTATCCTAACATGGGTACTACCTTTATCATATAGGATCTATCAAAGTAGTTTTATCAAAATATCTATCTTTAATCAAGTCTTAGCACCTTCCACTTTGTATCCAATATATGAGTACTTTACATTAGTACCTTCCTCTGGTTAGTGGCACACAACAACATTGTTACTTGGGATAATTTAATAAAACGAGGTTTCATTGGCCCCTCTTGGTGTCAGCTATGTGGACAAGAGGAAGAAACGCAAAACCATCTCCTCAACCTTTGCCCCTATAGTTCGGGCATCTTGGATCATAACGCCAACATCATGAGAACAATGGATAGGAACTACATGGGTCTAAAGGAAACCATTGAAAACTAGAGAAGATCTATCTTTCACTCTCCCATACTCAATAGAATCTGGCAGCAACTCCCATACTTCATTATCTAGAAAATCTGGAAAGAGAGGAACAGACAAATTTTCAATTCAGCCACCAAGACGAGGAAATATGTTTGGACCACAATCCACACCAATATCATTGAAACCATCTCACTACATCATTGGACGGAGCAGGATTTATAGAGCCCACAAAATGAATACAACATTCTCAAAGCCTGGCAACTAAATATCATTCCCACCCCAGAAAGGCATGTGGTAGCTGCAAGATGCAAGACCATCCCCACTCATTGGGAAGCTCCACCCACAAAAAAATTTAAACTGAATTTCGATGGAGCCTCCAAATGGAACCCAGGACCAGCTGGCTACGGGGCGGTCATCCAGAATAGTAAAGGGGAAATCCTTCATATCCTGGTAGGTAACATGGGGCACAATACCAATAACATTGTAGAAATATGGAGCCTCCTCTGTGGCCTACAAGAAGCCTCAGAGAAAGAAATTTCCCCCCTCATTGCGGAAGGTGATTCACAAATCATTATAAATCTCTTCTCACATCTTCTCAATAGGGCATATGTTGGACACACCTACCACACATAGAGGGGGGGTGGATGAGTGTGGGGCTCCTTTTCCCAAAACATCCCTCTTACACAAAGACTTCTTAGTTAACATTCAACATTTATTCATTATCCATTGTTTTCATTTACAACCAGTTAGATGCGAACATATATGAGAAACACATATCATAAATATACCATCAACAAGTAATCACCACAAGGAACACAAAGAACACAAGATGTATGTCCAATTTTTCTTTTTATTATGGACAACAATCTAGGGGTTTGTCAACAACAACTGGATAGAGTACAACTCTACAAGAGAACCAACTCTATAATGCAAGACTCAAATTGCACCCTCAACACCAAGAGAGATGAGGCAATGATACTCAACAGATATCAATTTTTCAACAGGTACACGACCTGCCAGTAGTGAAGCTAGCGTGTGTACATGCCCTGGCTCACTACAACCCGTGTATGCACGTGGCCAATGTATACAACAACCTACGTATACCTTATGAGCTGTTAGGGTTTTTCCTTCAAGATCAACTCAGATTCACTGCAATAAATATATCATTCTCTTTTGTCTCTAACTATCCAATCTCACCACTAGCCAGTCACAACACATCCAAGATCTCCAATAGATTCCTCATGCTCCACAACAAATCAATATGAATGCTATCTCAATCGTGTATAAACAACTAGTATACCATATCAATCGTGTCACCACTGAATCACAAGCATACTGATCACTCCATCAACCAAATCATCCAAACTAAACCATATCATAGAATCCATACCAAGAATTCCCTAAGCATTCACAATACATAAAAAAACAGTATCCATAAAGAAAATAATGTAACCGTACCGGTGTCTCAGTGATAGATTTGAGCCCATAGAATGAAGATATGGAACCTACCTCATCATCCAAGAGCTTGGCACCATCTCAAAGAAAAATCTCCATGATTTTATCCACTACACGTTCCCTGTACACAGTCAGCCCACGTATACCTTCAATGCATACGCACGATATAGAAAGACAACCCACGTATACCTCAGAAACTAGGGTTTCTGAAGTTCCAAGAATTTTTCTGTCAAGATCTCCGACATTTACAAAACTTTGATGGATCCATGAGATCCTCCTCTCGATCTCCTCCTCATAATATATCTTGAATCATGCTCAATATATCCACACCAATAATAATCTCTCCATCAATACTCCAAAAGATATTCTCACAAGAAGCTCTCCATTGATCCACAAAAAGGATATTTGCTAGAGTCCATAGCTATCTTATTTATACTTTCATCCTCTAGGTCACTTAACCCATTTCTATGTCACTTTAACCTATTTTCCTTATTTTAGTGTTAACCACTTTCCATAAATAGAAAGTTCTCCAATATTTATCATTTAAATATTCCTTCTTGATTTTGTCACTTCTCTTTATTATTTAAATAATCCACCTTGACTTTGTCACTTTTATTTTATTATTTAAATAATGATTTCTTGTTTTAGGTCACTTTGGCTTCTTTGACCTTGGGGGCTTCAAGCCTTCATATGGGGGTTCTCCAACTTAATAAGGCCATAACTCTCAAACCGTGAGGAGTTATGTGACATTCCTCATACCATCGAAAATGGCATGAAAAGAACTATCCATCTAGGATAGTTTCACCAATAATTTCCTTGATCTTCATCTCATTATTCCACATAAAAGAATGGGTCCTCCAACCATTCTTCTAGGATAACTCAATCTGTAAAGCATCTTCACATGAGGGCTTTCACCATAAGGAGACCACTTTGGAGTTCATCCATTTTTGCACCTTATCAATCATGATAAGACAATAATGAGTCATCTTTTCAACAAACAAACTATGCACCATCATGTATCAATGAAAACTCATCGATCCATATTCATCTATGAATCATATCAATGATCCATTTTTATCAATTGTTTTCCACTTTGACATCTATCATTCTCATCAAGGACTATGCATCATATCAATGATCCATCTTTATCAATTGGTTTCCACTTTGACATCTATCATTCTAATCAAGGACAATACATATACATTGTTCATCAATCATTAATCAATCAATCCTTTGACATCAATCAATCACTTGACATTAATCAATCAAACTATTGGCATCAATGACAACATGATCCAACAATCTCCCCATTTGGCATTGATGGAAATACCAATATTGATGTCAACACCAATTACCAATTATTGATGTCAACATGTAAATAAGGCATGCTCTACATCAATAGTCAATGTGTGTATCTCTCCCCATCAATAAACATCAATCACATCAATGTGATTAACTCTCCCCCTTTGACATCAATGGAAAAGGGCCATTCTCCTCATGGGGTTTCTCCCCCTGTCTGAGTGCCTTTGATATTCCTCTAAATAATTTCTCCCCTTTTGAGCAAGGGATATTACTCTGATGTAATGTTGAATATACATCGAACATACTCCCCCTGTGACTATCGCTCCTCCTAAAATTATTCCTCTATGCTCTTTCTTCAAATATAGGGTTATTTTCTAGGTATGCATCTGATAAATATCTCCTCCTAGAATCATGGGAAGAATAATGACTCCCCCCATGGGTATGTCTCCCCTATCTTCTCTACGAGATGAACAATGTGCTACCATATAATGATCCTTGGACCTATTCATGTATCAAACTCATGCTATACCAAGCATCATGAAGAAAAAGATATGTCAACAATGAAATACATAATCATGAGAAAAATATCAACCAAGTACATCATGTACCAAAATGTGCTCACCATGCACAACACCCATGTACATCAACCATGTTCATCTACCAATATGCCAACCATGTGTCATATTACTTATGATATGTCTCCATCATGAACAAAGTACCATAACCATGTATCAAAAAGATACCAATTGTTTTGCTAATCTAATCAAGTAATACCAATAGAATAGTATCATCAAGCATATGCCATGTATGAGTGTACCAAAACATGTACACCATAATGCACCAATACTACAAAATGATGAATCCCATACATGTATGCCAAATCCTTCATAAAACATGTGCCAATCAACCTGCTAGTAGGTGCCTCTATTAGTGTACCAATCATGTATCAATTATAGATCATCAATAATGTACAACATGATCATCTCATCAACTTCGCCAACTACATGTCTCAATATGCAGCCCAACCACATGAAAAATGCATGCACCATGATATGCATCATATGATTCCAATAATATATCATAGGATATATCAATGAAACTCAAATATGTACCAGCCATGTACTCCAATGGATCAACATCAAACAATACTCATGGGTTAGTGCCATGCACCCAAGATTTATTTTACATCGTCACCTTACATGATCTAACATAGAACCATGAAAACCTGCATCAAACAGTGTTAGAATCTGCAATAAACAATGTCATAACCTGCAACACAGAGTTATACCATCACATCTCAAGCTGCAATCCATGTGCATTTCCTTTTCCCAAGGCTTTACCACATATACGTGGTTTGCTACACAACAACTCGTGTATGTACGTGACCTATTCAAGGTCATCCTACGTATGTATGCGACTGATACCACTGTCACCCACATATGCCTCTATGGATAACACACTTGAATTCTCTTTCAATCTTTCATTTTGATTTGGCTACTCTGTCTTCTTCACTCACTTATGTAGATGTTCCTGGTTCTCATAACTTTAGCTCTGAGAATCCATATTTTCAAAGATGTCTCCCTTTCTTACTTCATTCCTCCTTCTAGCCATGCTATGTGAAGTCCTCATCATGGAATTTCTTCTTGTGTTCCAACACTCCTGGGATTTGTGGCCAAATCCACTACAACTATAGCATCTCACAGTGTTATAGTGAACAACAATGTGTCCTACTTGATAACATCTCCAAAACCTTATGGTGTTATGAAATCTTCCATTATATCTTCTTTCATAAGATCTACATTCAAAATATTTGTGACCATATTCATTGCATGAATAACAATGCCCATGAAAAATAATTTCATACCTTTGCTTTGGTGTCCCAAATATAGCTTCCTCATGTCTTCCTTGCTTTGTTCTT
Organism: Picea engelmannii; assembly: GCA_009831015.1. Taxonomy (NCBI): domain Eukaryota; kingdom Viridiplantae; phylum Streptophyta; class Pinopsida; order Pinales; family Pinaceae; genus Picea; species Picea engelmannii. Next base: position 304,008 of record ML806083.1, read on the forward strand.
TTGAAATTTTCCTTGCATTGTGTATATGGTTGCTTTGCAACATTGTCTTCCTTCTTTGATTGACTTACCTCATTCTTCTTTGAGGTTCTTTCTTCAACATGTGTAGCTTCTTCTTTGTGTCCAACACCTGATTTATCATACGGTGATCTTTAACTTTCCAAGATCTCATCCAAGATTTTTGAGCTATTCAATAATTTATTTGACTTCTCCACTTTATTTCTAAGATCAACAATTTTAGCTTCTAACTTATCACATGACTCTTCCTTTTCATTAATTTGATTCTTCAAAAGTTCTTCTACCCTTTTGGATTCTTCAATATGGGTCTTGAGATGAATAATAGTTTCAAAACATTTGCTAATCTCATCATCTACCTTCATATCTTCTTTTTCATTGTTTAGTCTTGTGATCTCTTCTTCCTTTTCTTCCAATTTTGTTGTATTTCTCTCTTCTTGTTCTTTGAGCATTCCCTTTAACTTCAAGATGTGGCTTTGACTCCTCCGAAGAAAATTCTTAGCGTTATTCGAAATATAGGTATAGTGTGTATAAAAATGATCACTTCTATATCTATATAAACCCTCTTCAACTTCCTTTTTTAAGTTCTAATATATCTTCTTCTATTCTTTCCATGGGATAACTACCATCAAACTTGACACAAACTATTTCTATATCATCTTCTTCACTTGATATTAATTCAACATCATCACATTTTGAATCATTGCAATCAAGAGTCTTTGGATATTCTATATCTTCATTTGAAATACTTTTGGGATCTTCCATTGTGCTATCTTCACTTGAAATGTTTTCAAGATCACATTTAGAAATAATACAATCAAGGGTTTTTGGAGATTCTTTACCTTTGATAATATTGATGGAGTGGTCTTCAATATATTCCTTCTCCTTCTTGCTTTGATATGTCTCCTCTAGCTTTAGCCATAGATACTTTGTGGAAGTGCATTGTTCCATGCTTTCTTTGATAGGGCTTGAGAGTCCACTAAGAATGGTCTTGAGAGCCAATGCATCATTCTTCTTTCCTTCCCTTTGAGCTACAAACTTTGAATTGTTCTTCAACATAACTGATCCACCAATGGATGCCTTCGAAATAGCTTCTCCCATTGTCTTCAAATGTAATTTCATATCAATTCTCCAAGTAGAATAGTTTTCCACATCAAGGATTGGAAATTCATCATCCATTTGTGTGTCTATATATCTCCTTCAAGCTTTTTAAGGCTTATAGTGAAGGCCTTCTCTGATACCAATTGTTGGACACAAACTACCACACTTAGAGGGGGTGTGAATGAGTGTGGGGATCTTTTCCCCAAAACTTCTCTCTTACACAAAGACTTCTTAGTTAACATTCAACATTTATTCATTACCCATTGTTTTCATTTACAACCAGTTAGATGAGAACATATCTCAACAACATATATCAACAATATATCATCAACAAGTCATCACCACAAGGAGCACAAATAACACAAGATGTATGTACAATTTTTCTTTTTATTATGGAAAACAACTGAATAGAGTAAAACTCTACAAGAGCACCAACTCTATAATGTAAGACTCAACTTACACCCTCAATACCAACTGAGATGAGGCAACAATCCTCAACATATATCAATCTGTCAATAGGTACACGACCTATCAGTAGTGAAGCCAATGTGTGCACGCACCTTGGCTCACTACAGCCTACGTATGCACATGGCCAGTGTATACAACAACCTGTGTGTACCTTCTGAGCTGTTAGGGTTTGTTCTTCAATATCAACTCAGATTCACTGCAATCAACATGTCATTCTCTTCTGTCTCTGACTATCCAATCTGACCACCATTTAATCAAAACACATCCAAGCTCTCTAATAGCTTGCTCATGCTCCACAACAAATTGATATGAATGCTATCTCAATCATGTATAAACAACTAGTATACCATAGCAATCATGTCACCACTAAATCACAAGAGTACTGATCACTCCATCAACCAAATCATCCAAACTGAACCATATCATAGAATCCATACCAAGAATTCCCTAAGCATTCAAAATACATCAAACAATAGTATCCATCAAGATAATAATCTAACCATACCAGTGTCTCAGTGATAGATCTGAGCCCATAGAATGCAGATCTGGAACCTACCTCATCATCCAAGAGCTTGGCACCAGCTCAAACACAAATCTCCATGATTTTATCCACTATATGCTCCTTGTACACAGTTAGTCCATGTATACCTTCAATGCATATGCACCCTATACACAAACAACCCATGTATACCTCAGAAATTAGGGTTTCTGAAGTTCTGAGAATTTTTTTGTCAAGATCTACGACATTGCCGAAACTTTGATGTGCCCATGAGATCCTCCTCTCGCTCTCTTCCTCAAAATAGATCTTCAATCATGCTCAAGAGATCCACACCAATAAGAATCTCTCCATCAATACTCCAAAATATGTTCTCACAAGAAGCTCTCCATTGATCCACAAAAAGGATATTTTCTAGAGTCGATACCTATCTTATTTATACTTTCATCCTCTAGGTCACTTAACCCATTTCTAGGCCACTTTAACTTATATTCCTTATTTTAGGGTTAACCAATTTCTATAAATAGAAAGTTCTCGAGTATTTATCATTTAAATATTCCTGCTTGATTTTGTCACTTCTCTTTATTATTTAAATAATCCACCTTGACTTTGTCACTTTTATTTTATTATTTAAATAATGATTTCTTCTTTTAGGTCACTTTGACTTATTTGACCTTGGGGGATTCAAGCCTTCATATGGGGGTCCTACAACTTCATAAGGCCATAAATATCAAACCATGAGGAGTTATGTGACATTCCTCATACCATCGAAAATGGCATGACAAGCACTATCCATCTAGGATAGTTTCACCAACAATTTCCTTGATCTTCATCTCATTATTCCACATACAAGCATGGGTCCTCCAACCATTATTCTAGGAATACTCAATCTGCAAAGTGTATTCCCATGAGGTATTTCACCATAAGGGGACCACTTTGGAGTTCATCCATTTGTGCACCTTATCAATCATGATAAGACAATAATGAATCATATTTTCAATAAACAAACTATGCACCATCATGTATCAATGACAACTCATTGATCCATATTTATCTATGCATCATATCCCCATAGTCATTCCTTACAGGAACATAGATTACACCAAGGTGTCTTCTCTTCTACCACTTCCACCAATCGAAATAACCTCACAGTCATTGCTTGTAGGAACATAGATTACACCAAAGATCTAGCCCCAAATGGGGTGTCACAGTGACATAACAGTTTTCAGTTGTGATGAGGCCACTTGGCCAGGCCACATGCCACCCAGTGTACGTAATTTGCCACCTCCCCTCCTCAGTCACCTCTATATTTTAAACTGCCTACTTCCACCCTCCACTTCTCATTCGTACCCTACATCTCACACCCTCTGAAAGCTCTGCACCTTGTGCATCTTCATGGTGTCGTGGAGAGGGTCATCCTAGTTGTTTCAGCTCCAGACTTTTCTTCCAATTCATATAGTCGTGATGTGGTCTCCTGCACCTCACTCATTTGCTCATAATTCTTAGAGCTAGACCTACCCGACTCTCTCTTTTGTTTGTTCTGTGACTGATATTTGGTGCGACCTCTCCTGGTTTTATTTCTGCTGTGGAGCACTTTGTTCATCATGCCATGGCCCCAGGGCAAGCCAAAGAGGGGAGCATCCTGGTATGAGGTTCAGGGAAGGAAACCGCCCACCTTGAACTCTCCTTTTGAAGCTGACAACTCACCTCAGGCCGATGTCCATTACCCCCTGAAGCGGTCCCTTCCCCTTATTTGGCTCCCCCAGAAGTAGTCCTCCCCCCTCCTTTGGCACCTGTAATTGTGCTCACCCATGACCAGCCACCCTACGACTTCTCTCCCCTCTTGAACCCCTACAGATGTAGGGTCGAGTGGTTCAATTTTCTAGGGAATATGCTTGGCTATGCGTCACCTCCCCCTTCTCTCCCTTGACGTCCCTCTTTCACACCCTCCCCTCCTTTCCCCGCACTCACCACCCCTTTTCCCACCTTCCCTCATAGATCCTCCTCTTCCTCTTCTCTCTCCACCCACCCCAATCCTTCCTATGCCAAGTGTGAAGATCGAACCGAGCTCCTGAATACCCTGAGCACTATGAAAAAAGACCTGGAGGATATCAAATTGGAAAGGCTTGATGCAAAGAAAAGGGAAGCTAACCACTTGAGAAGACTAGATGCCCTGATGGTTTTCCTTCAAGATCTTCGACAGGACATGGCTGACCATGGAAAAGGAAAATCACAGGCGAAACAGGTTTTCACAGGGCTACGGATAGGACCAGGTTTCTAATGTTTTATCATGCTTTCTATTTCTCGGCTCAACACCTCTACCTATGTTTTCTTGTTCACTATTATGTATTTCGGCCCTGTGTGGCCTCGTAGCATAGTTTACCTACATTTGCATGACATTGACAACGATGGTTTCCCAGCTGGGCACCGTTGCCACCTTTGATCTTGGACAAATGGCGTAGTGGTTTCCCACATGGGAACCATGACCATGTGTCTAATTGCATCACTGAGAGCTCTATTGTTTGACACGAATTAATACCAACCCTAATTTACAAAAAAAAAACAGGTAGTTCCTTTGGGTTAAAAAACTAACGATGGGACCCTGTTTTCTTTGCGAGGGTATCCATCAGCCATCCATGGGTCCACTCCTCCTCTTGGAATCTCGACATATCATATATTCAATGTCAGTGGGGAACTGATTCCATGCCAACTATAATATTTATTTTCATTTGATTACTTTAACACAGTTTACTAAAACTTGTCATTTTCCCCCTTGCAGGATTAATCACTTTGAAGGAAACATATCAAGGGGATCGCCTTGATTGAAAAGGTATTCGAGTTCCAAATCTTTGTGTTCAATTTAAAAATCCTCAGGTTCTAGTTACTAGTGGTACAAAGTCTTTACCCTAGGGTACTCTACTATGGTAATTTTGAACAAGGGTTTCATGGATAAACTGGTTATTTGAAATTTAATTCTTTAATGGAATAAACAGGTTGTAAAGGAAACCCTATTTTGAATATGATTCAACAGTTTAAAACAGTTGGGGCAGCATGCATTATGTAGACTATTGAATCTCTAATTGTTTATCGACCATCACATATAGAATTTAATTTCCTTTCATAAGGGATGACTCTTATTCACTTTATCTACTTTTTATGGTACCTGTACAATGACTAAAATGGTATTCTGCATGTATATATATGTACATACATATATCTATATGGATACATGTAAATACACCCAATTATCTTCTATAGAAGCATTTATTCACCTGTAAATTTCCAGAACACAACAACAGTTCTAACATTCTTTATGCCTGGTTAAACATATACATATATTACTATCTATACATGTATAACTCAACTTCATTATCAATTAGAACTCACAATATCTTTCCTATATTTACTCAGTGAGTATAATCAATAAGTAAAACAATTATCCTATAACCATTTCATTTTGTCACCTAATAATCAACAAAACATTTAACAAAAGAACAAGTAGATGTACATATATGAATAAGATGTTTAGAAACAATTGGAACAACCAAGTTCCACCCAACTATAGAATAGAAAAGCCAAATTACTTTCTCCGTTCACCCCTAGCCTGACCATGAGTCCATAAGGGAGAATTCCAATGATCCTATTTTGATACAGTCCTCTTTTCAGATCATAAAACTACCTTGCCTCACACTAAATAGTGTTCATAATAGCAAGTGATATCCTTTCTCCAACATACTAAGTAACGTCCTACCTCCCCCATATGTTGTATATCTTGAGCATCTTGTGCCTAGGTATTTTTCCCTCCTTGGGAATTTTGATATCGTTACAAATCCTTGATTTTCAGGGGCTGCTAGTGGTCCAATTCCTAATTTTCCGGTTGTAAAATTCATCCCTGAGGTGACTCAAGTCTGTTCCCCACTAATGGTGTCATGGTCAGTTGTTTTCAACCTGGCTGTTCCATTTTTCCTCCAACAATTAATATATAAAAATATTTGTCTTTTACATGTGTCACAGTCAAAGAGTTAGTTGGGCAATCAAATCTTTGCCCAATAGTCATAAATAATTAATTACAATTAATGAAATTCCAAATTCATATTTTCCATAAATGGAAAAAAAAAATCAAACATGAATTTTCCAAAAACAAAAATTTATTCCTAAGTGCACACAGACTTTAATAATTAATTATTTTGGGGGATATTACATCCTCTCCCCCTTCGGTACAACATTGTCCTTAGTGTTCATTCCTCTCTTGGAATAGGGTTGGATAAGATTTTTGCAAATCTTCCTCCAATTCCCAAGTGTCCTCCTGAGAACTAAAGTGCTTCCATTGCACTTTTACCAGGCCATTGGCTCTGTTATGTAGTATTGTTTCTTTCATGTCTAGAATGCGTAGAGGTTCCGCTTGGAACTCACCTTCTAGTTTCAACTACACCATGTTCCAATCAATTATGTGAGTAGGATCATGAATATCATTTTTCAACAAAGAAACATGAAAAACATTATGAATTTTTAAATTTGCAGGGACTGAAAGTTGATATGCCACAGGTCCAATTGAAGCTAAGATCTCAAAGGGTCACAAAACCTAGGCACCAACTTTGAATAGTTTCCTAGATTCAATGAACTTCTTCTTACTTTGACTTTCAAATACACGTGGTATCCAACTTGAAATTGTTTGTGTCTCCTTTTCAAATCTATGTAGATTTTCTCTCTATCATGTGCCTCTTTTAAACTATGTTGTACCTTTCTTACCATTTTCTCCATTTCCTGGAGCATTTATGGTCCTATCATGAGTCTGTCAACTGGGTTATCCTAGCTAATCAGAGTTGTATATTTTATGTCATATAGTAAATTGAAGGGGCTCATCTTAGCAGACGTCTGATATCCATTATTGTACACAAATTCCACTAAGTGTAGGTATTCCTCCCACTTAGCTGGTTTTGTCCTTACGTACATTCGTAAAATATCTTCCACAATCTGGTTCGTTCGTTCAATGTGCCCATCCGTTTGTGGATGGTAACTTCTGATGCAATTCAGGTTAGTATTCAACCTTGTAAACAATTATTACCAAAACATTGATGTAAATTTGACATCTCTATCTGAAATCACCATTTTAGGAATACAATGCAATCTAAATATTTCCTTCATAAATATTTCAACAATGTTAATAACTTTATAAGTATGTTTCACAGGAATAAAATGTGTAGAGTTTCTAAGTTTATCAATCACTACCATAATCGAATCATTATGCTTTTGAGTTTTAGGCAAACCTATGATAAAGTCCAGTGAGATAGTCTCCCACTTCCATTTTGGTATAGGTAGAGGTTGTAGCAGTCTGTCTCGATGATAATGTTCAGCCTTCACCTGTTGACAATCTAGGAATTTATATAAGTATTCAGCTGTTTCACCTTTCATGTTAGGCCAATAAAACAACTTCCTCAATATTGTTATCATTTTATGGTATCCCATATGACCAAAATAGGGCTTCTTGTGTACTTCATCCAAAATTGTTAGCTTTAATTCAGTAGAATCTGGAATGTACAACCTGTTTTTGAATCTTAACAGTCGATTTCTATCCAGAATTAGATCTGTTCTATCCAACCTTTTTGCATTACCTTGTAAATCTACTATTGTTTTGATGTATTTTTTGTCATTACCACTTGAAGATCTTATCCTTTGTTCAATGTTTCTCTTTCTTCTGTTAATACTTATCTCAAACAATCCATTAGTTCTACTACTTAAGGAATCTAAAAATTTGTTTTCTTTACCCTTGATGTGTCTTAGTTCGAAATCGAATTCACTCAAGAAGGTGAGCCACCTTTCTTTCCTTGCGTTAAGATCTGGTTGATCAAATAAGAATTTCACACCACTGTTATCGGTCAACAACATAAATCTTCTTCCCATTAAATAGTGTCGCCACATTTTCAGTGCATTAATTACAACTGCTATTTCCAAGTCGTGCATGACGTAGTTTCATTCATGCTCTTTTATTTTTCGTCACTCATAACAAATAATGTGCCCTTTTTGAGTTAGGAAACCTCCCAAGCCTTTTTTGCTCGCATCCACACAAACTAGAAAGTCTTTATCAGGATCTTCTACCCTTAAAATAGGTGCGGTTGTTAACAGTTCTTTTAACTTATTAAAACTGTCCTGACATTTCTGTGACCAAGTAAACTTTGTCCCCTTTTTTTCTAGGGATGTGATTGGGTATGCAATCTTAGAGAACCCCTCGATGAATCTGTGGTAGTAACCAGTAATTCCCATGAATGACCAAATGTCTACCACATCCTTAGGAATAAACCATTGCATGATGGATCTTATATTCTCTGGATCAACTACAATACCTTCTTCAGATATTACATGTCCTAGGTACTGTATTCTCTTTTGGTCGAAGTCACATTTGTTAAATTTTGAATACAACTTGTGTTTTCTTAAGGTTTACAATACTATATTTAGATTTTCTTTGTGTTCTTCTTTCGTTTTCGAGTAAACTAAAATGTCATCAATAAATACCAAAACAAATTTATCGAAATATTGACTGAACATGTTATTCATTAAACACATAAATGTTGTTGGTGTGTTAGTAAGACGGAACGGGATAACAACAAACTCATAATGTCCATATCTCATTCTAAAATTTGTTTTACTTATATCTTCATCCTTTATTCTGACATGGTAGTAACCATATCTTAAATCTAATTTAGAGAAAATCTTTTCTCCTCCCACTTGGTGAAACAGGTCATTGATTCTGGGTAGATGATACTTTTTCTTAATCGTCATCTTGTTTAACTGTTGATAATCAATACATAATATTAAAGTCCCATCTGTATTTTTAATGAAAAGGACCAGTGCCCCCCAAGGCGAGAGACTTGGTCTGATGTATTCCTTGTCCAACAGTTCTTGTAGCTGAATTTTCATATCTGTTAATTTGGGTAAACTCATCCTATAGGGTGCCTTAGATATCGAGGCTGATCCAGGAAATAAATTGATGGATAAATCTATCTCTCTCCTTGGAGGCAGTTCTGGTATTTCATCCACAAACAAATCTCTAAACTCATGTAAGACGGTAAAGTATTCTTGGTTGGGTTTATCTTCCTTTTATAATAGATTTGTCACTTAAATAACATAAATATAACAACCTTTATTCATGGATTTCTTAAACTGCATGGATGAAATATGCCTAAACGAGACTGATTTTGTGATGCCTTAGGCTGTCCTAACTGTGTTGTTTTCATCTCTGTAAGTAGGATTTTCCATAACAGTCCAAAATTGTTTTATGTTTCTCTAGCCATTTCATTCAAATGATTATATCGTAAGATCCCAAAGGTAAAATATTCAGATTTAAATTTGTATTTTGGCCATCTAAACTGAGTTCACATTTAGAAATGAAATATGTTACTTTTCTCTTAGTCCCTGTTGCTAGCTGCACTAACCAAGATTTAGCATGCTTTACTTTCTTAAGCTAGTTTGAATCAACTAAACCAGGAGTAACATAGCTTAGAGTATCTCCTCAGTCAATTAAAATAGAAATATGATTATTATTAACTTTACCTTCAGTATCCACGATAGTGGATTGATGATCAACTTGTCGGCCATCTAGAGCTGCATTAATTTCATGTATGGTTATGCCCACATCTCCTACTGTAGAGGCCTCTTGCAGGCTATGAACTGTGCTCCTTGATGCGGAAGTTAAACATTGATATTTCCTCCTTAAGTGAGGTTCTCCACACTCCCAACATTTTAACGATTCCCTGGGGCTGTCCCCAAATTTCTTGGTTCCCAGGTTAATCGATCTGCCTCCCCCTTGGGTATTATGGTTGTTAGAATGAGAATAGTTCCTTTGGAAGTTATTTTCCATATTCTAGAAAGGTGTTGGTTGGAAGCCTTTATTCTGCTGATTCATTATGTCACCTTTCTTATCCTTCCAAGCCTTAGGAATTTAAGATCGTTGTTTGTAGTGATCATAGCACATTCGGGCATATCTAAAAACTTCGCTTAAGGTATTGAGATTTTTTAATTCAATTCTGTCCTTATAGGGCTGTGGTAGGCAGCTGAAGAATCGTTGATTTGCCTTCCTTGATGTATGGCACAAATCTTAATAATTGAAGAAATTTATTTATTAGGTCGTCCATGGTCATTTGTCCGAGCCTTAGCTCATAAAATGCTTTGGTCTTTCTTTCATAATAAATTTCTGATAAATACTGTTTCTTGAAGTATTTCTTGAAATATGACCATTGCATCTATTTCTCTTTTAAACCCTTGGCCAACTTCAGGTCTTGCCACTAGATACTCTCTTTTCCTTTAAGGTATAAATGGCCATTTTGACCTTCATGTTACTAGAATAATTATAAATCTGGAAATATTTTTTTATATCCAGTAACCATGCTTCATCCTCTTCCCCTTTCTTGGAATCTCCATCAAAGGTGGATGGTTTTATCTTCTTGAATTCACCTTCTAGGTGATCCACCTATTTTATTTTCCTTCGAGTGGTTGTTTTATTTTATGCTACTAGTCTGCCTTTGGAAGAATTGTTCTCATTTTCTGCTTCAGGAAGAGAATTCTTGGAGGCTCTTTTGCTGACCCCTTCTTACTTGTCGTTGTCTTTTGGACTCTTCTTTGTTACGATGTTTCACATAAGCACTTCATTTATCCCTTGTTGGTCTTTGTGTGCCTTTTTCAGTTTCTCATTATCTTCATTGAACGCTTGCAACTCCATGATAAGGTTCCTCATTGGTTCCAGAACCAAGGTGGCTGAAATTATTTCACTGTTCTGTCTAGGATCTTTAGGAGGTCCTTGATCGGGATTCTTGTCAAGTATGATCTCCTCTTCGTTCTGTGCTGCCATTATCACAGCACAACAAACTTTTTATGTTTGTAATAGTAAGCATTTTTCTTAGTTTTTCTTTAAACATGATAAAATGTACTAAACTAATTTTGGCCCTACTCTGAGGTCCAAGTGTTGTAACCTGAAGCTCTGATACCATATGTAATGTACCCCAAATTTACCAAATTAAAAAAATAATTGTTAGGTGCATTAAAACTTCTTTACTCTGATAGACTTGATCAAGCTTAAATATATTATTGTTGCTATCAGAATACGACATATACCTACTCATAGTTACAAGTGAGTAATAACAAGATAGTTAAATTTTCTAGGTTATGTCGTGCCTATTAAAATAATTCAGTACATGCGAAACTATTCAGTACACTCAACATTTTACCATAATAGGCTAGTGTCTAGACTATTCACAAAAACTGTAATATCAAAAGTGAGCCTGTAAGTATTATTGTGTCCATAAAGGGGCTACAATAACCCTTTCCTAACATGGGTACTACTCTTATCATATAGGATCTATAAAAGTGGTTTTATCAAAAGAACTATCTTTAATCAAGACTTAGCACCTTCCACTTTGTATCCAATATAGGAGTACTCTAAGCTTACCAAAAATAACCACATATATTAAGTTTTCTTATTATACTCTTACATAACATGTATAAAGATTGTTTGGATTTATCATAGACTATAAAATCCTCACTCCATATCGATATAGATATATATCACATACCTATATATATATGGTCATACACAATAGCATCATTCCTTTGAGATGGTATGGAAGGTAATACATTCACTACACAATATTATTCACATTGCTATATATATAAACATGTCCACTTAAAACAACCCTTACTCTTACTATATACACATTCTAACTGTTATATATAGTGGTCATGTCTCCTTAGTTTTTCTTTTAAAAACTTTAACATGGCAGCTACTCAAACTTAGTACATGCTAGTTATAACGAAGGGTTGTTGGATATAAAAGTGTTAAATGTTTAAAGGGTTAGATTCCAGTTAGGAATGACAGGTCATAACCCTAAGCCCGGTAACACACTTAACCCATCCTTAAATATTAACTGTTGAGCGTGAACGCCCACCTGACCTAGTGACATGGCCCAACACTAAATGAATTATGGCGATCTAGGTTAAAGGCTATGTTAAGTCTGTCTGTAAACACATTAATCCCTTGGTCGACAATTAAGAGGGGTTCTGCAACGTACTGGTTTTTAGGTTATTGTGTCCAAAGTGAGCACACCATATTTGTTTATTCACATGGATAGAGTACTACGAACATCCTGTCACCATTACTCTGCACTGTGAAGGTTTCTGGGTAACTAATGTATTGTTTTCCTTTGGATCTGTAGATTTTTCAAAAATGCCTCAACGTTAACCCTGCAATGTTTTCTCTGGGTGTATGATTGACCAATTGGAGAGGACTTGCTCTGCATAAGGCAGGGAAGCTACACGACCAACTGGTTTTCCTTTTATACCAAGTAACCCCAAGAAAACCTCTATCGATTATGTTATCCTGTAATAAGAAGTGGTAGTTTGTAATAGCAGTCATATTCGTGACCACCTCTGTAACTGTCCCCTACGATTTATGTATTTGAGGTTATTTCCTTTTTCTTTCACTTAATCTCTGAATATCGTTTACATTCACGCTCTGTGTGGTATATCCCCATTGGGTAAATTGTGGTGAGTTATGATATTTTTGAGTTAACATTTCTAGTGAGTGTAAACACCCTTTATTCATTTTTTTCATTTGGGACATGTCTGAAGTTTATATAGGCGATTTAACCTTATGGTTAGTGATTTATTCTCGTAATAATAGTAAGGGTTTGTCGGCATGTCGTTAGGCCCTGACCTCGATCTTCTACTTATCGTTTATGCTTGTATTTTTTTAAAAATTTTCACGACATACCTATCGCCCGAGAATCCCGTGGTTAAATCCTTCTCTGGTTTCCTACAGTAACTCTTAAATTCTCTTATGGTGTTAACTGTATGTATAAACTGTATGCCATTATTTCCTATTACCATGCGATATATCTCCTGGATTCATAAAAGGAATTGATGTAATGAACCCCGAACTATCGTCTCTTTAACTGAGAGTACACATCCCGAGAGCTTACTGTAAATTATTTCACCTTCATTTTACATGGTGAAAATTCATAAAATTTTCCCCTCTGTATGCAGTAAGGTTTTCTTACCCATGTGAAAAAATCTAGTAACTGGCCTGTAAGACTTTCCTCTTAATATATTAACATTTCACATACTTATACATAAATCGTTAAAGTCATAAGAGTTCCTTGTATTTATAAGTTCCTCCAAAATTTATACATCATGCATGCTTATATAAAAATTCACCCTAAGTTCCCTGTTCTTGAATCTGTGTTTTAAATTAGCCTATATGTACTTCTCCTGCGTAAAAGACATTAGTAAATGAAGTATCTCCAGAATCCCGTCTAATTTTCCTCTATTGGACAGACTGTCTTTGACGAAGACTGATTATAGTGATTTCGTAATGCGTATTTTAAGTTAAGTTTATACTTGCGTTCTTGTCTGAGTTTTATTTATCAACTCATAAGTTTCATTATTTATGGAAGAAATGTCCCACAAACTTTTTCTGTAATCCCAAATTGGGAAGGATACGCCTCTGTGGTACATGCAACTTTACTTTGTGAAATTTATCATTCTGGTTATGAAAAATACTAAATGTTTAGCAGTGTCTAATTAATTTTTTACATTTTGGTGCATCAAGGTAGTTCCTTTTGATTACGAAACTAACGATGGGACCCTGTTTTCTTTGTGAGGATATGCATCATCCATCCCTGGGTCCACTCCTCCCCTTGGACTCTAGATAGATCATCTCTTCAATGCTGGTGGAGAACTGCTTCCATGCAAGCTATAAGCTAAGTCCTATTCATTTTTTTAATCTTTAATATTTATTTCCGTTTGATTACTTTAAGAAAGTTTACTAAAACTTATTGATTTTCCCCTTGCAGGATTAATCACTTTGAAGGAAACCAATCAAGGGGATTTCCTTTCTCGAAAAGGTATTCGAGTTCCAAATCTTGGCGTTCAATTTAAAAATCCTCAGGTTCTATTTACTAGTGGTACAGGGTCCTTACCCAAGGGTACTCTACTGTGATAATTTTGAACCGAGGTTTCATGGATAAACTAGTTATTTGTAATTTAATTCTTTAATGCAATAAAGAGGTTGTAAAGGAAACCCTATTTTGAATATGGTTCAATAGTTTAAAATAGTTGTGGTAGCATGTATTATGTAGACTATTGAATCTCTAATTTTCTATGGACCATCGCATATAGAATGTAATTTCCTTTCATAAGGGAGGACTCTTATTTTCTTTATCTACTTTTTATGGTACATGTACAATGACTGATATGGTATTCTGCATGTATATATATGTACATATATATATATATATATCTATATGGATACATGTAAATACACCCATTTATCTTCTATAGAAGCAAGTATTCACTTGTAAATTTCCAGAACACAACAACAGTTCTAACATTCTTTATGTCTGTTTAAACATATACATTTATTACTATCTATACATGTATGACTCAACTTCATTATAAATTAGAACTCACAATAGATTTCCTATCTTTACTCAGTGAGTATAATCAACATGTAAAATAATTATCCTATAACCATTTCATTCTATCAGCTAATAATCAACAAAACATTTAACAAGAGAAAAAGTAGATGTACATATCTGAATAAGATGTTGGGACACAAATGGAACAACCAATTTCCACCCAACCATAGAACAGAACAACCAAATTACTTGCTTCGTTCACCCCCTAGCCTAACCATGAGTCCATAAGGGAGAATTACAATGATCCTCTTTTTCTACAGTCCTCCTTTCAGATCAAAAAACTGCCTTGCCTCACACTAAACAGTGTTCATAACAACAAGTTATATCCTTTCTCAAACATACTAAGCAACGTCCTGCCTCCCCCATATGTTGTATATCTTGATCATCTTGTTCCTAGGTATTTTTCCCTCCTTGGGAATTTTCATAGCTTTACAATTCCTTGATTTTCAGGGGCTTCTAGTGGTCCAATTCCTCATTTGCCACTTGTAAAATTCATCCCTGAGGTAACTCAAGTCTTGCCCAACAGTCATAAATAATTAATTACAATTAATCAAATTCCAAATTTGGATTTTCCATAAATGACAAATTTTTTCCAACAAAGAATTTGCCAAAAACTAAAATTTATTCCTAAGTGCACACATAATTTATTAATTAATTATTTTTGGCGATATTACACCATTACTACTTCCAAATACTACGAGTACAAGCCATTAAGTTATCTTGGAAAAATGAGTTTCTTCTAGACCACCTTCGAGTTGAGTTTGGGTTTACAACAATTGTAGAGCCCAATTGTCTTTCTCGCCCAACCCTATGGAAGTTTATCTTTGATAAAAAAACACATGCCCAGATTGTCATGGAATTACCATAGAGAGCTTCCAGGTTTGGATTTTGTCTCGAAATACATGTATTAAATTTATTCTTTAATACTTTTCGCAATCCACTCTAGATATTTATGCTTTTAAGACTTTTCACAGTCCACTCTCGATTGTTCCATATGATTCATACAATTCCCCTATTAGTCCCTACCCTTTGGGCTGGTAGGGACTATTAGTAATTGATTTTATCTTTTTCTATTAAACCTACATGCAAACCAATGAATTATTAGTCTTTTAACCTAAGTTTTGGCAAATCCATAAATTTTTGAAAGTGCAATTTGCATTTTTATCAAAAGTTGTAAGTTGGACGCCTTATTTGGCCTCATATCTAGGCAAGAATTAGGATAAATTTAGAGAGTTCGAATGATTTTAAGTGTTTATTGAAGCTTATTGAACTAATACTAGATATCAGATCTAGCATTAATTCATAACATTAATTATTTTCTCTCATTTAGCTTATGCTTATGGGATTTTTCTTACACTTAGTATTTTGCATGACACATAGACATGTCCATGTGTGGGCACTAGAACACACTGAGTTCTCTATTCCCTCCTCCTCCCTTCAGGGTTCTCTATTCCCTCCTCCTTGTTCCCAAGGTTTGGAAGCGCCTCATGGTAACTTTCCTCTAGTTTTTCATAATCGACACAACCTCTGTATTGGTTTTCCTCCTGCTCATATACACCTTCATAGTGCATAATTTGAGTTGGACGTTTTTTTATTTTGTCCATATTCTTATAACCGTTGTGTTCTTTTGTGTCCATTTGTATATAAACATGGTCTGGCACCTCGCCTGCTTTATATCTGTCTTGGAGGACAAATACGAAGCATAGGTTTCCCTGTTATGTTGGGAACATTTAGTCCTCAGCAAGAGCCGGTTTAGCCTTGTACGTATGTTACAAAAGAGGAGATGTATGTACGTTACAAAAGAGGAGACGACGTCATCTAGAATTCTAGAAAGGGGTTATTATACAACCAAAACCAAGGTATCCAAATCGTCATTTTCTCTGGATGGTTTTCATATATAATAAATTGAATATAATTTTACGATTTTTTTCCCGTTTTTTCTTTCAGTTTGTTAACAATGATGATAGATGCTACCTAGAAAATGAATTACTCCTTCAAAATATGATAGAATTGGTGAATTTTATATAGTGATTTTTATAGAAATGACGATTTTTATAAAATTCATTGTACCTCGAAACCAAGCACCCCATTCCCGACCGCAAGCATACCATTCATGATTGGTTCCCTCTTCACCTCTGTCAATAATCCATAGTTATATTCCTTATGGCACCATTGCTCACACTTCCTTTGCCATCTTCCCTTGGTCTGGTATTGGTATGGCTCCAGCTCCTTCTGGGTTAGGTTCAAGTTTTGGCGCTTTATCCTACTCTTGCACATTCCCTCTCTAGTTGTGGTTTGTTGGTGGCTCTGCATTCCCTCTCTAGTTGTGGTTTGCTGGTGGGTATGGCTGGTTCATAGTTAGATATTGAATTGAATTACTTTTCACTATATCAGTAGTTCCCTCCACTTCTTCACCCATGAGTTCTACTACTTCCTCCTTCCAACAACTAGCTACTTCCAGTAGTCGAGGGCCATCCTTGAGCTAGCTCTATTTGACCTTCTGACTTGATGGTTTGAAGAAATCCAAGTTTGGGACTACCAAAAAACACCCATAGCTAGCCCTACCTGACAGGGGGGAAGACCAGTGTGGGATAAAAGCACACACCGCTTCTTCAGAATCAACCAAATGACAAGCGTGCCTTTGTCGCTACTTATACTGCAGACTTATCCTTTCCCATCTCTGCTGCTAGATCTACTATCGGTTCAGGCTCTGACAGATTGTAGGGCATACTTATTTGGAGGTTATGGGATAACCTCTAGAACCTCATCAAATGTAATGCTATAATATTATATGCTTCTAAAGCATTAGTTCTACACATAAAATCTTAAACTAAAACAAATTTAGCATGCAATTATGATACATGATGCACATAATTAAAAATAAATAAAAATAGTACTGGTAAAAGGTTAAGGAACCTTTTTCACAACTGCGTCAAAATACTTAGGATCTTTGTTCCTGTTTGAGAGGAAAGAAGCACATATGGGTGTTCCGGTTTGAAGATCGTTGCACATCCAACATCTTAATTGACAGGACTTGCATCAGAGTCTCGCTCTCGTCTCTCCAACTTTTTTGTTTTCTTTGAAATTCACACTGTAAACCTGTGTTGTTCGATCTACACCTTCATAATGCACATCAAAGTATGAAGCTCCTTCGCGTTGTCCTTCACACTTTCCATAATTAATCGATACTGTATACCATGCCTCATCTTCTGGAGATTTATACTCCAAATTTTGAACAAAAGTAGTGTTGGCTCACGGATTCAAATTGGGAACAACAAGAGACTTGTTTGTCAGATTCAAATCGAGATGATTTAGGTTTTGCTTCTTTCTCGGAGTATTAAATTGTACTTTATTACATTAGCTATGGATTTTTGTATCAATTTTCCTTTCATTGGTAATATTATTTTGCAGATTTTAATGTTGGAAGTTTGAATTACGTGAGACAGATAAAGACTTTTATTCCACATTTTCATATTGTTTGAGCCAAATAAGAGAAGCATTCTTGCAAGTATGGCTTGAGCACACATTAGACAGGGCCCCTAATATTTTATCAGTAAGAATGACTAGGTTTTGACACAGATGGACCACTACTCACTCTGAGTTCTCCTCTTCCCATCATAATTGCTTGTTAATTTTGAAATAGTGCTCAACATACAGGTAGGCCCTTGGGATACAGCTGAACCGATGACAATTGGCCATGTGTAAACCAAGTATAGTAATATTATATTACTTTATTAACAAGTGTTTTAATTTTTTTGATGTTACTTTTGGCATATAGTGCTAGAAAATGTTGCCAAGTGTGGGATTGTTCTTGTACGCGACCTTTCATATGTTTACAAGCTCCCCATAGCCACAAGCTCTTATATCTGGTCTAACTCTAGCTGGGTGGAAAGACTAACTCTAGGAATGACGAGCCCTCTCTCTAACAATCTGGAGCCTTTTTGTATACCCTTATACATGAGATCAATGAGCTTACAGTGTCAGAGTATGCCATTACTAGTTAAACAACACAATAGTCTTTTTTGCCTTTCTCCTTAATGAGTAAGCACACTAATTTCTCTTACCATGCCTCTACATTAGTGATCTTGAGTAGATAGTTAAGGAAACATGTGGTTGTTGGTATTTCATTTTATTCTTCTAAACCTTAGAAAGCACTCACTGAGTTACTTACAGAATCTCAGATCTCTCTCGACACCGAGAATCTTTCTACTTTCTAATAGAGTCATGAGTTATTCCATAAAACAATCTTTGATGTCAAAACTGTAACAAATGTTATGCTTTGTTGTGAGTAGATCACCTGTGTACTTTGGTAATAAGATGTGAATCTAAATATAATGTATCTATATTTGGTAATAATATGTGAATCTAAATATAATGTATATGGTTACTGTCCATTTTATAAAACACTGGCTCAAGGTGCATCACTTCAAATCCTTTGCAATCCCATTTTATAAAACATTGGTTCTGTAATGTGATGATTTTGGGACATTATAACTTTACAGAGTGCTATGCCTACCAGAGTAGCCAGATAGGGGTGATAGAGAGTTCATGAGATATTGAGGGGTTTTATTAGGCACAAATTACATCGTTCATCATCAGGATCCATTCTGCATAGCTTGGTTTTGGTTTCGTTGCATTCCGACGATTTCCATAATTTTGAGTTATTATGGGTCATATCTTAATTAATTTCACTAAGAAGCTCATAATGGGCATATTACTTGGAGAAACCTCTTAGTGTAATAGCTCATCATAATCGAGAAGAAGATAATTACAGGATAAGATGACGAGAAGTGACTTTTAGTGGTCAGAGAAGCCATAAGGATGGATAAATCACTTTTTAGAGGTAAATTAATTAATTAATTAAGTGATTTAATCAATGAATAATAAAATAAAGTAAAAGTCACTTGGAGGGAAAATGTCCACAATGAACTAAGGTTTCAACAGTGAATTAGGGTTTTGGAAAGATATAAGAGAAGAGCATATTATGACTTGTCATTGAGGAGAGAGGCGCATCTCAAGAGAGATAGTTCAGTGGATTCCAGGAGGAAGACACAAGTTGGTTGATTTTGGTGTTGAGAGACACACCCTAGTCATCGAGAAGATCACACATGTCTTCCATCATTCTTCAACAATAGTTACATAGGGTGCAACAGTAAGGGAACACTTATCCAGGGTGAGGGTACAACTCCTGAGGAGGCTAAGTAGAGCGAATTGTCCCATCCAGGAGGAGTTCAGAGATTCCCCTCCGAGCCAGTTGAGAGGAAGGCAAGGTGCATATTTTTCCTGGTTCCTCATTAGATTCCGATGGATAAATCATCTAGAGTGCATTTTCCAAACTTGGAAGTGCAGAACTTTTGGTGAACACATTTGTGGTTCCCGAGCGAGCATCAAATCAGATTCAGGGAAACCCTTTTGACCCATTTCCCAGTATACCAAGTCGATCATTTTGAGATACATCTCAACCAATTCCAACGGTGGAATTACTAGGATGCATTTTTCTAGAGAGAGAGGGGCACATTCCCCAAGGGGGATCCATCTGGGGTCCATACACAACTAGCAGAGGACCTGGTCAATTACCAGGCCTGAGAGCTAGAGCAGGGCACACCATTTGGGATAGTTTCCATGCCATTCCAAGAGGTATATTTTCCACAGAGAACTTTCCATAATTCCAGCAGTTACCGTATGAGCTTCCATAGTTCCAGTTCATCCATTGATCCTGCAGTGCTCATCGATTATCAGGTATTATCATTTAGTTTTCTTATTGCATTTCAGCTAAGATCCTTTTGTCTTTTTATCTAGCTGAGTGATTCATTTTATTTATCTGCATTCAGCCTTTGTAGTCCGTAGAGATATCATAATATAAACTTTGCAGTCCTTTGTCACATTTTTTGTTTGTATGATCATTTATATGTTGTAAACGATTAATCCTACACACAGATTATCAATGTTTCCTAGACTAGCCAAGTCAGGAACATTACAGTGGTATCGCATCTGGTTTTCTTGCCATCCTAAGGGGAAAATCAGATAAGGATCTAGATACATCATTACTAGCGAGTGGATTGACAGGAGCATAGATGGAGCCTACATCCATTATATGCAGAGAGTGTTGCTACAATTGCAAAGTTCCTTGGAAGACAAATTACAGATGTAGGGGTAAAGGGAAGGTGCACATTATTGAGGTGCACTATGACAGTGAGGATGAGGAGATGCATGTGAATGCAACCATAGATGCCTATTTGGAGTTGTCTGATAAGGCTAGTGACTCTTGTACATCTGAGGGATAGTTGTATGGACATGATGATAGTGCATATGCTTCATCTTCCCCATCAGGTAATGTTGAGGATTCAACACTTCGGCATAGTGGTGACACTTGTGAGGATTCATATGTGTTGGTACTTCGACATGATGAGATTAGGAGGTTGGATGACCTACCAGTGGGTGTATACATGGCTTCCAGGAAGTCATGTATGGAGAATGATGAGCTTCCAATGATGAGTGAGCCACATTTTTTATCTTCTCAGTCACCTGTGCTAGCCACGACACATGAGGATATTAGTGGCATTCCTGATATGGTAGAGGATCCTTGTGTGGAGATTGTACACAAGAAAAATATGGATCTACAGACCCAGGAGGAGAGGTATGGCTTGGAGATAGTTGACCTTACACATACCTATCAGTATGAGGAGAGTGAATCACCACTCTTAGAGATTCCATTGATGGAACAGGTTGTGGGGACCAACAACTTGTTGGGAAACTTACTCCTAGGATCGATCTACAATGACGAGGATGCACTCCTTATTGGTCAGAATTACCATAGCAAGTGTTTGGACACATCTGTATGGGATCTAGGAGCATATGATATTAGTAGGGTGAGTGCAGATGAGGATAAAACTACCCATACAAGATATGGTGCGATTCAGATAGGGGTCATAGTTGGTGATGGCGTGCAGTGGCATACAGGAGGACTTCGTAGCACATGGGACAATGGGCAATTCAATGCCTTATATTTTGAGGAGTGTGTTGTTGGGGATTCCATTGTTAACACTAGCAGTGAGAGGCATGAGGTAGAACCTCAACGGGATTGTGACCAGGAGTCACGACACTTGGCAGGATAGTTGAGAGTCAATGAGGACATGATCATGGCAACCACTAGATGCATTGATGATACACATGCATTGGTGGCAGGTTATTGTTGGAGGGCCTTGATGGCATAGGGTAGTTCAAATGGGGGACTTTTCATTAATGACTTCCATACACTCAGGGAGAGAGTGATTGTGATGAGAGCTGACTACGAGCAATTGTTGAGAGATAGGGATAAACTATTGGAGGTTGGATAGATGTATCATAAGGCACTGAGGGAGGAGGAGGTTGAGATGGACCAACTCACTCATGAGTTGGTCAGCACATGGACATTCTCGAAAGGCACACAAACAACCCTTCAAGAATCATATTTTAGATCAGAGGATCTCCTTGAGGAAATTAGACAAAGATCCACTACATCTATTTCATCAGAGAGTCAAATATATCCCTCATCCAAATTGCAAGAAGATGTTGGTGGTTTAGCAGTGGTGCACCAGTTAAGGGAGGAGAATGAGGAGTACCCAGGATCACTGATGAGTATGGAGAGATATGATCCAGAGATACATGAGGATGTCCATAGGTCACAGGGATCACCCTTCACGAGGGGTGTCAATACAGTTGAGCACACACCTACACATGGGGATTCCAGAGCCAACGACATTTATGAGGACACTTCCATTTTTGTTCCAAGATTGGTTGACCTTCATGTAGAGGATGACCTCGTAGTACACCCAGGATCAATGATGTTGTAAGTGTGTACATGAGATCACATGACTATGCAGGGGCACACAGTGATGAGTGGTAGTTCACTGAGACATATAGAGTTGTACAGTGTGATTCAGGGGGATGCACTAGATTGCATGGAGAATATGTACTTAGTAGAGAATGGAGATTCCTCTACCTTGCAGAAGTATATAGATCTACAAGATCACCTTCACCGTAGCAGTAGTTGCGTGAGTGATGATGGATGGAGAATTATTAACCTACAGTTGGTGGAGGTACCTACCATTGTACCCTATGGTTGTTTTTCAGTGATGAGTACAGGTGATTATTTACCATGGGTGTCAATGGACGAGCTTTTGGTTAATTCCTTTGAATTGACCAAAGAATATGATACTTTCAAGTCCTACAGTTGGTTGCATATATTTATGATAGCCTTTCTCAATACTTTCATCATTGACAACAACATAGGGGGAGCTAGACAGTGGTAGGGGACATGGAGAGTTGGTAGGTCAAGACCACTTGACAAGAGTGTCTTGATTGCATTCATCAGGATAGGGGTGGATCATCAGGGGCAGACAGTTGAGGCCATGGGCGTGATGGGGAGTATCCTAGGCCATGGGACAAAGGATATCTCAGAGGTTGTTACATACTCAAACTCTCATTGGGATGAGGGTGGAGTGCTTTTGATAGTTACTAGTAGGGAACACTAGCAGCTAGTGGGGATTGGAAGTGATGAACTTCCAAATTTGACATGGGATCCGAGAGTTCATTTGGTCAATAGTTTTTTTCATTTTATAAGGATCCAGGAGTGGAGGGTCCAGTATGGATACTTTGAACAGACAATCATGATCAGAGTAGAGAAACATCGACATGATGGTCCCTATCAGAGACTAGCATGGGACCATGGGATTACAGGACTAGACATTTCATTGACTGATGGAGAAGAGTGGATATTTGCAGGGAGGGGTCACTTTGATTTTCCGTTGAGTTTCAGTATTTGGGAGAGCACGTCACTGACTAGTGATTCGTTGAGGTCTTGTAGTACCTAACTATGGTAGAAACATGTTTAGTCAGTGGCGGTCATGTTGAATTTGGTATGGTTTGGTAGGATAGACCCATTTCGGGTTGAGGCCATGTGTTATTTGCACGAGACTCATGGTGTTGATATGTTATAGAACTATACTCCACAGGGCATTGTAGTTGACATTCTGATATGGGATCCAGGGATTGGAGTGATTTATAGTTCATCGTTTGATGGTGTTGAGTTTCGAGTAGAGTGGTTACTCAGGGACTTGATTGAGATTCCTCGACCATTGATTATTCTACTTATCAGGAGCATGTGGGTGTCATGCGTGGTGAGAACTTGGAGATACCACATCTTGAGGGGAGTCTACCTTGTGTCACATAGGTGGATATGGGATCCCGATATCATATGTGTTTCGATTCAATTATTGCTCGAGGACAAACAATATTCCGGCAGGGAGGACTGTAATGTCCCCATTTTGGGACATTATAACTTACAGAGTGTTATGCCTACCAGAGTAGCCAGATAGGGGTGACAGAGAGTTTGAGAGATATTGAAGGGTTTTATTGGGCCCGACTTGCATCGTTCGTCATCAGGATCCATTCCGCACAACTTGGTTTTGGTTTCGTTGCATTCTGATGATTTCCGTAATTTTGAGTTATTATGGGTCATATCTTAATTAATTTCACTAAGAAGGTCATAATGGGCATATTACTTGGAGAAACCTCTTAGTGTAATAGCTCATCGGAATCAGGAAGAAGAGCACTACAAGATAAGATGATGAGAAGTGAATTTTAGTGGCCGAAGAAGCCATAAGGATGGATAAATCACTTTTTAAAGGTAAAATGATTAATTAATTAATTAATTAAGTGATTTAATCAAGGAATAATAAAATAAAGTAAAAGTTACTTGGAGGGAAAAGGTCAACAATGAATTAGGGTTTTGGAAAGCTATAAGAGAAGAGTCAATGACCTAATTCATCATGTTGCATATTATGACTTGTCATTGAGGAGAGAGGCGCATCTCAGGAGAGATAGTTCAATGGATTCCAGGAGGAAGACACCAGTTGGCTGATTTTGGTGTTGAGAGAGACACCCTAGTCACTAGGAAGATCACATAGGTCTTCCATCATTCTTCAGCAGTAGTTACACAGGGTCAAGCAGCAAGGGAACACTTATCCAAGGTGAGGGTGCAGCTCCTGAGGAGGTTAAGTAGATCGACTTGTCTGATCCAGGAGGAGTTCAGAGATTCCCCTCTAACCCAGTTGAGAGTAATGTAAGGCACCGACGGAGGAATCATATAGGGTGCATTTTCCAGACTTGGAAGTGTGAGACTTTTGGCAGACATAGTTGAGGTTCCCGAGCAAGCATGAGATAAGATTCAAGGAAACCCTTCTGACCCATTTCCCAGTAGACTAGGTCGATCATTTTGAGATACATCTCAGCCGATTCCGACAGTGGAATCACTAGGACAGATTTTTCCAAAGAGAGAGGGGCACATTTCCCTAGGGAGATCCATCCAGGGTCTAGACCCATCGACAGAGGGGTCGGTCAGTTACCAGGCTTGAGAGATAGAGCAGGGCGCACCATTTGGGATAGTTTCCAGGCCATTCTGAGAGGTATATCCGTAGACTTTCAGTAGACCGTACGAGCTGCCACAATTCCATCTCATCCATTGATCCTACAATACTCATCTATTATCGGGTATTATCATTTAGTTTTCTTATTGTATTCCGGCTGAGATCCTTTTGTCTTTTGATCTAGCCGAATGATTCATTTTATTTAGCCACATTCGACTTTTGTACTCCATAGAAATATCATAATATAAACTTTGCAATCCTTTGTCGCATTTTTTATTTGTATGATCATTTATATGATGTAAACGATTAATCCTACACACACATTAGAAACGTTTCCTAGACTAGCCAAGTTAGGAACATTAAAGGTTCAATTTTACTACAATACATTAGATACCTTATCACTTCAACTCTTTTGCAATCTCAACTGGGTTGCTTCTGTAAAGGTGTAAGTTAGATTATAAGATGAATCTCTTTTGCAATCTAAACTAGGTTTCATCTGTAAAGGTGTAAGGTATATTATAAGATGAATCGGAAAAGCTTAATCTTTTGGAATTTAAATCAAGTGTGTTATCACTTCAACTATTTTGCATTCTAAACTAGGTTTGTTCTGTAAAGGTGTTAGGTATATTATAATATGAATCAGGAAAGCTTAATCTTTTGGAATTTAAATCAACTTCCTTATCACTTCAACTCTTTTTCATTCTAAACTGGGTTTCTTCTGTAAAGGTGTTGGGTATATTATAAAATGAATATGGAAAGCTTAATATTTTGAAATTTGGTGAGTGTACACCTTCCAAGAAAGAATGTTAACATGGGTTCTTAATAAACATAAACATCATAGGATTTCATTTCAGCCTTGAGCTTGGTCATCTCAAAATCAAAATCCTTAAAATCATATTTTTCCGGGTGACCATATCAAGTGCACACTCACCATCTTAGAAGTGCCATGTAAAGGTAGTGCATTTTGGATACCCACCTTTCCAAAAATTCCATGTGATGGTCACTCATGTCCTTGTGGGATATGATGGTTGTAGTAGCCTTTTTTGTCGAGTGTCTGTGCTCAGTTTGTTCCATTCAGAGGACCTGTGCTCGTGAAAAGAGTAGCAAGAGTTGCAGGTGGTTACATGAGTCTCAATTAGTTCTTCGTGACATATTCCTATCTATCCCCCAAATTTCCTATTGAGCACTACATTGTAATCAACTTAATCCCGTCTTTCCGGGACTGATCTTTTACTGGTGGGTAGTTCAATTCACTTGACTGTTTTGTATGCTAAGTGGATCCCTTTGGCATACACTTGGCTTCCTTTTGGGTGTGTATGGACTGATGTGGAGGTCGCTATCCAATTTCACCAATGGTATTTTTTGTTGTCGAATGTTGGATTCTACTCTCAAGTCCTTTATAATAAGAATTAGCAGTTTTATCTCTCCGCTTAGGGGGAAGGGCCTAGTTGCTGAAGATTTGAGATGGTAGTTAGTAGTAATAATAGGCATAAAGATGAAAAGTTGAAGTTAAGTCAGTACTCGGGACAGGCAGAAAGGGGGATGTCCTTTCTCATGCCACAGTAGAAGCTATGTTTGCTTCAAAGGGAGTTGGTAGGGTTTAATATGCAGTCTACATCTTTGGGCCTTGGCTTAGGCTTAATCGTTAGTCTAACTCAATGCTTATCAGAGAGTCACTGTCGCTGGGGTAGGCGAGCCCCTTCGTTCTTTTCTTTTATATCAGGAATATTATTGGGAATGCAATGCATTCTTTTCGATACAGTACGGTAGACTGAACACCAATCTCGATGAAAGTAAAAATAAAACTAGAAGCAACTACTAAAACTACAAAAACTTATATTCTTGACGTGAACAACGACTTTCACTTAAGTACACATGGTGGAAAGTTGCTCAATCAAGCTAATCTAGAAGCGGATAACACATTTCTCAATCAAGCTACTCCATAACACATTGTAGCTCAATCAAAATCATCCTCTAACTTTTGGGCAACACATTGCAGCTCAATCAAGCTCCTCTACCTTATCCGCAGGGACTTGTTGCTCTGCAACTCCAAATGTAGAGAAAATACCTTATGGATTTTCGTCAAAGCTTAAGGATTTAAACCGATAGCTTTATCGTAGAGTGGATTCATACTATTCAAGGTTCATTACTCTAAACATAATCTTGGTGGCTTATTATTATTATGTATTCAAATAATTTATTAAAGTGGTTTGTATTGTGTACTTATATGTTCTTAGTTCCAGTGTTTAAATATCTCCTTCATTTTAGTTACTCTTCTTTATAGGTAATGACCATGACTTAGCTCGTTTACAAACAAATACAAGAGCTATGCGTTCGGTTGACTCCTTGACCGATGCAAAATAGGAGAAATTTTTAGCCTAGCAACAAACCTTATTGGTTCTTTTCCCCTGCATTTAGAGTCACATGCTTAATATAGAAATCTGTTGGATTATTACGGGCACAATTAATGATCTTTTAATATTAAATTATAATCTGATGGTTATGCATTGAAGATGCTAGTATATTCTTAGTCGTCCTCCAAAATCAATGGATCAGATTTATTGTTGATAACTTCTTTGCATTTATAAATGCATCTCTTACCATGTTTACTTTTTAACATTTACCTAATCATATTAAGAAATTATTGTAACATCATATGATTGCCATGTTTAAATGATTAACTTTTAAAATTCTTCAGAGTTTAATTATCTCGCTCAGTTAGAATTTCATTATGTGACTGAGTTTTATTTACTTCAACATTGGGTTAGGTTATCCTTTTTTTACTTCCTTATAACGAATTAATTTATTTTCCAAGCCAAAACATTCTCATTTCTTTTATTATTAAAAGGCTAGGATTATAATATGCGAGGGTTTACTTCAAAACCACTCGTTTTTATTTCTATTCAATATTATTTGCCAAGACGACCATGAGCGTCCTTTTCTCTAATATTGAGTTCGAAAGTTTAAAATATATTATGGTTTTTTTCTCTCTGAGTAGTGCTATCCTTATTTATTTACCAAGGGTTTAACCGCATTTATTTTTGAAAGATTATGTGTATATATATCTTTATTTATTTACTAAGGGTTTAACCTCATTTATTTTTAAAGATTTTGTGTGTATATAAGTTAGGATTCTCTCCTCATTTATATAAATGGAAAAATCTTGCTATTGAAACATAAAATAAACATAGAAACCATATCTCTTTATTAAGGTTAAGGTTTATCTAACTCTAAATAAAATAGAGTTTCTCTTATTATTATTCCTGCAAATAGATGCCTGAAAAGATCCTTATCCTATATTTGTTTGCTTATTGTAATAGTTATGTTTTAAAATATGATAAAATTAATTTATTTATTTATAAGAGAATAACTTTAAAGTATCTATTTATTCTATTGCATAAAAAGGAAAATGTAAATACTTGAAACCCTTGTCTTTATATTCCATATACAAGAAAATTGTTTCATTTTCTTCTTTTAAAATATAATAAAATAATGTATTTGGAATTATTTTTTTGGTTTTCTTTCACTTCGGAATTATTTTTTTGGTTTTCTTTCACTTTTAAATCACCATGTTGTTCAATAACAATAAATAATAATAAATAGTCATCATAAAAACACTAGCAACACTAGCTAATGAACTCTTTAACTAGAAGTAAATAAAGTTCCTAACTTTATTTCAGAGATTTATATTCCAAATCCTCATCTTCTTTCATGAGAATAAATTTCAAATAATAATATAATTGTATTTTAGTGAAAAAATTATTAAGAAAAATATAAGAAAACATATATGAACCCATAAAGATACGAGGGACAAACTCGAGTTCCTCCTAACCATAGACCACAACACTCACATATTACTTGCTCCTCTTATCACCAAGCCCAATCATTTATTCTATGAGAAAATGAAAATGTCAATAACCCTTTTGAGGTAAATACTAGAACTTGACTCTTTCTCAAAACCATCAAGTGAAAACATGCACAAGTAGTTAGAAGCGTCTTTCCTACATCATACTTGTCCTTCTTCTTGTCTCACAAAAAAGAAAATAGACTCACTAGGTCTTTTCTTTTTCAAGGCCTCATTCCTAACTCACTTGTCCTCATGGACAACATTTACCTTGTGTTTTTTTATCATTTTTTAGCTTTTCTCGTGCAATAAAGAATTATTCTTTTTATAGTTGGGTTCTCTCATCAATTTGTCTCTAGTAAATTAAAATAATATCTACACAAATATCTCTCATCATCAAATATTTATGATGAAATAATATCAGCTTGAGTCTTTCTCAACATAATAATCTACTAATTACAATTACTTAAAGTTATTCAAATATTTAAAATGGAGGGATATTACAATATCCTATTTTGAAGTCCATCTTGGTGAAGAAGCATGCCCTTTGTAGTTGGTCCAACAAATCCTTAATCTTGGGTAGGGGTTAGATTTTTAAAACTGGCTTTATTGAGGAAACCTACTCGGTCATGAGGCACCACTAGGAATTATATTTCTTTGGTATAATGAAGGAAAAAGACGCATAGGGTGACATTGAAAATTTCATGTTACTGTATTCCATAAGTTAGACAATTTGACGTTCCATTTCAAAAGCTTATAGAGGAGAGATTCAGTAGGAAGGGGCAGTGGTCAAGAAGGTACCTGGTATGAGGTCAATGGAATTCTTAATAGCACGAGGTAGCCTCATGTGATGTGTGAATACATAAACAACTTATTGGAGAAAGGGAACCATTATTAGAGGCTTAGGATTGGTCAATTTAAGTTTAACAAGGAAAATGGACCAGAAGGATATACAATTTTAAACTGATGTTGATTTTCTAAAGTGTTGCATTTCTAGTAAGTGGTGCAGTGGATTTAGAGACAAAGGATGTGAGAACATAGGTGTGGTCTTCGAGTTGCAGATGACATTGATGGGATTTTGGATGGTATAAAGTATGTTGGGACTATTGGTAAGGAAGTCCAAGTAACAAGCCGACACAATCTAGAGGGGGCCATCTCATGTGATTGGATCATGAAACGAGCGAATGGCGAAGGTGACCACACAAGAATAAAAAATTATGAGATGAGGGCCTCCCCTTTGTAACCAACCAAATTGGTATGGGGAAGGATGTGGATTAGTGGGAAGTTGAAGGTGTTGTAAGAGGAGACAAGGTTCTTTTGGATGTCATTGTCCATAATGAGGGTGGCCAATTCTTGTTTAATATGGAAATTATGGGTAAATAAAAGGACAATAGATGTGCCTAGTTCATTTGTGGTAACTAGGATGAGGGATAGGTCTACTTTAGTAGGATTATCGAGGGATACCAATTCAATATGTGTAGGGAACTATGGAAGCAAAATCTTGACGAATAAAGTTTTATTGGTGGGAAGATTCTTAAGTGCGCAACAATTTGCAGAAGAGTGGGAATTGATCTTGTTGAAAGAACACCAATGCACATTATGAGGTGAGGCAGGGAAGGTATTTGAGCCAGATGATGGGATAGTAGGTGAATTACCAGTAGCGGAGGGTTCATCTGGACCTTAGGAGAACAAAGATGAGGGACCGACTTACATTCCACAACCAAGGTTCGAAGAAAATCCTTGTCCATGGAAAGATTATCCAACAAATCCAGTCCATGATGGGTTATTAGCAATAAAACATAATTAAAATTCACAATCAATACCTCTTCTCGATCAATGATGTGTTGCTTGATGTTTAGTTTGAAAAATATGTTGATGTAGCACCAAACAAATTTATTGGTGAGTTTTTGGAGTTGTAACCATCACGAAAGGAGGTTCCGCCATAGCCCGATGGGTAGGTGGGTATAAATTCTCTCTCTACCACAATCCATCACCCTTCATGATGCTTATTGGAGGTGGATCAGCCAAAGCGCCTATGTTGATGACCAAGGAACAATTATCCAATTGAGTGTCTTATCATGTGTGTGGAATTACTTTTAGTTTCATAGTGGAAATATGAAGTTTCATGTAATCTGTCATCTCAGGACATGTATGGATGTGTTGATGGGCATTTATGACACACCATCAAAGAGAAGGGAAGATATGGTTCGGGGTTGTCTATTTAACCCAAGCCATTTGGAATGATCTACCCTGACGGGTTTTATAGCTTTGTTAGCCAACTAAGATGCTAAAATAAATAAAAGAGGTTAAACTACCAAAATATATAATCCTATGAGTTAACACACTCATATGATTACTTAACTAATAGTAATATTATATACATTTACAAGGTTTAATTAAAGCCTCATGAAAATGATGGTTTAAACTAATGGATCAAAACAAGATGAAAAATAAAGGAAACTATTTTTGTACTATAAATGAAAAAAAATAAACAAATGAGTGAATAAGATTATAAATGATATAACGATAATGGACAAATAATTTAACATTTAAATGATGTAATCACTATTGATTCGCAAATCAACAAATCAAATAAAATATAAACTAACTAACGTGACGTTGATTAGCAGTACTGAGCTAGTTTCATCTTTATATGTTTGTATAAGCTCCACTTAACCTGTGTCAATTATAAATATATGACAAAAGAAATAACAATACTTATGAAACAAATCAAAGAAGTCTTTTATATTCCGGAACAAGCCTGTGATAACAAAGAGACAAATAGATTTTAT
This sequence comes from Picea engelmannii, assembly GCA_009831015.1. Taxonomy (NCBI): domain Eukaryota; kingdom Viridiplantae; phylum Streptophyta; class Pinopsida; order Pinales; family Pinaceae; genus Picea; species Picea engelmannii. The sequence continues at coordinate 335,591 of ML806083.1, forward strand.
CTCATGTGACTTTAAAGTGTCCAATAGCTTAAAGTGAAATAAACTCCAACTCTCAACAAATGGTATTACAAACTACCCAACATTATATGTAAACTCAAGATGCATAGATAAACGATTAGTCAGAGATATTAAAATAACCAAAATATAATGAACCACCTAAAGAAAAACATAACATGAAAAGTTATATGTAGAACAGTCTAAAGCTAGTTCAATACAAATAAAATTTCATGTCTAGAAATTATATGAGAAACAATAATAACATTTAACCATCTACAAAAAGATGAAAGCCAAAGAGTAAACTATATCCCATATAGTTTCAGAATAATGAGTCCATCATATGGTCCAAGAGGAATTGCACATACAAGTAACTCGCTGGTATTTAAAGATAACTTTTGGTTGTTCTGTATAACGTTGCTCCAACAACCTATCTGTTAAGATAAATATATAGTATAAGGTTGTACAACTATAATATTGTGACAGTGTCACGTTAAAAACCACTTTGACTAACAATTTAAATCTTATTTAAAATTCAGGAAGAACAACTTTTAAATTATGATCCTTAGTGAAGATATAATAGATTAATCGACAATAAGAAAAATCTCAATTGAACAATTATATCTTTACAAATATCAATTACATGAAAAAACTCAATATAGTACAAGGTTTGTATCAAAATAATACAATCACCAAGATCAAGATAATTGGAATAATAGACTCTTAAAGATTGAAAAAATTAATACATAAATGATAACAATTAACCATGTATTGATAAAACAAACTAAAGCTAATTTAAATCAATGCATAATTAATTAATCAAAGAATATAAAGATATTATAATGAAAACAAAACCATTTAAGTCATAGGAAAAAAACCATTAAGCAATCTTAAATTTCATATTCTTCTTCGAATGTACTCGTCCATTCTCCCAAAATTCCAACCATACATTACTCCATTTGAAAAGAAAAAAGTTTACAAAAGAAATATTATAGAAAAAAGAAAGGATAAAAATCCTCCTCTCAATTTCTTCCATCCCCATGGGCTCCGAACGTTCTCATATATTTATGCCATGAATGAAGAGTCTAAGTGTCTCTAATAATTTCCGCCACCTACAATTTGCCTCATAAAAAGACACAAATATCTCTCAAATCGTGCATTTTTTTGGGAAAAATCTCACAAGGAAGCTATATTGGTCCATTTTGTAGATGGGTTTTCAACCCTATCTTCAGATTCCTTACGATTTGGATGCAATCAGTCATGCAAAATCGTTTGTCTGTTCTTGAACGCATTTCTAAATCTTATCTCTTGTTGCTCATAAATTATTTGTAGCAATCCAATATTACTTTTGGATCAATTATATTGAACATATTTAGATAATAAAATCAATCCATGATCATATCCGTACCAAATAACTGATAATAGAAACCTGCGAAACAAAAAGAAACCAAATTAATAACCTAAAAATTGTGAATAAAACAAAATCTAGAACAATAAAATCAAAATGAATTTAAACTAACTATAAGTTTTAAAGAAATATTTTTTATATTCTCCTTTCAAATATGATATTAAAACTCTAGAATCTTCAAGTTAATGGAGATGAGAAAAATATTAATTTTGGGTTTTCACAAAATCAAACAAATGATACATAATTCTTTTTTAAGTTTTTATTTTTAAATGAGATGCAAACTCACAAAAGAATTTAATTAATTAAACCTACCAAATGATTTTATAAAAATGATTGCTAATGAGAAAAATACGAAAACATAATCATAATTTAAACGAAAGTAAAGAGTTGATAAAAAATAATGTTTTCGTTTAAATTAAGATTTCTATGTTCGTCTCTCCCTCATTCAAATTTGATCAAATGTGAACAAATGTCATAGAAAAGACGTGTCACAATACAATTTCTTTGTGTAAAATCATTGTTATTAATCCATGTGTTCAACCAATCCATTCTCATATCACATAAATTCAATAAGGAAGAGGTAGTAACAAACTCACAAATTATGAAACTCGTCCATCAACATCAAAACTCTATAGAAAGAAAAATGAAATGGCATTTGAATCTCACGAAATTCAAACCAAACAAAAGAAAATAATATAAACTCAAACCAACCTCGAAACAAAGAAAACCAATACCAATCCAATCAAGTCAAAGGGAAAAAAAACGAAGAATCCAAGTAAAATTTCGAGGGACCCTAGATTTTGATTAAAAATAAAGAAGGGGGTTGTTGGGGCCTAATAAATGCCAACTCACTGGGCGAAGAATTTATCTATGAAGTATTAAACATTCATCTCACAAAGAAAAGAATAAGACTTGAAAAAGGATTTAAGCTCCTTGAAATAAATTCACTTTGAGACCATATAGTATTAGGATAAGCTGAATGTTATAACTAGACAATATAATTTTCTTTGCAGGGAATTATAACCTGAAAGAATGTCTTAATCAAAGATTCACAATGTTTATAAAAGGACTTCAATACTGTTGATAGAGCCACTGCTACCAGCAGGTGTCCATAGCCACGACATGGATGTCATTTAACCCACTCAAATGATTTAATCTCATCCAATAGTTGTATGCACATGATGTATACTTCCATAAAAGTTAATTTAAAATCATATAACTACTACCTCTCAACCCAACATTGCTTCGCTGCCAGTAGGCATGTTGTGTAACCCTACGAAGTTGTCTTGGTATCATGTGTGCACTTACCTGCTTCTAACAAGCCTATCCAGTACCTCGACGTGTTTACATACCCTTCCCACACTTAAGTTCTTTCAACCCTCTTATGCCACTTTTAAATAATAATACAATTATACATTTATTGATGAAAAAGAGAGCGAGGTGATACTCAAGGTTAATTGCAATACATGTGAATAGTTGATCATGTTATTTAATTGCTTTCAAAATTGGAAGTTTTATCATGGTTTAGAGATTTTAGATTTCATTTAAGAAATCATTTAGAGAATGGGGAAGCACTTAAAAGTGATTCCTTAAGAAATGCACGATGTAAAATTTTTAAAGATCATTGTAATTCTCAAATATTTAAACCACATCTCTGGTGTAATACTCTGGCAAAGACAATTTCAGGACAAAACGAAAGTGACAATTGACTTAAGAAATCAATTGTCTGAGCTATATCTTAATATCATGACCTCTTTGAACTATTTCAAATTACTTGAAAAACAAAAGTATTGAAATGAATTCTTCCTTCTGACGATTTCTCTTAGATCAATAATATAATGGTTCAAGAAGACAGACAAGAAAAAAAAAATTCAATCAAAGCAATCAAAGAAAGCAAAAGAAAAAACAAAACAAACCAAATCATATTTTATTAATGGAATTCAAAATCGAAAGTGCATAAAAAAAAAAAAATCGAAATAGAAAAAGCACACGTTCAGAAACAATTTTGGCCAAAGATAAACTCGAGCTGTGGGATCTACTAGCATCTCGTTGTAAAATAAAGGAAGAACTAAATCATATAAAATCTCATGTGCGAGCAAGTTCTTTTCTTAAGATAGTGATGCATAATATGTTACTTTGACCAAGCATTATTATTAAAAATAAAAGATACTAAAAGAAAATAGAAAAATCCTTATTACTATGAGTGCAATCCTACTCATGGCATCTTGGTTCAGGGTTGAATTTGGGTGAATTGATAGTTCAAATTTACTTATCTCTTTACTTTCCATTTTAAAAATTTCCATGATGATAAAGTATTTTTGAAAAAAAATATTCAACTAAAAGCAGAGAGAAAATGATTAAAGTGGACTTTCCTGACAACATTCATATTATGGTTCTCTTGGTGTACCCACTTGTGTTCCTAACTGCATTATTAAAAAAAGAAACATTGAGAAATAAAAACAAAGGAAACCTACTCCTAAACCTACTCTAACTACTAAACAAATCAAAATACTAAGTGAAGTCATGCTTACAATGTAGCCATTAGAGTAACTCCAATCATGTAATGAAAATGAAATCGAATATTAGAAACAAGAATGGCACTATATCAAAATATGACAAAAATACATCATACTTACCTTTATCATCATCATTTAAAAACAAAGCAAGCATGACCTTACCATTCCGTTGAACATTATTTTAGTATGAATCCTCTAGCCATTATGTAATTTTATCATTATATGGGTCACAAAAACATGAAAAAATGAGATTGTCAAGCTTGTGAGAGTTACGGGGACCTGACATAACCATCTACCTAGACCGAAGTGCCCCATCCTCTTAATAATTTTCCTTTTGTTCCATATTTTCTCCATCTGAAGGATATAAATTAAGTTTTTCAAAGTTACCTCCTTGATCTGTAAATAAGGTGAAGATAGTCTTACCATTCCCTGAAAAATTTTTAAGATATGAATACTCCAACCAATCTTTTGTCAATATTATGGTATCTTCGGAAGGTATGAACCTTTATTGTGACCCATGACGAGATTAGAATACTCTGGAACGAAGCAAAGAAGTGAAGGAAACCCTCGACAAGTTGTCGGCTGTAGAAATATATTTAATATGAATTTATTAGTACCCAAGAGGAGAAGTCGGCCCTAGTAAGCCTGCCCAAACAACTAAAAATACAGGGCACCATTTCTCATTTTCACATCTCAGCAGTTGAAGAGAGAGCTAGATCTGCACAGGTGCAGTGGCAATTTTCTGCGCAAGTCTCTCGGAAAGTGTGCACCAGCTTCTGGGAGGGAATATCTGATCAGCTTGGTTTCTATTATTGCTTGGTGCATTGGCCTCTCTTAGATATTGAATTGCTACCAGGATTCTCTTCTCTGTCAAGGTCAAGGTGCTCGGAGGGTGGTTTCAGCCTATGGTTGGGTGATGAGGGTATCATCAATGGTAAAATGATCACAATCTTCTATATTCTAACAGGTAATGGGCCCACACCTCCTTCATTCATCCTAAAACGCTAGAAGGAAACATAGCCACTAGGACATTGAGCTCACTGAGGAACTTCCAATAGGGTTACTAGTAGGAGCAACTTCGAAAATGCCACAGCTAGGGTTACTAGCAGAAGCAGTTACATAAACCCTAAATCTCTGATTCGACACGTTGTGATGGAGCATTTCGCTCAAGAAGAATATATTTAGATGCACCCTAACCCAAAACACCTCTTGGCTCTCTCAGAAGACATAAATGACGAAGTTGAATTTTTGGATCAAGGCATGACCAGTTACGAGTCAACCGAAGACATGTGTGAAACAATCAACCTTTTACACTACTCAACACTTACTGGAACGATTGAATATGACATGTGGATAATATATAGTGGAGCTTCTAGGCATATGACGGGAGATCAAGCCAGAGTCTCAAATCTAAATGAGAAGAAGACATCGTACAAAGTGGAGCTTGGAGACAAAAGCACTTACCCCGTCGAAGGATTTGGACAAGCCTCCATCAAGTTGGAATCAGGTAATCATGTTCACTTAAGAAATGTTTTATATGTACTTGGTTTAGAAAAGAATCTTGTATCGAAACAGAATAGCCTTTGTGGATGGAAAGGTGTTATCATGGCATAATAACTCAAGCATAGAGAATGCTAGGGTTATTGGAAGTCGTAAAGAAAATCTATATAGACTACTAGAACAAAATGAAAAAGATCTTGTACATGAAGAAGTCAACCCTAATGAGCTTTGGAATAGAAGGTACGGTCATATCAATTATCGAGAATTACCTTTTCTCATAAAAATGATTGAAGGAATACCATAATTGAAATCTACACATGGAGGAATCTGCAAGGGATGTGCCCTTGGGAAGAATATCAAGAAACCATTCCCAAGCAACAACAACCAATCTAAGGAGATCCTAGATCTAATACACTCACATGTTTGCGGTCCAATTCCAGTCAGATCTTTAGGAGGATATCTTTAGTATGTAATTTTCATTGATGGCTATTCAAGAAAGATGTGGCTATACCTACTAAGGACAAAAGACGAAGTATTCAACAAGTTCCATGAATTCAAGGCAGAAATAGAAAACCTCATGAACAAGAAGATCAATACATTAAGAACAGATAATGGAGGAGAATACACCTTGAAGGAGTTCGTTGCATTATGAAAATCGGCAGGGATTAGGAGGGAGTTGATTGTTCCTCATAATCCTCAACAAAATGGTGTAGCAGAAAGAAACAACGGATCTATCGAAGAAACCGTAAAAGCCTTATTGAATGATCAAGGTATATCCATGTTCTTATGGGGAGAAGCAACAATGACGACAATATATGTGCAGAACAAAAGTCCTCATCGTATATTGAAGGACATGACACTAGAGGAAGCCTTCTCAGGTACGAAACATAATGTGGAAAACCTAAGAATATTTGGATGTCCAGTTTACTCTCATATTCCCAAGGAAAAAAGGAATAAACTAGAACCCTCAGGAAAGAAGGGAAAATTCGTGGGATACAGTGATTCATCCAAGGCCTATAGAATATATATTCCAGAACAACACAAGATCAAAGTTAGCAGAGACGTAACGTTCAATGAAATGATGGCCTTCAGGAAATCCATCGAAGAAATTACAGAAGAATAAGAGCTTGAAGAACCTAATGAAGAAAACATAGAAAATGAAAATGACGAAAAGGATCAACCTGATCATCCTATGGATCCATGTGAAAACAATGATTCAGATATCGTACCGAAGACCAAGAAATGACCAGCTTGTCTTGAAGCTACATTACAAGATGCAGAAGGACTCAAGGTTCCAAAAGGAACATCCAGGAAGAGTAAAAGACCGAAACGATTCTCAAGTTATGCAACATACATGACAAAGCTTCTAGATGAATAACCTACCACATTTGAAGAAGTAGTTCAAAAGGGACAATGGAAAGAAGATATGACAGAAGAGAATCAATCCATTATGAAAAATGAGGTATGCAAAATTGTACCAATACCTAAGGAAAAATCCGTGGTAACCTAAAAATGGGTATACAAGATCAAACATGCAATAGATGAAAGCATGGATAAATACAAGGCAAGATTCTTGGCCAGAGGGTTCTCCCAAAAGGAGGGAGAAGATTATGATGAAACATTTGCTCTAGTGGCTAGGTATACCTCCATCAGAGCTATCATATCTCTTGCCGCTTCCATGGGATGGAATCTACATCAGATGGATGTAAAGACATATTTTCTGAATGGAGCAATTGAAGAAGAAGTATATATTGAAAAACCTCAATGGTTTGAGGTACATTCTAGAGACACCCACATTTGCATATTGAATAAATCTCTATATGGACTCAAGCAAGCTCCAAGGGCTTGGTATGCTAGAATGGACAACTATCTAAGAAGACTTGGTTTCTCCTAGAGTCATTCAGATCCAAACCTTTAGTACAAAGTTTTGGATAATGCACCTGTGATTCTACTATTATATGTTGACTATCTATTCATAACAGATGAGGAATCTCTCATTATCCAATGCAAGAAGGAATTAGCTTCTGAATTTGATATGAAAGATCTAGGTCTCATGCATTATTACTTGGGACTAGAAGTATGGCAGAAACATGGTGAAGTATTCCTTGGACAAGGAAAGTACGCAATAAATATCCTTCAAAAGTTTGGAATGATGGACTGTAAGTCCATGGACATTCCTATGAATGCGGATATAAGAAAAGTGAAAGTCTCAGATTTCGATCCAGTAGATCCATCTCTATATAGACAACTAATTGAATCATTAATGTATTTGGTAAATACTCGACCAAATATTTGCTTTGCTGTAAATACATTAAGTTAGTTCCAGGTGGAACCTAAACAAGAAAATTGGATAGCTGCAAAGCATGTCCTAAGATATATTCTTGGAACAATAAACTATGGCTTGAGATATACCGCATCCAATGATATCCAACTTCATGGATTCATAGACTTTGATTGCGCAGGAAGTGCAGAAGACAAAAAGAGTACTTCAGGTATGTGTTTCAGCTTGGGCTCCGCTTTGATATCTTAGGGCAGCAGGAAACATAAGTCTTTCGCACTCAGCACAATATAAGAAGAGTATATGGCAACATGTGAAGCATGCGCAGAAGCAGTATGGCTAAGGAAGTTAATCTTCGATTTATTTGATCAAATTCCATAATCGAACATAATATATTGTGATAATCAGAGTTGTATAAGATTATCAAAACATCCAGTGTCTCATGAAATGTCGAAGCACATTGATATCAAGTATTATTTTATTCGAGATAAAGTCCATGAAGGAGAGGTAAATCTCGAGTATATCCCCATTGATGAGTATACAACATACATCCTGACGAAACCTCTATCCAGAATAAAGTTTCATATTTCCGAGAGAAGATGGGGATCATGGAGATAACTCCCTTCGCTGAAAGGGAAGACTCTCTAGGTTAGGAGGGAGCACTGAAGATATTATTCAAGAATTTATAATTATTTGAAAAATAGTCCAGATTGGACAGATTCTTTCCTGTTCGGAAAGTGGATTGAGATTTCTGATGGGAACTGACTTCCTATTATGGTTAACATGGGAAGTAGTCTGATTGTTGATGTATCATAGACAGTGACTTCCTATTGTGGTTAACATGGGGAGTGGTCTAGGGCAGTCTCTCTTCTTGAGGGTTACTCAAGAATACTAGCCCGCCTTGCCGGACAATGATTTATCATTGTGGTTAACATGAGGAATGGTCTGTTTTGGAGGTTGATATAGGATAGTATTTTCCTCTTGTGGTTAACAGAGGAAATGGTCTGGGCAGTCATTCCTTAGGGTTATATGTTCTCTCGAAGGTGCACTTTGACTAGTGTAGGAGGAATGGCCCAGGGTGGGGAATGGTCCAGTCTCAACAATCAGGGACAAACATTTCTTAGGGTTTTACATTCTCTCTAGGGTGAACTTTGATTAGTGTAGGAAGAATGGGCTAGGGTGGGGAATGGTCCAGACTCAGGCATTTATTAGGGTTTATACATTCTCTCTAGGGTGCACTTTGATTAGTGTAGGAAGAATTGCCCAGGGTGAGGAATGGTCCAGGCTCAGAAATTAGAATCAATCATTCTTCCTTGTTTGAGAAGAATAAGGCAGATAGCCCATTGTTGATGTTCTATACTGAGGTAAGATATTCTTTTAGATCTCACAGATGCGAGTGAAAGATTGGCCCAGATGATTCAGTTTATTCTTAACAATATTTTATGTGCAAGTTGTCATTAGATGATTGTTATGGAGACTGCGTGTCTCCAAATAGTAGAGATATACTACTGTCGTGGATATGTTCCACTAGTTTTGACTATGTGTCACATAGTTGTGTACTACCGTGAATAGACACAGTTCTCTTCTATCAATTGATATTGTACCAGTTGTCATAGGAGATTATCCAGTTGGAGAATAATGATGATGCTCATGATACTACCAATTGAATGGCCTATTTGTGCTCAAGACCATACCTCCCTATCTAGGAAGGAGTGTTAATATTATCGTATCTTCGGGAGGTATGAACCTCTATTGTGACCTATGACGAGATTAGAATACTCCAGAAGGAAGCAATGAAGTGAAGGAAACCCTAGACAAGTTGTCGATTGTAGAAATATATTTAATATGAATTTATTAGTACCCAGGAGGAGAAGTCGACCCCAGTATTTAATATGAATTTATTAGTACCGAGGAGTTGAAGTTAGCCTCAGTAATACTGCCCAGACTACTATAAATACAGGGCACTAGTTCTCATTATTCACATCTCAACAGTTGAGAGAGAGCTAGATCTGTGCAGGTGCAGTGGCAGTTTTGTGCGCAAGTCTCTCGGAAAGTGTGCGCCACCTTCTTGGAGGGAATATCTGATCAACTTGGTTTCTATTCTTTCTTGGTGCATTAGCCTCTCTTGTCTATTGGATTGCTAACAGGATTCTCTTCTCTGTCAATGTCAAGGTGCTCGGAGGGTGGCTTCGGCCTATGGTTGGGTGACAAGGGTATTGTCATTGGTAAAACGAGCACAATCTTCTATATTCTAACATCTTTAATCTTATCATAATACATGCAATTACTAACATGATATTGTTCGAAAGAATTCACATATCATAAATATTCTTTATGAGAATAAAGTATTATATTATCATGGAAATAATCTTGTAAAAGGGTTTATCGTGATTTTCGATCAGAAAAGAAGTGTCCCATTCTCTTGAAACTTTCCATTGAGCTCGAATACTTTAAGATTAACTATTTTAGGTGAACTAAATAGAAAAAAAAAAAAAAATTGAATAATCATCATTGATAATAGTATTTGGTTCGTTATACTTTTCAACCTCAAATAATCGATCATGGAAAAATTTAGAGCCTTCTTTAAACACAAATTGAGATGAATCAATGGAAGATGCAATTTGAGACTCCTTCAAATCATTTCTTGATTTACCCATGGATAATTGATGAGAATAAAAATTAATATGTTCATGGGCGGAATTAATTTCTTCTTTATCTTTTATTCAGTAATCTCTATTAATTTGTACCTGATTATATAGTGCATAATTCATTTGCAAGTGATCTAGAACACATGGTTGCATAACATGATGATAAAAAATATCATGGTACAAGGAATAATATGTAGAAGAGTTGAGGAGATGAAATTCATCTCTTGAAATGATCAAAATATATGTTTCGAATTGTGATTTTGTTCCTTGTCCTTGTATAAACTGATCAACTTCTGTTGTATGCTCCTTTAAAGAGTACGAGACAGTTTCTAAGAGACAATTTGGTTCATCACAAAAGGGTGAATGTGAGAGAAAATTACCATAATTAGATGATTCATTACTAGTTTGACCAATGTTTTCATCTCCCACTAATTGATCTTGAACTTGTTCACATGAGTGAGGGGAAGTTTTATTGACAACAAGATTACCAAATTCTCATTCCATCTCTTCTACGTAAGAAACAATTATAATATCTTGGAGAGTTTGACCACGATCTCCTTTTTAATTCAATGTTCCTTCCTCAATAGAAAAGGACATTGTTGGCAAAGAAATATCAGAAGCAATAATTGTATCTTGTAAAATGTTGATCTGCCAAAATGAAAGAAGTCGAGAAAAAATGTGGTTTTTTAATGACTTCAAGATCGTCATGAACTTTTAAACCATATTCACATTGAGTATTAGTGCTCAATTCAAATTGGTTAACAATTAATTCATCTTTCTTGTCTGAGAGAGAAACAAGATATTGAAACCATTCATCAATAATAGGCATTTATTTCAAAGGTAATATAGTACAAACATGTATGAACCTAATTGAAAAATCATTCAATGATTCATCAATTTTTTTCCTTAAGAAACTTAATTCTTCACTTAATTCATCATAATCATAATTGTTAAAATCTGATAAAAACTCAATTACAAACTCAGACAAAGAATGAATCGAATTAGCCGAAATAGATTCGAACCAATATTTAACCTGACCTTGGAAAGTGAGAGCGAACAATCTATATATAAGATTGAGATCAATGATCTTATTCTTTAAGCACTTATAATTTTTTTTTAGAAATATGGTCTACTGTAGATGTGTTCCCTTCACCATCAAAGGTGAGTTTTGAAAATAGATCAGTTGTCTTGTTGGGAATAACTGGTAATGAGACATTGAAATCATGTTCCAACATAGTGATTTTGGAAGGAGCCATGAAAAACTAAGAAATTGAAGAAATTGACTCAAAATAGTTAGTTTGTCATCTAACCTGCCTTCTAGTGCATTATAATATGACACAAAAGAAAATTTAGAAATATGGAATTATGACACGATGAGGGGTAAAAAATTTAATCATTAAATTTACCTCGGCCCTCCTCCTAGAGTCATTTGTTGACGAGCATTTATGACACACCATCAACGAGAAGGGAAGATATGGTTCGGGGTTGTCTATTTAACCCAAACCATTTGGAATGATCTACCGTGACGAGTTTTATGGCTCTGTTAGCCAACTAAGGTGCTAAAATAAATAAAAGAGTTAAAACTACCTAAATATATAATCTTATGAGTTAACACACTCACACAATTACATAACTAATAATAATATTATATACAGTTACAAGGTTTAACTAAAGCCTCGTGAAAATGATAGTTTAAACTAATGGATCAAGATGAAAAATAAAGGAAACTTTTTTTGTACTATAAATGACAAAATAATAAACAAATGAGTGAATAAGATTATAAATGATATAACAATAATGGACAAATCATTTAATGTTTAAATGATGTAATCATTATTCATTCGCAAATCAACAAATCAAATAAAATATAAACTAACTAACCCGACGTTGATCAACAGTACTAAGCTAGATTTGTCTTTATGTGTTTGTATAAGCTCCATTTAACCTGTGTCATGTATAAATCTATGACAAAAGAAAGAACGATACTTCATGAAACAAATCAAAGAAGTATTTTGTATTTCAGAAAAAGTCTATGATAACATAAAGATAAATAGATTTTATCTCTTGTGACTTTAAAGTGTCCAATAGGTGAAAGCGAAATAAACTCCAACTCTCAGAAAATGGTATTACCAACTACCTAACATTAGATGTAAACTCAAGATGCATAGATAGACGATTACTCAAAGATATTAAAATAACCAAAATATAATGAACCATGTAAAGGAAAACATAACATGAAAAGTTATATGGAGAACAATCTAAAGCTAGTTCAATACAAATAAAATTTCATGTCCATAAATTATATGAGAAACAATAATATCATTGCACATTATACAAAAGGAAGAAAGACAAAGAGTAAATTGTATCCCATATAGTTTGAGGATAATGAGTCCATCATATGCTCCAAGAGGAATTGCGTAGACTCATCAGGAGAACTTTTGGTTGTCCTCTATAATGTTGCTTCAACAACATTTTTGTTAAGAGAAATCGATAATAGAATATTGTATAATTCTAAGATTGCGATAGTGTGAGGATAAAAATCACTTTGACTCGGAATTTAAATCTTATTTAAAATGCAAAAAAAAAAATTTCAAATAATGATCCTTAGTGAAGATATAATAGATTAATCGACAATAAGAAAAATCTCACTTGAACAATTATATCTTTTCAAATCTCAATTACATGAAAAAACTCAATATAATACAAGATTTGTATCAAAATAATACAATCACCAATATCAAGGTAATTTGAATAATAGACTCTTAAAGATTGAAAAAGTTAATACATAAATGATAACAATTAACCATGTATTGATAAAATAGACTAAAGCTAGTTTAAATCAATGCACAATCAATTCCTTAAAGAATATGAAGATATGATAATGAAAACAAAACCATTTTACTCACAGAACAAAAGTAATTAAGCAATATGGAATTTCATATTCTTCTTCGAAAGTACGTGTCCATTCTCCTAAAATTCCAACCATTCGTTACTCCATTTGAAAAGAAAAAAGTTTACAAAAGAAATAATATACAAAAAAAATGATAAAACTCATCCTCTCAATTTCTTCCATCCCAATGGGCTCTCAACTTTCTCATATATTTATGCCATGAATGAATAGTCTAAACGTCACTAATAATTTTTGCCACCGGAAATTTGTCGCGTAAAGAGACAAAAATATCTCTCAAATCGTGCATTTCTTTGGGAAAAATCTTCGATTGGTCCATTCTGCAGATGGGTTTTCAACGGTGTCTTCAGATTCCTTATGGTTTGGATGCAATTAGTCCCCCAAAATCATTTGTCTGTATTTTCAAATCTTATATGTTGTTGCTCATAAATTATTTCCAACAATCCAATATTAGTTTTGGATCAATTATCTTGAACGTATTTAGATAACAAAATCAAGCCATGATAATAGATACCTGTGAAACAAAAAGAAACCAAATTAATAACCTAAAAACAAAATCTATAACAAAAAAATTAAAATGAATTTAAACTAACTATAAGTTCTAAGCAAATATTGTTTATATTTTCCTTTCAAATATGATATTAAAATTCAATAATCTTCAAGTTAATGGAGATGAGAAAAATATTAATTTTGAGTTTTCACAAAATCAAACAAATGATAGATAATTATTTTTTTTATTTTTTATTTTTATTTTGAAATAAGATGCAAAGTGACAAAATAATTTAATCAATTAAACCTACCAAATGATTTTGTGAAAATGATTGCTAATGAGAAAAAAAAGAAAACATAATCATAATTTAAACGAAAGTAAACAATTGATAAAAAATAATGTTTTCGTTTAAATTAAGATTTCTATGTTCATCTCTCCCTCATTCAAATTTGACAAATGTGAAGAAATGTCATAGAAAATATGTGTCGAAATAAAAAAATTAGTGTAAAATCATTGTTATTAATCCATGTCTTCAACCTAGACATTATCATAGAAGATAAATTCAATAAGGAAGAGGTAATAACAAACTCCCAAATTATGAAGCTCGTCCATCAACACAAAACTTTGTAGAAATAAAAATGAAATGGCATTTGAATTTCCTGAAATTCAAACTAAACAAAAGAAAAGAATATAAAATCAAACCAACCTAAAAAAACAAAACAAACCAATACCAATCCAATCAAGTCAAAGGGGAAAAAAACGAAAAATCCAAATAAGATTTCGAGGCACCCTAAATTTTGACCAATCCAATCAAGTCAAAGGGGAAAAAAACGAAAAATCCAAGTAAGATTTCCAGGCACCCTAAATTTTGATTAAAAATAAAGAAGGGTGTTTTTGGGGTCCAACATGATGTATGTGAAAAGACTATGAAGCCAAGCGTCAATAGTCAATTCATTCATTTGGAAGAGAAATTATGTAATTGGAAGCTCATATTGAGCTACATATGTGTTGGAGCTGAGCATTCTTGTAGATGGAGAATGAGCATTCTTGTAGATGGAGAAGTTCATGGAGAGCCAACACTAAATCTTGAATTAGAGTTGTGACATTGGAAGAAGAATTCATTGTCGACGACGTGATGACATAATTTTTATTCACCATAGATATGGCTCAGTATGTTGTCTTGAAATTCACTTGGACCCTCAACACACTAATAGGAACTTGACAGCCTTAAGAGGAGGTGATTGAATCTCTCCGGAAAGGACACGCTCAAATCCCTACGGAGGAGGCATTGGAAGTCCTTAGAGGGACATTGAACTCAGATAAAAAAAAATAATGGTGGATGGCCTCTCTTCTGAATCGAGTGAATGACCATAAGTTTTCATGGATCGAGACTTTGATATCAATTGATACACAATTCAACATGTAAAAACTAAAATTCTATACAAACATAGACTAGTGAATAGAAACGAAGAACGTTGCCTAGTAGAAGACACTGAGAGAAATTGAGAGAACACACTCAGACAAATTGAGAGAACGTTGTGAGTAATAGGAAAATGACCATTTCTATACAAACATAGACTAGTGAATAGAAACGAAGAACGCTGCCTAGTAGAAGACACTAAGAGAAATTGAGAGAACGTTGTGAGTAATAGGAAAATGACCATCCTTCTATTCATTAAAAGAGGGTTCCCCTTCATTAGTCCGAGATACTTTTCCTTACCAACGACAAGGAAGTTGTTGTTTTATTTCTAGAGCGCTCTGCACAATTAGAATTGCAAGAGTTGTTTACAATTTTATGGACTGAAAAAAACTGACATATAACATAAATTAAGGAATTCCTTGGTTAACTGAACTCACTAGGGTTGTTTATTAAATAACTAAGTGACAACTATTCTTTATTGATCAGCATGGTTCTGACTAGGTTGGAGATGGTAGTTTAGAATATTAAATACTGAATAATTGCTATGCGACCTCATGTTGCCAGGCAAAGGAAGGTGTGCAAAGAGATATGGCTGGGAACGGATTCAAATTTTAAATTATCAATATAACTAGAGATATGAAGTGAAGAACTAGTATAGAAGTAATCTCCTAATTTGTAAAGAATGGTTCTATTTATTTTTATGACAAATCAAATCCATCCTATGTTTCCTTAAATGCTTGGTTTTCTCTAATTTTGACCAATTAAATTCATTATATATATTTTTTTAAATGCTTGCTCATGTTACACTCTAGTGATTGAATATTGACTATCACTAAATTGGCTCACAACCCATGATGTAACCTTCACCACAAGTTATCTTTGCAACATTTCTTTACTCTATCCATATTTGATCTCACTTTCGTCACTGTCACTGTCTTGACTCCCGATTTGTGACAAGGAAGTATTGATTATCAATAAATTGGATCACGATACAATCCATTATTAGATGTTACCTTGACCACAAGTTATCTTTGCAACATATTTTTACCCTATCCATATTTCATCTGCCTTTCGTCGTCCCGATCCCGATTTGTAACAAGGAAATATTTGAGTAATATTGACCATCTTAATAAAGAGCCCACGTGTACAATGAGAAAGAACATGTATACATAGGGAGGTTAGTATATTTATAATTAAAATATGATATCTACTTGTTATTATGTTAAGCATCGGTTATTTAATTGACTTGGTTTTTTTAATAGTTGTCATGGGATAAAACCAATCGTAACCCTTTTCCAATATGGCTTCCACCCCCTCCCTTTACATATAATAATGGTTTTTGTGAACGAAGTCACTTTATAGAGGTAAAATGTTATAGAGGTACATTACTCGGAGTAGTACATCCCCAAGGATGCCCATTATGGCATAGTAAACTTTGTCCCACCATTTCCAACGTTTGGAATGCGTTCAAAACATATTTGCAAAACCTCTGTACATCCCCAAGGATGCCCATTATGGCATAGTAAACTTTGTCCCACCATTTCCTCCCTTTGGAATGCGTTCAAAACATATTTGCAAAACCTCTATTTTGAGGCTCAAATTGTGATATGTGAATTGTCTTATGTGATGGGATTGAAGCTATGTGATTTGAGATATAATAATTTCATATTGTAAAAATGTGAAAAGCATTGTAAATAAATGTGGAGTTGAAGGTCAAAAATTGTGGTAGATTAAGTTTTCAATGTAGTGTATATATTTTATATGATATTCTTATGAATAAGTAAAAAACATGTATGAAAAAAAATACATAATAATATAAATCTATCAAAATGATTACTTGTATGAGAAACAAAATCATTAGGATACCACAAGAGAGGAAGAATAAAGGTAGTGGTTCAATGGTCTTTTCTCATATCTATAATTCAGTTGAGTCAATCAAATTTAAAAACATTGGTGTTGTTAAATTAAACTTGTTTTCAAGTGTTCCATTTTTAATGGTCTCTTGATGTTTTTAGACTAAAATTATTTTCAAGTGCTCCATTTTTAGTGGCCTCTTGACAATATTTTGAGCATATATAGTGGAGCATATATAGTGTCCGAGCAAATTTTATCGAAAGAGAAGGGAAAATAAAATGTTTGGCTTAAATGCCATGATTGTAAAGAAACATTTCTAATGCCATGATTATAAATAATCATTTCTAGAGAAGAGTATTTGCAATTCAAATGAGACAATACTATCAAATAGTTCCAATAGCGAGTCAATTAATTTTATCAATCCAATATTATAATGGTTAATATGATTGCATGCACTCCAACAATTGAAACATAACACAATTAAGAAGAAAAATTAAGATTGTCAACCCAAAAACCAAAACAAACACCTCATATCAAATAAATAAATATACAAGGGCATATTAACAATGGAACTACACAACACCATGGGAGAAAAGATATGGTGGTGTTGGCTCAAAAATCCAAGTGATCTTTGGGAAAATCTTGTTCAAAATTCCAAGTGATCTTTGGGAAAAACTGTGGAAACACAAATAATCCCCGCACACACCTCAGGGTCAACTTATATGGTTATAGGAAAAAACCCACGGCTCCAATATTTGGAATGCGGCCTGGAAAAATCGTCGAAGGAACATGCCTTTGGGAAAATTCCCATTGGCTAGAGTGCACTATTCTGGACGAACTCATGGTAGCAACTTCGAGCCCTACAAACTGAACACAACCTAATATCTTATGAAAATCACATCGAAGATGTAACCTCCCTCAAGGTGGCAGAACTATGGTCAAACACCTCCAACAATCCTCCTTGGTGCAGCTAGAAAACGACTTCCCATGATCTCCGCATGGCAACAGATTATGTCTTGCAAGATTGGAAACAAATGAAAAATCAAAGGAGAATGTGTATAAGAACAGACCCAAACATTCTTAGATGGGGTCATACCCCACATGGGAACTTCACACTCAAAGAAGGCTACATTCTACAGGAAAAATTCCAAAACATTCAAAAATAACACATAAGTGCAATAATATGGAAATCAAGATTCTAGGCAAAAATCTCCACTTTTCTATGGATTCTAGTTCAGAGAAAAATCCTAACTTGGGACAATATGAGGAAACAGGGATTCATAGGCCCCTCAATGTGCCACCTTTGCCACCAAAAGGAAGAAACCATGTAGAACCTCCTAAATAACTACCCATTCAATGAGAAAATATGGAATCAGGCCACCCATATCATGAGAAGAATAAGAAGAGAGAAAAATAGCATCATCAACACAATGAGGGGGGGTCGAGTTCCTACAAAATTCCTATCCTCAACAGAATATGGCAACTCCTATGAGGCTTTAATGTCTCGAAATTGTTGAAAGAGAGAAATAGGTGTATCTTTCACTCTGAGGCCTCCCATCCCCCTCACCTATGGACCACCATGCTTTTGCATCTTTAGGAAACCCTCCAATTACACACTTGGACCCAAGAATATTTTCCCATCGATCCAAGCAAACTCTCTGTACTAAATTCCTAGGGCTTCTGTTTGACCCTCTCCTCCATCCCCCTGCAGTCTTCCCCAAAAGAAATGGCCTCTAGCCCCATGGCTTGCCCCCTATCTAGATTTCACAAATTCAATTTCTATGTTTCCTCTAAGGGAAATCGAGGAAACTTAGGATATGGATGAGTCATAAGGAACAACACAAGCGAAATTCAATTTCTCATAGTAGAAAATCTGGGGTATGACACAGACAATTCAACGAAAATACGGGGTGTCATCAAAGGAATCCAAATGAATCTTGACCACAATATCACTCACCAAATCATAGAAGGATTCTCCAAATTTGTCATTGAGCTAGCCCTAAAAATCATAAATGGAAAAAACCTAGAAAAATCACCCTGAGCTGGCGTCTCCTAGGTCCCCTAAATAGTTTAAAATCACTTCTCATGCCCTCTCTAAGGATCATTACGTCTCACATAAGGAGAAGTGCAAACAAAGTGGTGGACATATTAGCCAATGCAGGTGTTGACTCTACTTAGCATGCCATTTTCATCGACACAAGGCAGTCCTTGAATTCACCACTATGGCTCTAATGCATGGAGCTAGCCTAGGAGGACTTCCCTCCCCCAGATGGAGTTCCACCTTGTTAGTGTCAGAATACAGATGGAATGGGGTGGTCAGGGGATTTATTAACCCCGACCACCAGTCGTCCATTCATTACTACAGAATGACCTGCACCCCATATGTTAGCCTATGGCTTACCTTTACCAATCACTAATTCTAAAATGTCACCTATATTTGTATTATTCATTTAGGATATTAGTAATAAATCCTCAAGTGATGACTAATGAGTTAGTTAAGATTGCCTAACCTAGTCATCATGCATGATTTTAGGATCTAGAGAAAATCTCTCTATGAGGTGGAATCACCCATTGTACTATAAATATGTAACATTGGAGTGAATAATTGTAGTGTTGGCTAATATGCCTTTTCCACCATGCTGTTGTTCTTGTTTTTGTTTTATCAATTGTTGTTGTTCTTGTTTATGATTTATCATTTGGTATCAGAGCCATGGTGAAGACATGATGAAAATATCAGAGATGGTTCATTTCCGTGTGTATCATTGAGAGTAGAATAATTTCTTGTATGGGTTCCCATGTAATTTCTATGCGAATGTGAGTGTTTCTGTGTGAAGGAGAATTGCCTTATGAATAAAGTACCATTGCGTAGGAGAACTAATGAGGGTATCACTGCCCATTGTCACTTATGTTGGTGTTGAAGGTGTCGTCTATGGTGAATAACACACAAAGAAGGATCTGAGAATGCTGGCAATCGGTTCGCAAAGAAGGAAGGGCCGAGCGTATCTGTGTGAGTACGAAATGGATATAAGGTACGTTGGAAAGATCATAATTGTGGTGTTGTATTAACGTAGATCTGGATTTCTGGAGAAGCTCACAGATTTGGCAGTGTTTCATTAGCCAACACTATAGAAGAAATTAAAATCGTTGCAGCAATGGACACATCAAAATCATTGCAGCAATGGACACATCAAGCACCTAATATTCAAGGACTCAAACGTCATCAAAGTAGTCAACTTTGAAGATCAACTATAGTTATTTTGTAAGTATCCAATCAAATCAAGTTGAATTTCTTTGTAATTGGGTGCATTCTTGGTTGAGCCCAACACGCAAGATTCATTGTCATTTTGAGTCATAATTGACAAGGTTGAGTGTTAAAACTCAAATCATTGTAAACATCACACTTTCGATGCATTTTCAGTGGTAACCGACATCCTCAAATTCTTGGAAGCAAGTTCAAGAAAACAAATTCAAACGAGCATGAAGTTCAAGCGAGTGGTTCAAGTGAGCGAGTTGTAGATAATTCTTCTTCTGTCGAGTCAAAATTGTAATAAGGATCTACCTGCACAAGGAGACCCCATTTAGTGTTTTTGAAATGGCTCGAAGTATCGAATTATTAGAGTTACTGAACACTCTAATAAACACCATTGAAGAGAACACAGTGACATTGAACAAACCAACTCTTCAATCAGTTCTAACTTGTTTGCAAGTGACACAAGCTAAAGTTAGACTTCTTCAATATCTATCTTAGCTATTGAATGATGAGTTGATAGATCTAAAAAATCAGCAGCCAGTGAAGTGTTCTGAACTAGTTTTTGTTCAGCACAATCCTCTCTGTGATGATGATGATGATGATGTTTTTGATCAACAGTGAGTGAAGGAACAACATAGTGATACAACTTCAAAATTAGTTTCAGACAAAGTTGAATCTATTCATGAACCTACATTTCAATAGTTTTCTTGTGATTTCAGTGAAGAAAACCTTTAAATGATGAATCAACATGCAGTAAATCCACTTCCATGGATTTCAAAGCAACAAGTTAATTATACTCTTTCCAAGCCCATCATCAAACCTTGGGAAGAAATCATTTACAACAAGAATAGAACAGGACTTGGATATGACAAGGAAGTTACCTTTCATATTCCTGATTATTCCAGAACAATTAAGTTCCAAAGTGTTGGATTCCTTCAAGAATCTTCAACTTCACCTGTTCAAGTTCAACATCAGAATGATAAGTGTCAACATTGTAATCGAGTTGGTCACAAGGAGAATCAGTGTTTTGATCTCCATCCTTGCCAGCATTGTGGCAAGCATAACCATTCTTCAGACAGATGTTCAGCACTGAAGAAACCTGGAATATTGAAGATTCACTATGAGTGGATTGATCCTTGGCAATGGTCATCAACAACCAAGCGATTATATAAGTCTTACCATAGAATTCAATCTCGAGTAAAGACCAATCTTGTAGAAACATAACATTTTTTGTACCTCACATAAGTGGTCCCCTTATGGCATAGCTTTCGAGCATGGCCCTCATGGGATCAGATAACATGTGGTTTTTTCTACATGCCCACTTTGTGTTGTACTCAAATGGAACAAGTATGGTATTCTCTTGAGCCTAGAAGGGGGGAGTACAATGATGTAATTCTCATGCACCTTAAGGGGGGGAAGTTCAAAATTCCAGTGAAGATGGTTCATGAAACCACTTATGGTATCTCCTTTCAGCTGACAAAGGGGGGAATTGATGATGGAATTGAAGATGGTTGTCAGACAGAAAGTTTTGACAACAACAAACATCAAGTATGCCAGATGGGCATGAAATTTGCCAAATGGGCAACTGTGGTCTATAGATGACAAACTTTGGCAGAATTAGGGTTCAATAAGTTTAAGTTGAATCATATTGATTTTGAGAGAAATGATGTGAACATTTGGCTCACATAGATGGTCATTCGACCTAGCAGAGGACAAGAAGATCCTTCTGCATTGCAGCTTGGCATTTGATTGAGTTGTCAGGCATTTTTTAGGGATGTGTCAGACTAGAAGCTGATTCACTTCTCTTGGTTCACTCTCATCAGATTGTAGTTTACATTAAGTAAACAATTTGCATGCATCATGGCTCACATGATTACATTGTGAGATTTTCCAGAGATGGCACAATTTGGCAAGATTATGGTTCAATGACTTGCAATTGAATCATACACATGATACATTGGGATGTTGTTGGACACCTAAAAGTGTCAAGATTGGTTAGTGGTTATCCAAAAACCATCAGATACATGGTATCAATTGGTTAGTGGTCATCCCAAAGCATAGATTCAGAAAGCACTTTCAGTGATACACTCATAGTAGAGTGGTGATACTACATGTTCACCAATTAGCCGAAGACATCAGATTCTTCTAGCTAAAATACTTGTCAAAATGATCAAATTGTCAAGCAATCAAGGAATGTTCAGATATTGCAATTGTTCACTTCCATATCTCAACTCTCTTCTAGTTCATTTCAAATGAACATGTTCAACATCCAGATTGGCATTTTTTTCACGTAGTTCTTCATTGAGGCTCAGCACAGGGGTTTCAATATGAAGACTTGGAATTGATACCAATTTATGCTTTATTGCTGGTATTATTGATCAGACTTATGATTGAGGGGGGGATTGTTAGCCTATGGCTTACCTTTACCAATCACTAAGTCTAAAATGTCACCTATATTTGTATTATTCATTTAGGATATTCGTAATATATCCTCAAGTGATGACTAATGAGTTAGTTAAGATTGCCTAGCCTAGTCATCATGCATGATTTTAGGATCTAGATCAAATCTCTCTATGAGGTGGCATCGCCCATTGTACTGTAAATATGTAACATTGGAGTGAATAATTGTAGTGTTGGCTAATATGTCTTTTCCGCCATGTTGTTGTTCTTGTTTCTATTTTATCAATTGTTGTTGTTCTTGTTTATGATTTATCACCATGGAGAGTAATGGGAATTCTCTTCGACAACCTTGCAGGGTTGATGGCCCTTGTGTAAGCTAGACCAGGCGTACGAGGCCTAAGGAGGCCTTCACCTCGGCTCTCATGGCTAGCCTATCCATCAATTCACAGTGTACTAAGAGGGAAATCTCCCCGGTGAAATCATTCATTCCCCCTCTGCATTTTCTCGTGTTCCTTGGATCTTTTGAGCATTTTCTCAGCTTTTCCCTCAACAAATGTGTTTTCTCCATTTCTCTCTCAGGAAAATTATCTCGTTATCCATATACTACTTCGTTCCTCTACCTCAACTCTCATATGTGAATTCTCTACATTTCCCTTTTATTTTACACCTGTGCTTCGGCTCTTTTGAGCTCTCTCGGGCTCTTTCCAATAGCCCCACCACCTTCCTCTCACGCTCCGCCACAAAACAACCTCTACATTCTCACCACCATGCCAAGAGAAAGGGGACATCCAAGAGAGGCTCATTGTACTACAATGCCCTCTCCAAGCGTGACAGACTTACCCCGTCCGAATTAGCTCTCATTGCTTCTCGCATCTATGGCCCCAAGTGTTGAAATATTGTAAATGCAAAGAGTATTCTATTTATTATTGATGTATTATTCATTATATCAATCCCCTTTTGTGGATTGATCATGACGGGAATTGTAAATGACCAAATCCCCCTTTGCGGATTGGTCAAACCCTAATTGTAATAATCTAATTGAGAATTCGGCCCCTAGGCAAATTACAGTAGTTCTAACCACCCATAAAGAGAATTAATCCATGCTAGTGAAGAGACACCTCCTTTCAGCACTTGCTAGTTTGTATAAATAAAGGAAGCCAACACCTCACTCAGTCCTTTGATTATCGAGAGTACAAGTTTGGAGCTGCAGTTGGAGAATAAAGAAGAGAGAGAGGTGAATTACTTGGGAGAGGATATTATCTAGTGTTTGTTTTATTGTCTTGGCATTTCATTAGCTATCTATATTAAGGAAGTTTTTGCTGGGTTTTCTTCCCCATGAGCGTTTCCTAGGATAAATGTTGTGCATCTTGTGATTGTGTTTTTCTTAGTGATCTTATCTATGCTATGATTATCTATTAAATTGAAAAGATGCCTAATAATATCTTAAACTCTAACATGGTATGAGAGCTAATCTCAAGAGAACATCTTTCACAAGAAAAATAAAAGTCACTCTTGTCGTACAAGAAAATTAGGGATTTTAATTGAAGCGGAATTTCACCCCAAAAGTCATCTAGAAAAGTGCACCCTAGCCCAAGGAACTCTTTGGCACCTTCATCGCACCTTTTTAGTGGATAGAACTCTTGAAAAGTGAAACCCTAGTTTTCATCAGTACCAGAAGTACGAGAAAACCAGAAGAAGTAGAAAACGAGAAGTACCAGAAAATGAGAAGTACGAGAAAACGAGAAGCACAAGTCCAAAAATCCATTGGTCAAGTTTGAGGGGGTAAAATTTTGATTTTCATAAATATGACTCCACCAGCTTACTCGCCTCACCTTAGCGCATCTAGCCGCTGGATCAAAATTTCAAAATTTGAAGTTTGAAAAATTAGGGTTTCCTCATAAAACCTTAAGTTATAGTTAGAGTTGCAGTATGAGTTGAGGTATCATCTACAGTCGCAGTTGCAGTCACCCTTGAAGTTCTTAAGAGTTGGTAATTATTAGCGTTGCTACGATATGGTGCCACTACCTGCAAATGCTATCATAGGTATGCACTCACATATGTTTAAATTGTTAATCTTTGAAGGGTATTTGTAGGAGAAGGGATCTCTTGCCATAGATCGAGAAGGATCTCAAGATCCAACACATTCATAGAAATAATGCAACCGAGGTTTGATTATTCTGATATGCATCCATTTGTTATGACATTATTTTGATCTAGGTTACATGTTGAAGCTATGACCATCATACTAACCTTTGGTCAAAATTAAAGTCAATGTATTAGATGGATTAAATTTGAGATCATAGAGTTTATTATCTAACCCATCCTTCAATCAAGATAGCGTATTGTCCTAGTACAAAATACAGGTTGAAGAAAGCACTCGTCATCTTGAGTGAAGGAGACTTGGAAGAAAAACAACTCACTCATTCTTGAGGACAAGACTCCAGGATCTAGGTTTGATTAATTAAGTTGATAAGATTCAAAGTTGCACATGACAAGTTGAAGAATACCCCTTTACAAGTAAATGCTATAGTTGAGGTAGCAGTCTTTGAAAGTTATTATACTTGGTAGCAAGTGAGAATATTGAGATAAATTCATAATGTAATAGATACAACTAAAATCTCCTCTAGGAGAAACTTCTTGTGTTGATTCTAGGAAACCATGGAGGAATGTTTGATCACAACAGTAGAAGAGTGATGACCTCATTTCGTATTGTATTTCTTACTTTTGATCTTTGCTTTGGACAGGTCACAAGTGATATCTCTAAAGGAGATAATGTGATGATTATTAGTGTTTTTGTTTTATCTACTATTATCAAAAGAGTATTATTCTTGCTTGTTGTTTTGTTGACCTTGTTTTAGGTCACATGTGATAACCCTGAGGAATTTATAGTGAAGGTTCCAGAAGACAACAGATTATATGAGACATGAAGCATACTATTTACATGACCATATACACTTATGTACCAAAGAAAATGAAGAAGAAGCTATCTTTTGAGATTAAGAGTTTCTCATATGAATATTGATTGAAAGGGGCAGAAGGCTCCAAATATGATCGAACATTAGAAACTCACAGCAGAATTGTTCAAAGGTTAACGAAGCTACCTTGATAGGAAGAACTCATTTGAAGCATGAATGAGTCTTTCATATTTAGAATTGATATTCAACACCAAGTATACCCTCTAAGATATGATGAAGTCCTTGTAGACTCAAACGAAATTGAGAGTAAGCTTGATCTTAGAAAGGATCAAATGAAGAGACGACTTCCAGAACTAAGAGACAAATGTCGTGAGAAGACTAGATTGTACCTTCAAAATATTCTAGGAGATATGAAATCTCCTGGGAAGATTCCCTTGTTTTAGTAACAGAGAAGGAAGCGAGTAAAAAAGACTAGGATATGGAATCTTCTATGAGACTAGAAGAGAAGTTAGTATTGACTTCCAAGATTGATCTATATAGATCAAGCATGTTGCAAATGTACAAAGCGTGATGCATGTCTAGAGGATTGTCCCAGCAAGAGGTAGAAGAATATGGTGAGACACTTACTCTAGTAACTAAAGAAATAGTTCCAATATTTATGGAGACAACCAAAACAACCATGATTCATATATAGTATGAGATGCAGGGGGAGAAATTCCCATATTTGAAATTGAGTGGAAGTCGGTGTATTACATTAGTTGGGTCATGGAGACATGACTATAATAAAATATGTATTTACCTTCATGAAAGAGGAAGATCTACTTTCAGTATCAATTATTGTGCCGCTCTCAGTTTCAGATGAAGTTGTTGTCGTGACAGAATAAGAGGAGTTACTCATAGATTTCAGCAGCCACAATGAGAATAAAGCAGTCATTCTTAGCTTAAAAGAAGCTATAGGTGCAGAGTCCCTATTCCAGAAGGAACAGTTGGATAAAAAGGGGAGGACATACTCTGAGGTAACGAGACAAATATTGCTTTGCAGAGAGCACAAGAGCTAGCACATGATTGTGCAGATTGAGTTCTAGTTGATAAAGTGTACCATTTTGGTACAATGTAATAAGAAAATTTGATTTGAAGATTGAAGATAGAAAGACTCATGTATGTTGATTGAAGGAAGATTTTTATGTGTTGAAGCAAGCTCCTAGAGCTTGATATGGAAGAATTGATAGTTTCTTGACAAGATTGGGTTTTACCAAGAGTAAAGTTGATTCTAACCTTTATCTCAAGGTTATGAATGATGAGACATTGATGTTACTACTATATGTAGATGATGTATTCTTGAAAATATGAAAAAAATATCATCACGGATTGCAGAAGAAGCTCACCACAAAGTTTGATGGAAGACATAAATGCATTATCTCTTAGGTATTGAAGTTTGGTAGAGCACAGAGAATATCTTCCTTAACCAATGGAAGGATGCAGTTAAAATGAAGAGGTTTGACATGTTGAAATATGAATCCATGTACACACCCATGGAAACATAGTTGAAGCTCTTGGTAGATACCTCATCAGAATTGGTTGATTCTACTCTGTACAAAGATATTATTGGTTCAGTGATGTATCTCATGAATACGAGGCTAGATATATATTTTTCCTTGAGTCAGTATCTGGTAGAACCCAGACGTGTTCACATTGTTACTGCAAAACATATGATGAGATACCTTGAGGGTATATTGGATTTTGGTATCTATTATATTAGATATCATGACTTTAGACTCAGTGGTTACACTGATTCATATTGAGCTGGAAGTGTTTATCATAAAAAAAGAGCACTTGAGGATTTTGTTTCATTTCAAGGTCAGCCATGACTTCATGTCAAAGTAGGAAGCAATATAGTATTTCTCTCAGCACAATAGAAGAAGAATACATTGTTGCATGTTCTACGAGCTATGAAGCCATATGGCTTCGAATGTTGTTGATAGTTCTATTTGATCTTGAGATGGTATCCACCTTGATTCTGTGATAACCAAGTTGTATAAAGATGATGGAGAACCATGTTTTCCATGATGAATCAAAACACACAGAGATATGATATCACTTAATTCGTGATATGTTGCAGAGAGGAGCCATAAAGCTCCAGTATGTTAGCATGGATGAACAGGTTACTGATGTGTTGACCAAGCCTCTATCTCATGTAAAGTTTGAGCACTTTCAATATAATCTTGGTCTAGTCTGAAAGGACCTCCCTCGAAAGGGGTAGTAGTGATGTACTTCCAACATTGTGTTGTGATGTCAGCTTCATGCTGATAATGATGTGCCAGCCTTATGTTGTGATGCGAGCTTCATGTTGATGGTGTTGTGCTAGCCTTGTGCTATGATGCCAGCTTCATGTTGATGATGATGTGTTAGCCTTCTGTTGTGATGCCAGCTTCATGTTGATGATGATGTGCCAGCCTCATGTGGTGATGCCAGTTGCATGCTCATGATGATGTGCCAGCCTTTTGCTATGATGCCAACATTGTGCTAATGATGTTTTTCTAGCCTCGTGCTATGATGATGTGCGAGCCTCATGCTGTGATGATATTCCAGTATCGTGCTATGATGATGTGTCAGCCTTGTGCTGTGATGTTGTGTGAGCCCTGTGCTGTGATGATGTGCCAACACCGTGTTGTGATGATATGCTAGCCTTGTGCTGTGATGATGTGTTTCCAACCTCGTGTTGTGATGCCAGCTTCGTACTAATGATGTTGTGTTGCCAATCTCACACCGTGATGCCAGCCTCATGTTGATGATATTGTCTAGCCAACTTCGAGCTGTGATGCCAGCTTCGTGTTGAATACTCTCATCCTAGTGTTGATGTTGATGATGCTCCAGCCTTTGTGTTGTGTTTTTGATGATATTGATAATGAGAAAAGCTTCTGATGATTTATAGATACACCAATGAGTGTTCTATATGTTGTTGATGTTGTTTCCCTCTCTCTCTCCTCATGTCGTTGAAGAATACCCTTCTTGTTAAGGGGGAGTGTTGAAATATTGTAATTTCAAATGGTAGTCTATTTATTATTGATGTATTATTCATTAGATCAATCCATTGATCATGTCGAGCATTGTAAATGACCAAATCCCCTTTTGTAGATTGGTCAAACACTAATTGTAATATGCTAACTGGGAATTCGTCCCTGAGGCAAATTAAAGTGGTTCTAACCACCCAAAAAGAGAATTCGACCCTGCTAGTGAAGAGACACCTCCTTTCAACACTTGCCAATTTGTATAAATAAAGGAAGCTAGCGCCTCATTTGTTCATTCACTCATTCGATCATTTAGAGCCCAAGTTTGGAGTTGCAATTGGAGAAAAAGGAAGAGAGAGAGATGCATTACTTGGGAGAGGATATTCTCTAGTGTTTGGTTTATTGTCTTGGCATTGCATTGGTTATAGATATTAAGGAATTTTTTGGTGGGTTTTCTTCCCCATGAGGGTTTCCCATGATAAATTTTGTGTATCTTGTGATTGTGTTTTTCTCAGTGATCCTATCTATGCTATGGTTATCTAGTAAATTGAAAAGAAACCTAATATCCATAATAGCCAAGGTCGTTAGAACCTCCATCACCACTCCTTCACTCCATCCATGGAAATTGCTCAATTAAAGAGGAAAATCCACCATTGAGAGAAAGTACTCATTTTCCCACTAATCCACTTCCCCCCTCGAAAATCAATCCACACAACCCAATGTTTGGCAATAGAAATTGCATGGTGGAGGAGGAAATCCCCCCAAGATGGCAAGTGGAGGAGCATATTAAGATAGTTGTAGAGGACAAGGAAGTGGAGTAGTCTCTACTATGTGCAAATCGACTCTAGGAGGAGCACCTCCATTTTTTTTTTTGAAATTTGGCAAAAGCAAGATGATCAACTCCACTCAAAACGCATCCTCGGCCAAAGACTGGACATTTTGTTCAATGCTTAAGGGGACTCTCCTACGCGGACTCGATGACCAACATGTGGCCAGAAGTACACCTACACTCCTGTCTACAACATCCATGGCCACCCGAGCTCGCATGTGGAGTAAAACCTCCATGTTTCTGTTTTTTGTATCCTCTCGTTGCAAGATACAATTTTTTGATTGCTCCTTGTGTAGACAATATGGTCATAGTGACCAATTCCATTATGTACATACAGCTTGATCATACAATTTTATTCATATAGTTTAGTTCATACAGTTTTAGTTCAAGCGGTGATGTGCCAAACTCTCAGTTTTTAATGGTAGTGGTTTACCTTTTGTGACAAAAGAGATGGCTAATCCTTACTATCTTAAATCAGTAATCAAATA
This sequence comes from Picea engelmannii, assembly GCA_009831015.1. Lineage (NCBI taxonomy): Eukaryota > Viridiplantae > Streptophyta > Pinopsida > Pinales > Pinaceae > Picea > Picea engelmannii. The sequence continues at coordinate 365,497 of ML806083.1, forward strand.
ATGAATCAAATTTCAAAACTACAACCATTCACCACCATAAAATTAATTAAACTCATTATCTTGTGAGAGAAAAAATGAATGTGACTATGTTATGTTTGAAAAAAGAGATCTCGACCTTCTCAAATACTTCTAATAACATTTAACAGATGACAAAATGTTTAATTATTTGAATTAGTAATTTGTCAACTAGTACACATAATATAATCTCAATATCAAATTATAAAATTACTAACTAGATATTTAAATCATTATCACACCATCAGTATCTAAAAAATAATAAATATCTTATAAATATTAATGAGCCACAGATCATCCCCGATAAACAATCTTGAAAACCTATACACCCAAAGCGAAACTTTGTTTATTGTATAAGTAGAAAAGGGAAACCTAATCGGAATGATATCAAATGGGATACTAAGAAAAGTAATTACGCCATATAAGCAAATTTAATATAAACAAATTGAATCTAACTTTTCTTTTAATACTAAAATTGAAATATGAAAAACAAAAAATTAAACTTACAATTGTTTTAACCTGTCTACAATTGGGTAATGATGAACAAACAATTAAGACTAAAATTGCTGAGACACCCCATCCTGAGAAAAAACTAAATTTACCACTATAACTTTACGGACAACACCTAAAGCAAATTACTGTTAAATTATTGTGTGAAATGAACATCTATTTTGATGTAACAGAGAAATGCAATCCAGCACTATAACTGTTTTTTTAAATCACATCAATAACTTACTGGATCGAAAAACAAAATACTATCACCCTGGTTATCTTAACACCTTATTATTTATAAATATTGTAATGCCAAGAAACTCACCTCATATATATAAATAAAGTTGTTAAGCAACAAAAGGAGTAGCGCGACATGCCATGCAATGTCATATCTATTGGTCTCATATACAGCAAAAACAGGGATTCTTTGAGGCAAACAATTCTTACTATGGTCTATAATAGACATTTACTGGCAACAGAAATAAAACACACAGCACAGTTGACAGCAAAATAGTTGCAATTTCAAAAAGCCCAATACTATTGGGGGAGTTGCTCCGAGATCTTTACGAGATGATTCAACAACAACAAACAATAGGGTTTAATGTTCAAAGTCAGTCGACCATAGCATTAGAAGTTAATGAATCCAAACAAAGAAAGTCTGAGACTACTACTTTCTAATCAAATCCTGGGCTACTAAAACAAAGCCAAACACCATGGCACAGAAATATATATACTGTTTTTGCGCCACACTTCCCTACTATCATTCGAATGCCCACTGATTTTCACGCCTGACGTCCTCCTCCTCTTCAGGAGTAAAATCATTCACAATATTGAAGGTGTCTCGTATTTCTTCGATGGTCTTCCCCTTGATCATGTTAGCCACAGCCTGGCATGTCAGATCCAAAATATTATTGATGTTGAGATAGTTGGCAGCCTGCACAAACCCAAAAGCTAATACGGAAAAATTTCCATAAAATATTCAAAAGTTTCAATAATCTGAAAAATCAGTTATTCCAAGAACCACTTGATACGACAAAATATGTCCAAAGAACCAGAAACATCGCACTCATGTATCTTCATAAAATGAAAATCCCAAATTAGAAAAGATCTTTAATTGTTTTGCCTCAAATATTTATAATATAAATACGCCATTACTTCAAATGCTCCTCCATTTGAATGTAGCGAAGAGGGAAACCCTTTTCAAACCTTGCAAATGAACCCTAACCCTAAGTTACCAGTGAAAATAAAATTTTGATAACATTGCAATTGTATAAACCAAAAATACGAAAAAATTCAGAAATATTGCACTAATGTCTTGCAAAACATCCATAAAAAAACCCCAAATTTTATACAACATACAAAAAAAAATGGAAAACCTTTAACATTGTGCCCTAAAATATCTATTGCAAAAACTTTAAACTAAATACAAAGGCCAACAGTTCAGAGATACTTATGCGTCAAACCCTTCAAATGGGCCCAAGAAACCACTTAAAACGAAATTCCG